>JAHLJT010000631.1:65469104-65820608 GCA_031308135.1 Acheta domesticus
TTTTTACTCTCTCAATTGTGTGCTGTTATGTTTCGATGGCGAATTTAAGTATATAGAGGAGAAATAAGATTTAAATTAATTTATACGGTCGCCAGAGACTTTTTGTCACCGCACGAGAAAACGATAGAACACGTACAACTGCCCAAGAGAGAATTCAAAGTACAAAAATGAATGTAATAAAGGCAGAGGGACCGGAAATGATTACCTAATGGATTGAGCGGGCCTAACACAAAACCCTAGGCTTTGGACCCTTCCTCAGATTGGCAGAGAATCCCAGTGGGGAAATCTACGATCAGGAACGAGGAAAACTTGTGCGGGAAAATAACTTGAAAATCAGGATAGCATGATTATTACACACCCAGACTCGATAAATATTCAACGTTTTATTTGCCAATTTATTTCAGCACTCAAATACCTGAAAGAAAGGAAAAGAAACAATTTACAAAACAAGCTGAAAATAGGGAAATAATTCAAATTTTATTCAGGAATGAAACATCTGTACAAAGTTTGAATCTAAACAGAATTAGGTCACTGAGAATGAAATAAGCAATGTGACAGAGGCCCAATATGGAATACCTCTCAAAAAAGGCATAAGAACAAATCAAGAATGGAATACTTACACAGTAATTACAATTTCATAGCGGAAAACAATTCAAAATATAATACCAAAAATCATTTTGCAAACCCCAGAAAATTACAACAATGCATAAGCCTAAAAAATGAAACAATTTAAAATACACACAAATTACAAAACGAACGACCTAAAAGAATTACAACACAATAACAGCGCTAGATTGCTACAATTCAAAAGCAATTTAGAATCGACAGAGCGATGTAGTAACGAATCACTTTGAACAGTAAAGGCAACGAACGAAAGAACAGCCGGAATGAGGCAGCCTGCGAGATGAGAATAAATTCTCGTACACCCGAAATTTAGAAAAGGGATTGACAATTAATATACAAAATATTGGAGGAAAATGATAGGCTTACTGGCTGAATAGTGCACAATTGTATACACAGACAGCGTGGTTTTGCGTGGGGACAACGCAGCAATAGGCTTTGTCAGTCCCGACGCGCCGACTCAACTCTCGCAAAAATGTCGCAAAGGCCACGGAGTCAAAGCGAATTCCGCCAAATGGGACTACAGGATACGCCTTGTGCGTCCCTGCGCGAGTCTGCGGATCGCCAACAACATCTCACCTGTTTTGCGCCAGCCTCGACCAACGAAACGTCTACGACAGCAACTTGGACAGCTCAGGCCGCAAAACAGCGAACGTGAGACGCTTTAAAACGCGCCCGAATGCAAAACTCTCACGCTTGTGCACAGCACTCACATAACACTGATCTCATTAATTAAACACATCTACGTTACCACTCCATACTGACGACGCGAAAAGGGTCGAGAACACGCACAGCGGTGCGACAAAAAAGAACGAGGCTCTGCCCCGGCGACTACCCCATTACCGGCCACACTATCTTAAGAGAGCCCCTCATAAGCGCGAGACAGCGCTTTAAATAGGGAGAAAAACGTCACAGCAGCGTCATATGACGCGTCACTCAGCTAAATCGATTATTTTTCACCGAACAAACAAGTAATAACAAAGAACAAACAAACGTGCTTTGGAAAACGAGAACATTGGGAAGCTATACTGGGTTCGAGAGCGCGAAAAGGGGATAATGCGATCTAGTGGCAAGCGGTAGAACTACCGCATTTCATGAAGTTAAATGGCAGAAATTGAAAACTTAATAACTTTTTTCAATTTTGCAGCTAAGAAGCTGAACTTGGACTCATTTAATCCTTAAAACACCTAAATTTGAGAACTTTTTACTAGAAGCCGTCACCTTTTTCTGGTTCTCTTATAAAACACATATAAGGATGTTGCAAAATATTAAATAACTTTCATTCTAGTTTAATTATTACAAAAATGTTAGCCCCCTATCTGAAAATTATAACCATGTCTAGATATAGGCAAAACTGAATATTATCATAGCCCGAAGATTAAATTTGGTTGGCTGGTTTTTCTAAAAGTGACCAGAATACATGAAAATCTTAAATTATTTGTGGACACGTAAACTCAAATTCCACAACTATAAACTCAAACTAATTTACATCAAAATATAGCTTCTCAGATGTCTTGAGATGTCTTCTTGATAAAGGAAGCACAGTTAATCACACGTGGAATTTGACATCCTGGGGGGGGGGAGAATTTCAGTATAGGACACTGTCACTCACTGGTACACAGGTGTAATATGCTGGATTATTGCAGGAAGCTCCTGAAGCTTTGTGGGGTATGCGGCACAGGTTGTCAGCGTCCTGTGCGAGTGGCAAAGGGCAGATTTTCGGCAGAGGGCGGGTCAAAAACACCAGCTTGCGTTTTGAGTTTAATAACACGCACTCTGTGGTCTCGGCCAGGCAGGATTTCCAAAAACTTTGCCGAGCGGCCAGGAGAAAGGCGGCAGCCCTTCGGATTTGATAACAACCAACTGGCCCGATCTGCAGATCAGGGGGAGCTGGTTCGCCACTTAGCTCTAATCTGCAATTGATTCAAATATTCATTAGTCCAGCGTTTCCAAAAAAAAAGACCTTTGAGCCTGGATAGCTTGGGACACTTTTAAGGAATTGTTTATGGTAGGAGGCGGAGGGGGCAAGGCTAAGGTATTTAATTGCCTGCCTAACAAAAAATGGGCAGGAGTGAGGGCCTCTATTGAATCAACGTCATCTGAGATGGAACATAGAGGTTTTTGAATTCAAAATCGCTTCCACTTCGGTCAAAAACGTGGTAAATTTATCCAAAGTTAACATTTTGATTTTTTATTGCCTTATACAATAAATCTTTCACGGATTTGACCATCCTTTCCCAGACACCGCCATGATGGGGCGAGTACGGAGGAATGTATTTCCATTCGATCTTATTATTTAATAAGAAATTTTTCCACTCCTCGGGAATGCTTTTAATTTCTTTACCCATCCATTCAGCCATCTTTCGCTGAGCCCCTTAAAGGTTCTGCATTATCACTATATAAAACCTGGGCTTTCCCCGCCGGGCAATAAAACGGCGAAGAGCGAGCAAAAATGTATCCGCAGTGGCAGATACGACAGCCTCGAGATGTATCGCTCTGGTAGCCATACAAGTCAATAATAAAATATAAGTCTTCTCGGGCTGTTGTGAATGGGAATTTGCTTTAACTAGAAAGGGCCCTGCATAATCGAGGCCGGTATGCAAAAAAGGAAGAGAGGCTTCCACCCTACAAGCCGGGAGTGGGGCCATAAGTTGCTCCGCGGGCCGCGGCCTAGCGCGAAAACAAGTTACACATTTTTTCGTCACGCTTTTTACGGCGCGAAGCCCTTTCAAGGCCAGAACCTGGAACGTAGTAATGAAAGGAGAGCGGTCGGTCCAACGTGATAATTTTGCTCGTGAACATGTTTGATTATTAACTTTGTAATAAAATGCCCGAAGGGGAGGATAATAGGGTGCTTTTGATCAAATATCAAATCAGACTGCTGCAGTCTGCCACCCACCCTCACTAATCCATCCTCGTCTAAAAACGGATTTAAAGAGGAAAGCGAATTTTTGGAGGTAAGTTGTTTTTCATTAATCAGATTATTAATTTCTGAAGAGAAACATTCTGCCTGCAAATATTTTAATACCACAATTTCAGCTCGGTTGAGCTCTGAAGCTGTAAGAGAAAGTTCTTCATAATTAATTGATTTAAGCGCGGGTTTAACGCGCTTCTTTTTAGAGTTTTTAACGTCTTTCACGCATTTGCGGCAATTGGTAATAAATCTATTAACCCACCCGGTAATACGTAATAACTTATTATACTTTGAAAATTTGGTAAACAGAGGAAGGGGTGGGGCCGGAGCCTCGAACGGCGCCGTGTTAACTTGACACAACTCGAAAGAAAAATCAATGTCTTGTAGAGGCCATTGAGACATAGGCATTAATAAAAAGCGGGTCCGTGCCACCAACTTCACACAGGTTATTAGTTTGTTTGGTTGCATGCCTCTCGAGGCGATGTCGGCTGGATTTAACTTCGTTGGTAATGTAGCCACTTGTAATCTTTAGTTAGAGATTGAATTTTAATTACGCGATTGGCTACGTACGGAGTCCATTTCGCGGGTGGTTTAGAAATCCAATTCAGAACTACCTGGGCATCTGACCACAAAAAGACATTGTTGAAAACAAATAGAACTTATTTTTATTAATTTGTCAGCGAGCGTGGCTCTAACAAGGCAGCACAAAGCTCCAATTTTGGAACTGTGAGAGCCGTTTTCACCGGCGCAACACGAGTTTTCGAGGCAATGAGAAAAGACGAATTGTTAGACACTACATAGGCTACAGCGGCGTATGCAGCGGAGCTGGCATCACAAAAAACATGAAGGTTATTACTTTCTTCAAAAATAGGGATGTACCGAGGCAGAGTTAAATTGTTTAAGTCAAATAATTTATTGAAGAAATCACTCCATGATTTCATTAGATCCACGGGGACCTGCTGTCCCAATCGATTTTTATTTTCCATATGCTTTGCATAAGAATTTTTGCCGTAATAATGCATGGGCTTAATAAACCCAGGGGATCAAATAACTTACATATCTCAGACAAAATCGATCTTTTCGTAACAGGAATAGGCGACTTTTGTGTGGAAAAAATTAATTTGTCTTCTTTCGCGTCCCACACGAGACCCAAGGTTTTCGTAACATTTTTGTCTGAAAGTGAAACAAATTCCTGTGAAGGCAGCAATTGCAATTGATCTAAAATATCAATGGCATTAGAACGCCATTTGGCGAGTGGAAAACAGCCTTTTTTCAATAGAAAAATTAATTGCTTAAGAGAGTCGATAGCAACATCCTTGTCAGAGGAACTATATACTAAGTCATCTACATAGAATTGTTCTTAACAAGATTCGTAGCTAGGGGAAATTCAACTTCATTATCAGATGCCAGTTGTAACAGCGAGCCGAGTCGAAAGAAAGCAAGGCCGTAAACCGTAAGTTACGGTATTCAGGCGATACGCTTGCGGCGGGAAATTCTGTTCGAAACCGCCACACAATTCTCTGGAGGTCGCGCTGTTCAGGGCGTAATCAGAACTTGACGATAAAACTTTTGAATGTCTGGCGGCGCCAAATGCGTATTTGCCAAGCGGAAGTTAATCACAAGAAAATAATCAGGGTTGTACTACCGGCCCTGACGGCATCATAGAATTTAAACAAAAGCCGGGGCTGTGGCAAAATGAACCATCAAACACAATCCGAATTTTGTCATCTTTAAAAAACCGGATGATGGATTAAATAATTAATTTTTCCGCCGTCACGTACTGATCTGAGGCGAGCTCCATGTGGCCGTAGCTGCAAATATTCTTTCATGAACTCAAAATATTGAGTTTTAAGTTCAGGATGTTTATTAAAACGCCCGTCTATTTGGTAAAAGCGTTGAAGCGCATTCTTTCTGAAGGGCGGCATACGGAAATTGTTTTTGAGCAAGGGATACTTTACTACGTAACGACCCTCGTGGTTAAGAGAAAATGAATCTTGAAAAACAGTTTTCACAGTAATCATTATTTTAGAAGCAATTTCTAGGGAGGGAATTTCTTCTGACTCCCAAAATTTTTCAAAGTTAAGTTGTTCTGCAAAAAAATTGCAAGAGCTAACACGAGGTACATTAAAACATTTCATAGTGCCAAGTCACAATGAAACCAAAAGCCGTATCCTTCAACACAATATTAAGTGATTTCGTGCGAGATAATTTAATCTTTCTGGAGCGAAGGCAATTCCAAAAATGTCGGCGCCTAGTAGCACGTCGACAGGAGCAGAGATATTAAACTTGGGATCTGCCAATATTACGTCCTTTGGAATCTTCAATTGCGTAAGATCGAAATCGTACGCGGGGATTTCAGAAGTAATTCTTTCCACAACCAAAGCACTAAGATTAACCCGGAGACTGTTATTTAACCTAGAGGCAATAGACATTTTAACCATGTTCAGCGATTTTGTAACTGCGGCCGCCGACGCCAGTATTTTAACTGAAGAAAGTCGAGGTTGTAATTTCAATTTCTTTACAGCTGAGTCTGTAATTAAAGAGTGAGTACTGCCGCTATCCAAAAGCGCACGTGATTTAACAACTTATTTTGTTCCGTTTTAACAAATACACAAACTGTAGAAAGCAGCGCCTTTAGAAACACACGAATGAACGTGGGCGCTAACAGTATCACATTCTGCGTCGGGAGCAGGCAAATCATTGTCACTATGAGTGAAGATCATTTCTTCATTTTCCTCTTCCTCGCTAGTTACATTTTCGTGCTCAACCTGTTGTACGTGAACCTTAGTTTTAGATTCTCTATGCAACAAAAAGTTGTGCCTATGATTGCATTTCCTGCAGGGTTTTCTCCGCATGTTGTATTGCCATGACCTGCTTTCAAACAATTGTAGCAGAGCTTTTTAGTTCTAACAATATTGTACCTGTCGTAAGGCGATTTCTCTAAGAAATCTTTACATTTCACAATTGAATGAGAATCTCTACAAAGCGGACAGATTTCCGCCTGTTCAGACACGAGAATTTTCGTGCGAATTTTAGGAGGAGCTAACCTCGCTAATTGTTTCTCACGGGAACGCTTGTCCGCGGCGACGTTGGCGAGGCAGGTGGCTCTCGCTTCTAAGAAAACATATAATTGTTCTAAAGAGGGTCGCGAATGCGAGAAACATGCGTTTTCCCAATCTTTGTGAGTTGCCTCATCTAGCTTTGAAACAATAAGATATGAATTACAGAGTCCCAATATTGGACAGGTTCTTTTAAAAACTTTAAGCGCCCTGATATTTCGCTTGAAATGATCTATCAAAGCGACAAATTGGAAGAGGAGTCCTTCGTATTCGTAGAATAATTAAAAGGGAGGCGAGCAATCTATGCTTACGCAATTTGGTATTTTCATACCTTTCTTTCAAGAGGCGGACTGCTTCGCAATAACTGTCAGCAACGTACGGCAGGCCTTCAATTAACCTAGCGGCGTTGCCGGGTAAGGACAGATTTAAGGTAATGCCATTTTTCTATATCTGGCAAATCAGAACTATGAATAAGGGAATCAAATAAGAAATAAAATGATCCCATTCTGAATCCAAACCAGAAAAAAATCGGAATTTTTAATTGCGGTAGCCTCGGCTGACGGAGTCGCGGAAAAAGATTGCGACGCCGATTACTGAAAACAAAAAGGTTCTTCGTATTCTGACCCTGGTTCGGGCGTCGAATCAGTGTCACTGTCAGTGGAAGGTTCCGGGGGCGGCTGTGAATTTGTCACACGAAATGGATTTGAATTACGTAAAGGGGTACTAGCGAGAGGTAGGGCCTGGCCATTAGCTTGCATTTTTGTTCTTTAACAGAAACCGAGTGCTTGGCCGCCAGAAGGCCCAGCTTGGTTTAAACTAGACAATGAAGCGCGCTGACGTTTAAAAATTTTGATCTTTTTAGTGGCTTTCGTACCAAGGCGTAATATCTTTCCTCAAAATCTTTCCTCTCATTTCCGGGCTCACCTTGAGGGTAACACGCATCTAATTTAGACTGAATCCTCATAAAATCCGCGTAAATTGTTTTTAAATTTTCCAAACGAGCTGAAATTTGTTTTACATCACCGTATTGCAGGAAATTGTTGAAAACAGTGAGTCGTCCTTTGTAGTAGCTGCGGGTCTTGCAGTATTTTTCAATGCGGGCAAGGCGAGCTTGATCGGCTTGTTCCGAAACCTCTTCTCCGGAATCGGTGGTGGTAGGAGGCACATCGGTATCTAAGTGAGCCATACTGGTAACTTTCAAATCCAATTAATACTTGACACAAAAATTAGAACATTTTCAAAGGCTGGAATAGAAAAATGCAAAATTATTACGTAACAAAATAACCCTTGGAACTAAGAATAAGAGAGAATACAAATTATTAAGCATAAATGCAATATGAAAAGTGCAAATAAAAACAAGGTGAAAGCCAAACACCAGTTGAAAGAATACAAGGTCGAAGCAAAAGCAAACAAGCACCAAAATCGTTACGCAATAATTGAAGCAAAGCGGACATCCACGAATTTAAAATATGTTGAAACGAAGCGGACAATGTCAAGTAAGAATTTCTGAAACAAGAAAATCGAGCAACAAGGCGGCATCAAGTTATGACGCACAAGTCCTGCCACGGTCGCCACTTTTTATGTTATGTTTCGATGGCGAATTAAGTATATAGAGGAGAAAATAAGATTTAAATTAATTTATACGGTCGCCAGAGACTTTTTGTCACGCACGAGAAAACGATAGAACACGTACAACTGCCCAAGGAGAATTCAAAGTACAAAATGAATGTAATAAAGGCAGAGGGACCGGAAATGATTACCTAATGGATTGAGCGGGCCTAACACAAAAAACCCTAGGCTTTGGACCCTTCCTCAGATTGGCAGAGAATCCCAGTGGGGAAATCTACGATCAGGAACGAGGAAAACTTGTGCGGGAAAATAACTTGAAAATCAAGGATAGCATGATTATTACACACCCAGACTCGATAAATATTCAACGTTTATTTGCCAATTTATTTCAGCACCAAATACCTGAAAGAAAGGAAAGAAACAATTTACAAACAAGCTGAAAATAGGGAAATAATTCAAATTTATTCAGGAATGAAACATCTGTACAAAGTTTGAATCTAAACAGAATTACTGGTCACTGAGATGAAATAAGCAATGTGACAGAGGCCCAATATGGAATACCTCTCAAAAAAGGCATAAGAACAAATCAAGAATGGAATACTTACACAGTAATTACTAGGGCCCGGATAATTATGTAATTACATATTTCCGTATGTTAACTCTATCAAGTCAAAACCACAATATATTTACGTTTCATGTCGATTAGGGCCTAAAACCGATGACTTTTTAGTACATATATTCACATATTTTACCCGAAAGTACATATATTTACATATTTTTCACAAAAGTACATATTTTAAATATTTCTTAATATTTTCGTTTTTCTGCATTCTTTTGTATAATTCTTCATTTATCCTATATGTTTTTGATAAGGAATAACCAAGACAAACAATTCAGCATTGTCAAACAATTTTTCGGCAGCCTCCTCTCCAAATTGGCGCTATTGCAATGCATAAAAATGTTGATATTGCAGCACGCAGAATCCTACAAAAGGGAAGGGTGTTGCACTCCAAAGCTTCCAGTGTGTAGATTTCAGCGCGAGTAAAGCAGAGAACAAAATACTACCCAGAAATAAATTTTGTGTATGAAAATGGTACGACTAGCAAGCGATAACTCGCGCCCACAACATATTTTTAAGAGGTCTCTCTTGACCTTAACGCCCTTCGCCAAAAATTACACGCACCAACGCAGCTCAGAAAGCGCCATTGACAGTTTTCTTTCCCCGTTTGTTGCACTGGAGCCTAAATCCTTGTTTGTAAAGTATCGCTGTGAGGTGAAAATCTAAAGTAAAATCATGATGCGGTACTACAGCTTTTGGATCAGAAAAGGACAGAAAATAATTCACGGTGATTGGCTTAAAACCTTGTGGTAACGCAGACTGGGAATTGCCATAGGCAAAGTTTGGTTTATCTTTCAGAGAAGTCAAGCAATAGCGTCTTGGGTAAGAACATTATTAAAGAAAGCTGAATTTGTGCTAAGAGTCAACTGATTAAATATCAACCAGCATTGTTTTTATTCCCTAATCCGTGAATAGCATTGAACAGTGACATGTTGGGACAAAGTTTGAATATACACCAGTAAGTTCATGCAATGTGGAACACTTGGTCGGTACAAGGTCTTCGGACAGATAATAGGAAACATTTCATCCCTATAGAGTATTCGAGTAAACTCCTTGTGTGCATGCTTGCGGATGAGCCGTTCCGTCTCTCACGGGTAGACTACTTCCCGTGCACTACTGGAGACAAACGAGGTGTCATTCGACGCGTCTCGGCGTCCTAATGGGGAACTGATAATTTGTTTTCAGAAATGGCTATAAAATTCTAAGAAATTTCCAAAAAAGTGTTTTGGCGCTGTGATCTTGGTAAGTGTGCCGGGAACTAAATCTACGCCACCTAACTAGATGTAGGCGGTGTTGATTAAACTCCAGTACAATACCGACGAAGAGAAAGACAGAGAAACGAGGACAACGAAGAAACGAGGACAACGAGGACAAAGAAGAAGAAGACGAGGAAGACGAAGAAAACGATAACGAAGAAGGAGACGACGAAGAAAGAGGAGACGACGAAGAAGGAGGAGACGACGAAGAAGGAGGAGACGAAGAAGAAGGAGGAGACGACGAAGAAGGAGACGAAGAAGGAGACGAAAGAGGAGACGACGAAGAAGGAGGAGACGACGAAGAAGAAGGAGGAGACGACGAAGAAGAAGGAGGAGACGACGACGAAAAAGGAGGAGGAGGAGGAGACGACGACGACGAAGAAGGAGGAGGAGACGACGACGAAGAAGAAGGAGGAGACGACGACGAAAAAGGAGGAGGAGACGACGACAACGAAGGAGGAGGAGGAGGACACGACGACGAAGAAGGAGGAGGAGGAGGAGGAGGAAACGACGACGAAGAAGGAGGAGGAGGAGACGACGACGAAGAAGGAAGAGGAGGAGGAGACGACGACGAAGAAGGAGGGGGAGGAGACGACGAAGAAGAAGACGACAAAGAAGATGAAGAGGAAGACGAAGAAAAAAGAACAAGTCACACAACCGAAAGTAATTTAAAGCGTCGGTGACATCACATTCAGCTATTTTCTAAGTATTTGAAACAAATATTTGTTTCTCATTTTTTACGGAGACCATTGTAAATAACAGAATTGTGTGTAGAATTATGTTTTAATTTTGTTCTTTACGAGTATATTAAGTCTACACATATCAACATTTAAGCAAAAGTATTTTATTAAAACGGAATTATATAATAATTAAAGTGTTACATATTTCTTACTTTTTAGTACATATTTCTATACATTTTAATACATATATATGTGCATATTTTCGTAATTTTTAGTACATAATTATCCGGGCCCTAGTAATTACAATTTCATAGCGGAAAACAATTCAAAATATAATACCAAAAATCATTTTGCAAACCCCAGAAAATTACAACAATTCATAAGCCTAAAAAATGAAACAATTTAAAATACACACAAATTACAAAACGAACGACCTAAAAGAATTACAACACAATAACAGCGCTAGATTGCTACAATTCAAAGCAATTTAGAATCGACAGAGCTGAGTAACGAATCAACTTTGAACAGTAAAGGCAACAAACGAAAGAACAGCCGGAATGAGGCAGCCTGCGAGATGAGAATAAATTCTCGTACACCCGAAATTTAGAAAAGGGATTGACAATTAATATACAAAATATTGGAGGGAAAATGATAGGCTTACTGGCTGAATAGTGCACAATTGTATACACAGACAGCGTGGTTTTGCGTGGGGACAACGCAGCAATAGGCTTTGTCAGTCCCGACGCGCCGACTCAACCTCGCAAAAATGTCGCAAAGGCCACGGAGTCAAAGCGAATTCCGCCAAATGGACTACAGGATACGCCTTGTGCGTCCCTGCGCGAGTCTGCGGATCGCCAACAACATCTCACCTGTTTTGCGCCAGCCTCGACCAACGAAACGTCTACGACAGCAACTTGGACAGCTCAGGCCGCAAAACAGCGAACGTGAGACGCTTTAAAACGCGCCCGAATGCAAAACTCTCACGCTTGTGCACAGCACTCACATACCACTGATCTCATTAATTAAACACATCTACGTTACCACTCCATTACTGACGACGAAAAGGGTCGAGAACACGCACAGCGGTGCGACAAAAAAGAACGAGGCTCTGCCCCGGCGACTACCCCATTACCGGCCACACTATCTTAAGAGAGCCCCTCATAAGCGCGAGACAGCGCTTTAAATAGGAGAAAAACGTCACAGC
Organism: Acheta domesticus; assembly: GCA_031308135.1. Classification (NCBI taxonomy): domain Eukaryota; kingdom Metazoa; phylum Arthropoda; class Insecta; order Orthoptera; family Gryllidae; genus Acheta; species Acheta domesticus. The sequence goes on from JAHLJT010000631.1 coordinate 65,481,027, forward strand.
AGCGTCATATGACGCGTCACTCAGCTAAATCGATTATTTTTCACCGAACAAACAAGTAATAACAAAGAACAAACAAACGTGCTTTAAACGAGAACATTGGAAGCTATACTGGGTTCGAGAGCGCGAAAAGGGTGATAATGCGATCTAGTGGCAAGCGGTAGAACTACCGCATTTCATGAAGTTAAATGGCAGAAATTGAAAACTTAATAACTTTTTCAATTTTGCAGCTAGAAAGCTGAACTTGGACTCATTTTAATCCTTAAAACACCTAAATTTGAGAACTTTTTACTAGAAGCCGTCACCTTTTCTGGTTCTCTTATAAAACACATATAAGGATGTTGCAAAATATTAAATAACTTTCATTCTAGTTTAATTATTACAAAAATGTTAGCCCCCTATCTGAAAATTTAACCATGTCTAGATATAGGCAAAACTGAATATTATCATAGCCCGAAGATTAAATTTGGTTGGCTGGTTTTTCTAAAGTGACCAGAATACATGAAAATCTTAAATTATTTGTGGACACGTAAACTCAAATTCCACAACTATAAACTCAAACTAATTTACATCAAAATATAGCTTCTCAGATGTCTTGAGATGTCTTCTTGATAAAGGAAGCACAGTTAATCACACGTGGAATTTGACAGTGTGTAAATATATATACAATTTCCAGATATGCTTTGAAGCTGTTCTTTGAATTTCATCCACCCATTTTGAATAATCTTACCAGTAACCGGTTAATTCGCCAATTATTCATATTACTGTTCACATTACTCAAAATCGGAGTTTGAAATTCGGAGTAGGAACAGTTTTGATGCATACTTCGAAATTAAGCCGAATGAACTTCACATTATCAAACAAGAGGATGCTAGGGTAGAGGAAGAATGTTACGATGACGAGGAATAGCAGATAACTACCTGAACCCGTGCAAAAATTTGCACATTAAAGCACTTGAAAGATACTGAAATATTACATTTTTTATGCCTACATTATGTTCTTGAATAATAATTTAAATTTTTAAATGAGTTATTTTGAGTATTGGTATGAAAATATAGGATCAGCTTTTTGACAGATTAACTGATTTTTGTACTATTGTATAACATTATTTTCAATTAATATCAGAGGTGCACCATTAGAGTGCACGCAGGGCTTTTTCTTGGAGAGAAATTCAAAAAAATGTGGTCTTGTGAACTCAAATGATAACAGACCAAAGTCCTTCAGAAGTCAAATTTAAGGTCTCCAGAAGGACTCTGTTTTTGTGTTATTGAGTGGAAAAGAATTACAAACATTACTACGAACTTTTGTAAACATTAATATCGTTCACGTTCAAAAATATTGTTACAATTACTAATAATACTCTTTTCACGCAAACAAATGCAAATATGGAGTGGAGTGGCTTTCTATTAAATGCTAAACATGGAACAAGACTTGTAAAAACGTCTCATTTTCTATATTACGTAATAAAAATATTCCCGTAACCACAGACATGAATTTATGTTACGCAACCACAGACGTTGAGTCAAACTGACTCCACATGCTTTCCCGAGGATTTATGTCTTACTAATTTTACTTTTTCAAATTATTTTTTGTGTACATTGTGAAATTAGATTTATAATGATGAAAATGTTTAAAAAGTTTTTGAGATAATAATTATTCATTAATTACTTTTTAATTGCGTCTTTGTAGTCGAGCTATTCAGATTACATGCCTAATGCAAATGTAACGAAATAACACATTAACAATATTTTATAAATACTTTTAATGTTTTATTACTTGTATGATTGGTACATATTGTTGACGAACGTTGACCGCACAGAGGATGTCTACAAGAGCAACAAATAGTATTTCTTTTCCTCAGTGTCTTGGGACAAATAGAGCAGCATTTTCTTGATGTTAGTTTTCCACCCTCTTTTGCTGTTTCCTACTTTTCCTAACCTAATATTTTTTTAATTGAAGTTCTGAAGTCTTGTCTAAAATGTGACTTAGACAACTTTCTTTCTAATTCCTTGATAACTAGTTCCTCACATATTTTATAAAATACAGCTTTGCTACTAATATAATTAGCGCTAAAAAAGAAAAATATTAAGAATCGTTCTTGAAACTTAAAAAGACAATACTAAGGACAAGGCTCAAAAAATAAAAAATACATTAATACAGGAAATATAACTCATAACGTAAAAAATATTACATAGATTCCTGCATACAATAGTGCCAACAAGAAATGTTTCTTGTTTTACAGGCATGGAGTCAAACTGACTCCGTGACCCGCAAAGCTACTTTTAACAGGAAATAACTCTGATAAATCAAAATCTATAAAACCGACAATCCACATACGTAACAATGAAGAGTTAGTTTGAAGGTACTGAAATCCTAGTGGCAATAGCAGGAATGCTAAAATAATAAAATAAAAATGTAGAGGAGAGAGAAGTCACTTTGTCTCTCGTCTATGTTTAAGGGTTAAGTCTCTAGAACTCTAGACTCTAAAAGAAAAATATTTTAAGACTGTAAAACGCATAGTTTTTTTTATTTATACACGATTAGTAGGGAGCTGTGACGTGTTGCATATTGCATCTGCACGCTATATTTTAGTAATTTATTCCTAAATATGGGAGATGAGTATTACAATTTCAGTCATTGTAACCCGTAGTCCCGTACAAATACCTTCTGAACAATATTAGTTTTCTTAAAATACAAAATTCTTCGGCTGGAAAAAGGGATTTCTCCTATTGAAAAAATGTGTAGTATAACGGGAATCACGCAGCTGGTGCAGTTTCTAAGGCTAGCGCAAGACAAGTTTCTAGTCCCATTGAGTCAGTCGTGAATTTCTATATATTCGATACTACCTAATCCAACCTAACCTCACTACATACCACATTGACTGTTCTTCACACATTACCGAGTTTCGGCTATAATGCTCCGGTCTTTATCGCATATTCAATAAAAATATTCTTGAGTCTGTGCAACGCGTAATTTCTAGCGCATTTTTTATACCAAAATTCATCTCGCCAACTAAGACACCTCACACTCTAGCAATCACTTATTTTATCCAGCATCCGGCAGTAAAGCCAACTTTAGCCGGAAGGTGTTTGAAATTATCGCATCATCGACCAAAGTCGTAACCTCAGTTATAAGATTCTTTATTTCATACATCTTTTCTATTTAATTGATTTTTAGAAAAGAATAAACTAGTTTTTGGACCAAAAATTAAAAGAAACGGCTAAAAAATTCATTTAATCTAAAATCACAGAATCCTCAACATCAAACTAAAAATGTGATGTACCAGAAAATTTCACCATTGTAGACGATTCCTTTCTTCTTTGAATCAAGAAGTTCACCTTTGACCTTCACCTGATAAAACTCGATCATTTACTGCATCACTATTTTCCTAATGCTCGACATCGTTGCATCTAGTATAATCAGCAACGCTTTCCGTCGGTTTCAGGGGTCGTCATTGTCCACCACCCTGCTCCTTTGGGAGCAAGAGGGGCAGGAGAGCGACCTACTGTTATCTCTCCGGGCCCTTATCTCCCTGCCCCCGACCGTGCTCCATGGACGGCGGGCAGTGGAGAGAGTGTGTACGCTTTCCAATACTCTTCCGGAGAGCGCAGGCGCCGAATTGGATGGACGAGGAAGTGGCAGAGGTGGGGAGAGAGGTAGCTATAGAACAAGAGCAAATAACGTAAGGGCCTCGATGGGATAGGATGAACGTGGAAGGTGTAAAAAGTTTCCTCCCTTTGCTCTGGGGTTAGAAATGTACAGAGGAAAAAACGGTAAAGTAGTGAAGTTGGAAATGGAATGGTATGCTTTAGAGGATGAGGAAAGTAAGATTAGTTGAGACAATGTTGAAAAAAAATTGAATGTTCAGTAAGCGATCAAATGAAAAGTCGTTTATGAAGAGGAAGGAGAACTGAAAGGTTCGAAAAACAAGTTTTCCGAATTTGTCGAGAAACAAAGCCAGCAAATTGCAACTGAACTAAACCCCTGAGAATGGAGATCGATTGTGTACTGTTCTCATCATTGGACGAGGAGTAATGAAGAAAAGTACATGAACAGAAATGAACGAAATATATACACAGCAGAGTAGAAAAAATAGTGAGCTTGAAGAAGAGTAAGGAGCGAGAAATGGAAAAGTAGAGAAGAACAGATGAAAACAAAATAATAGAACAATAAAAGAGAAAAAAGAGATACAACTATTGAAAGAATTCTAAATACTGAGTGTGTGATAGAAATATATAAGTTGCCGCCGAAGAGAAAAAAATTAAAAAATTGCAAGTACAGGCAGAGAAGATAACGTTAAGAATGCAAGAGAAGGCCATGTGAAACAGAGCGAGAATATCTCGAGAAGAGCGGTTTAGCTGGGATGAGCTGTTGCAGTCTGTTCATCCTACCCGCGCTCATCCGGCACGGCGTGTTTGCGAAGAGTCTGGGTAGGGTGGATGAGGAGGGATGGGGTGGGGCGGTGAGCAAGTGGTGGAGGGAGGTTGCGAGCCCGGGAGGCTGGAGGGGCGTGGCGAGAAGGGCGGGCCGTGTGAAGAGGAACGTGCGAGGTCGCGTACAGCAGCTTCAAACGCCACGCAGCGACCGCGCAAAGGCTGTGCCACACCCTGCACCTCTTAGCACCACCCTACCACACCATCCCACCGGACCCTCCTCTCAATCTCCTCTTCCCGAAGACCGGCTGCGATGACTCTGGGTCGCCTCAGATGCGTTACTGCTCGGGAAGTCCTACAGAGACACAAACAGAAGACACGTGTTCACGTGCTATTTCTTATTTAGAATTTATATGTATTTTCCAGCTGCTCAGGATGCGGTACTTCGGCTGATGTCATGGAGCTGAGGCAAGTTCTGTGGGATATAATTCCCGAACAGGAATACGAAGTCGACGGTCACAATATGATTTAAAATAATTATGCACTAACATTTCAGACATCTACATTAAGAGTTCCATCAAACATCTTGAAACACAGCTCATTGCATCCGTTTGCTAACCCACTGTAATACATTATGAAAATGAAATTAACCGTTTGCTTCTTTTATAGAAAATGTTTTTGTTAAAACAGTATCAGTGCCAATCTAAAACGTTCGGCCTAATATATTATCTTGGTCTCCATGCTGGAAGTTTCTTCACCATTAAACACTATTTAATTAAATTAATCTTGAAAAAGAAAAGGTTCAAGTCCCGACGAGGCAGATTTTCTGACGTGGAGAATTCCAGCCGCCGGTTGTTCTGATCGATGTTTTCTGTGGCTTATCCGATCAATAATAAGACGATCCCGGCGCAGTACTCTCACAAACACGTCACGGACGCGCGCGATCTTCCCTTCCTCCTCCTTGTTTCCTTCTCTCCCCTTATACACACACGTACATTTCCATGCACTACACCACCACACACGACAGGAGACCAATCCCGATTTTAGAGCTTGTATTGGCTGAGGCGATGCTCCGTTGATGAAGATATCTGGAGGGGAAACCCGTAATTCGTCGTGAAGGTCGGCGCTGGATCATGTTCTAGCGAGAAACACCGCCATCTCCCATTACATATACGAGACTAATGGCTTTGGTAACTGACGGAAAATAGTCTAGGAACAAAAAGTAAATAATCCCTTCACGACTCTTGATGAATATGATGCTAGTGCGAAATTTATTTTCCGTGTAGAACCAATTAAAAAGTAGACGAAAGAGAATTTTTTTTGGAGATAAGAGACACTTATCAGAAAATATATTACTAATATTCAATGCGCACAGAAATAAAAAAAGAATTATGCAGCCTCCAGTCATTTGGGAGGTGTCTATGGGTTCGTGAAATACCCATAAGAACCCGGAAAAAAATCCTAAAACATCTTTTTTATTAATTTCGAATGCATGCAGAAATTGAATGAAAATTATGCTACCTCCAGCTATGTAAGAGGTGGCTATAGTTAGAGGTGTTTCGTTAGATTTCCAAGAACTTAAATCTAAAACCAATTAAACATTCTCGGTTTCACAAAAAAATGCAATTAGTAGATCGTATTACTCCTTCTGTTGTTGTACTGCACATACCGACTGAATTATATTCTCTGCGTCACTGATTACAACTCAGGTGATGTCATACAACAATAAGGCTCCAAGCAACAAGCTGCCCATTATTAAATATTTGCTATTCACGTGTTATGGACAGCAATGTTTTGGTATTCTTGGTATGAAAGGACTATTGTTCTGTACACAATATACTACGCTCTTATTGCAGGATTCGTAAACACTTTTTGTGTTAAATAATTTAATTTATTTCAGTGATCTAGAAGAACGTTTTATTTATTGTTCTTGAACACTAGCGAACTACATTTGGAAAATCATTATGTGTAGATTTGTTCACCAGTATTTTTACTGCAGCTTGTGCAAACCACTGTTACATTTTATTTATAAAACATGCGCCTAGCAATGACCGAAAAATTATCATTCGCACTATTTGGCTTACACGAAATAACGCTTAGGGAGTACCTCATGTTTTTTAAAAATATAATACTCTTTTAACTTAAGAAATATATACAAAGTGCAGAATGTACGTATGTCTTAAACTACTTACAAATAAAATACATCAATAAATAATTTAAAGTGACAAGCAAAACTTAATTACAATAATTAATATGTAATGTAAATTGGGTCACATTAGGGATTTATCGACCGATCTATTTGGTTACCGTAAACATGTTTTTGCACTCATCATATCTATCTTATTCACGGAAAAGCACTGTCTATAATAATAGAGGACATAGGAATGTTTAGAAAGTTAAAATGCAATACCATTTCTCAAACAAATTTAATATTTTGTAGTTAAGAATTACCTGTACACCTGTCATTACAACATGAATTAGAAATACTTTAAATCTCGAGGAAGGCACTATACAGTGTAATATGTTACGTAAGGAAGATGACATTCCTTTTCAAGGGGAAAATCTCTTCAACAGAGCCTGTATGCAATTCATAAACTTTATTATAAGATTTTCTCATATCTACCTGTGGTGGAGAGCATTCCTTGGTTATTTTCTGAAAATTTCTTTAAAGTAGAATAAACTTTTGCCTGGGGTCTTATATTAATGAGTGCAATGAAGATGGAAATTATTGACCTTTGGTTACTGCACAGTAAACCGACGAATCTATATTTTCCTTCAGTGACGGCAGAATAATCACAAGTAGCGTAGAGAAAATTTAACACAAATTGTAGCTGAAAAAAGCCTGTCACGAGTTATTCTAGACACGACTGCATGTCCACGAAACGAGCACAATTTAGATTCTATCACGGCGTAGAGCGTAAGAAATACTAGTTTCCCCGGGAGCGGAGCACTTTTTAGAACCGGAGAAAAGCACTCGATCTTCGCCCTAAGTCTCCCTGCGTCCACTTTAATCCCCTTCCATTCTGCGCGGCGACGTGCCCTTCTCCACGGCGCCCTTTGCGGATCACGTGTCCCTCACGTGCGCGTGCTGGATTCAATTGCGGCGCGCGTACCGTGCCGCGCGCTCGTTTTTCCGGCGCCAAACGGGTTGATGCCGTGCGACGGCAGCGGGATGGAGACGAGATGGAAAAGAGGAGGTGCGAAGGAGAGGGGGAGAATGGAAGGGACTGAAGCATCGGTGGGTGGCTACCAGAACGTGTGTGTGGGGGGAACGGAAGTGGAAGTAGTGGGGATAGAAGTGTTTGGACATTTGGGTTTTTGGAGTAGACGGATATTGAGGCGGCTACAATCTGGTTGGAAGCAGTTCGGAGCAGAGGAATTGAAGAAGAGAGTGGGAAAGAGAGGAAGGGGGTAGGGGTGGGAGCGGCGTGAGGAATTTGTGAGGGCGGAATGAGGGGGAGGTAAGGCCAGGGTGAGGGTGGGTAAGGGTAGGGTACGAGTGGGTTGAGGGCAGGGTGAGGGTGGGGTGTGAGCGGGATGAGGGTGGGTTGAGGGTGAGGTGAGAGCGGGGTGAGAGCGGGATGAGGGCGGGGTGAGGACGAGGTGAGGGTGGGGTGAGGGCGGGGTGAGGGCGGGGTGAGGGCGAGGTGAGGGCACATCGAGAGCGTGTTGAGGGTGGCCTGAGGGTGGGGTGGGGTGGGGTGAGGGTGGGTTGAGGGGTGGAGTGCAAGGTGAAAGCGGTTGAGCGGGCAGATCGCCTAACTTCCGGGTGGGCGGATTGGAGTTGTGACGGGCAGACTGGAGACGGAAGAAAGCGTGGTGTGAGCTAGAGTGGCATGTAGTCGGGGCAGGTGGGGTATAGGGATGAGGCCGACACAATTGCCGTGGTCCTCATGCTGCGGGCGAGTTCTTTCTCGCTTCCGCCGCGCGTTGATAGCAGCGACAAAGGCTCTGCGGGATAGAGATGGTTTCGCACCTCGCTTCTCTGCCGTGCACGCACGCGATCTTGCTATTAGGGCCAATTGTCACACACACGCCCTGCACTTTACACCCTCGACGGCAAGAGTTATGAAGATTTACGTACATGGAACGTTTCCTGGCGTAGTTTCTATTTTTTATAACGGTCCTCAGACTGCAATGATGGTAAGACTTAAATGGAAAGTTCTCGTACTAAACCTCTTCTTTTCGGTTTCAAACCCAGGAACGAACCAAACTGTTTTTTGTACTTATAAATTATAATATATTTAAAAATATTTTTCGCGTCTTACGACGCGCATCCTAAATCATCCTTTTAGGTCACCATTGAGAGAAGAAGTCTGTTGAGGCTGCAGTCTAAGGGAAGGAATGAAAGGAAAACATTTTTAGAAAGGTAGTATGTAGTATTAGAAGAAGAGAACATTATTTCAATCCTTGGTAAGATGTGTGAGCTTAAATAAGGCTTGGTATACGGTGGATAATATTATGTCTACAAGCCGCAGTGATATTTTAGATCTAAGCCTTGCCTCCATTCTCTAACACAGGAGGACGAAGCGAGATGGGCTCACGAGCCTTATCGGTGTGATGAATAGGGAATGTTAAGGTAATAAGTTCGAGCCGCAGGGAGGAACACAATGTAAGCACGGAAAAGCTTAAATACGTAAAAACCGGAATATTGAATGTGTATCAACCGAAATGTGGCTGATCGCACAACCTTTGAGCGCGGACAGGGAGTCCTTGTCTGTGACACTCCATTGACAAACACTCAGAGACTCCTCTGCCGACATTGATAAACAAAGAGGAGACTCTCCGTACTTGATATTGACAGACGGAATAGTGCCCCAGCATGACATGACGGACGGGTGGGGGAATCACAGAAAGAAATTTGTATGACGCAAGATAGTTTAGGCAGTCCACCGACCAAATTTTCGTGATTCGCCTTGCACGTGACTAATTCGACAAATCACATGACTATAAGAGACGAGGAGCAATGAATCTGAAGATACGAAACAAGAGATGAGAGGGGGAAATAAGTGAAAGTCAACATCGGAGAGACTGACTGACAGAAGGTTTTAGAATCTCGAAGGATCCGGACGTGTGGCAGAAGCTTTTAGAGGTTCGAGACCACGTAAGCGAGACGAGAATAGTTTCCAAGTGATAGACACCCTTAGGAGTTCGCAACATCGCGTAATAATGCGTGAAGAGCCGCAAAATGAACGAACAGACTTGCCAGAAGCGACAGTGCGTACGTACCGTACACAATGAGGACTGAGAGGTGATGGAGGTCGGAGCAGAGGGCGAACCACGTGCACCGGGCCAGTGCAGACAAACGTCCGACCGACGGCCAGGGGGCTGCACAGCTGGCAAGGGCATTGACCTCAGCGGCGCTTCCACACCTACGACTGATGACAACTTCCAGTCCATGTAAACCAGTGGTGTCAAGGTCTCCTACTGGCGGCAGTGGCATGCCTCGCGGTACCGGGCCATGCCACGATCTTCTCTGCGCAACTAGCGTCGGGAAAGGGAACTATTAGTAATTCCGCCGTTTTACAATAGTGATAGCGTTGTCTCTGGTGGCGGGGTGGCGAACTGCATGGAGGGGCTATTTCGTCGTGGCTATCGTGCCACGGACTCCCGGTCGTGTCATCGACCTTGGCAACACTGATGTAAACTATCGGCGTCCGCGCGCTTTCGGGCAATGACTATTGCGGGAAATAAATGTGCTCATATCACGCCTTATGATTTAATTTCAAGGCCAGGAAAGGCCTACACTTCCCTAGCCAAGCAACCCTGAAAATTAACCCGCCTCGATTCAAGCTGGTCTCAAATCCACTTCTGATCGGAGGCAATCGTACCCCTCTTGTCCGGCCGCCCGGACAAGCGGTAATTGTTCCCCGATGGTTCAGGCGCCGCAGACAGGTAAATCATCGAAGAGCTGTGACCAAGTCAGCAATTTCAGTCGACGCCCGACCGAACTCATGGATCTGAAGTCGGCGGTGGTAATTGGTGCCCGAGTTGTGTTTGTCGTTCTCCCTCTGGGGTGAGAGAACTGAGTGAGGTCCAAGTTCGCTCTGCGTTGTTGCAACTGGCTCGGGTAGAGAGACAGTCAAACACCAGTTCCGGGTGACAGCCGTTTGTTCCGAAATGAAGAGCACAGAAATATCTGGGTTACAGCTTACAACTAATTGTGCTCACTTCTCACAGGGCACCTCAGTTTACATACCCGCTGCCCGGCGGGTCACTAACAGCCCCGTGCCGCTGGCAGGCACCAAGGAATCTCTTGAAGGGCGATCACCTGTTAAGTAGTTATTGTCACATTTGAGAGAACCTCCTGCGTGACCACACTTGAGCTCTTGTGCACACGTGTCTAAGTGTCCACGTGTATAAGTGGAGTAAAAGTTTGCATGTGTTTAAGTGGATTGGCAATTGCCTGAGTGCTGTTTCTTATTTAAAATTTATACGTATTTTCCAGCTGCTCAGGATGCGGTACTTTGGCTGATGTCATAGAGCTGAGGCAAGTTCTGTGGGATGTAATTCTAGAACAGGGATAAAAGTCGGCGGTCGCAGTATGAATTAAAATGATTATGTGCTAAAATTTCAAACTTCTAAATTAAGAGTTTCATCAAACATCTTGAAACACAGCTCATTGCATCCGGTTGCTCAACCATTGTAATACCTTACGAAAAGGAAATTTACCGTTTGCTTCTTTTATGGAAAATGTTTTTTCTAAAACTATCAGCGCAAATTGTGCAAATCTAAAACGTTCAGCCTAATGTATTACCTTGGCCTCCATGCTTGAACGTTTCCTCAGCATTAAACACTATCTATTTAATTAAATTAATCTTGAAAAACAAATGGTGTCACGTTCAAGAGACACGTACTTTCTCGAAGGACCCGTGTTCGAACTGTGGTACAACAAAGTTATAATTAAACTTGTACTCAAGTCGGATTGGACTGTAAAACTACGAAGGCCACACGAATACATAAAACGGGCGTAACTTGGGGACAAGGTCTGGAAGGGCTAAGTGAACAATTTCATTTAATCTATTAATAAGGAGTGAAATATTTGTTTCAAGGTTCGTAGGACTTATTATTATTTGCTATTATTATTTAGACTTTTGCACTTCTCCCATGCGGGGGGGGGGAAACATTCACCTGCCACTAGTGTTGCTGTGGCTAGGCTCACTCGTACGGCTCCGATGAGCAAGTATCGAGCGAGATCAGTGTATTTTCTCTTAGATCCTTCCATACTACATTATACTATACATATTATTATTATTATTATTATTATTATTATTATTACTAGTTTTTGATCGCGAAATGGCCATGACGGGACCAGGTGAACACGCAACCCAGCGGGGTTGTCATTGGGGCGGGAGTCAGCATTTTCATGCTGAATTTTTTTTTTTCACCCATGGTTGTTAGTCCCAGGGAATGAGGTGAAATGATAATGATAAAGGATGAAATGCACAATTACAAACAAACAGGCACACAAAGACAACCAAGTCCGAGGCGAGACTCGAAACAGCGATTCCTCAGTCCGACACCGCCAAGGCACAACTGTCTTAGCGAACTCGGCTATCCGAATCGGCATTATTATTATTATTATTATTATTATTATTATTATTATTATTATTTTTCTTTATTTTCCTCATTTTTTGGTAATTAATATTATTAATTGTACAGATTTACAAAATCAAAGCACAATCAATATACAACATTTATGAAACATGAAACACTAATTCACACCGCATAATTTCCCAGAAATTTCCGCACTATTCCTGTCGTTGCAATCACCACTGCCTTCTGCATAAGTTTGTATATGTCTACTATCACTCCCAGATGTTGAAGGCTCCGCATCAAATTTCTAGGGATGACACCTGTGCTCGAGAGGATTACTGGAATAACTTCAACTTTTTCAACATACCATTGTTTCTTTATGGATTCAGTGAGTTCTGAGTACTTATTAATTTTTTCGGCGTATTTACTTTGCAGGTTGCTAGTATTTGGGATTGAGATATCTATCAGCGCGACATATTTCTCTCTCTTGTTAAAGACAGTCAGATCTGGTCTGTTGTTCATTACCGTCCGATCTGTTAAAATAGTTCTATCCCAATATAAACGCCATTCTTCGTTTTCCAGCACACTTATAGGTTGGTACTTAAAATAGGGCACTTTAGCTTCAGGGAGAAGTTGAAATTTCTCAGCCAACGTTTGGTGTAAAATCTTGGCCACTGCGTCATGCCGTTGCTTATATTCTGTTCCACAGAAATGTGTGCATCCCGAAGTAACATGTTGGACTGATTCAACAGTTGGGCAGCCATACCGACAGTACTCATTCTCCACACTTCCATCTTTGACAATTAGCTTTAGGTAACTTCTTGTTGGGATCACTTGGTCCTGAATGGCCAGCATGAAACCTTCAGTTTCTGGGAAGATTTGTCCTGATATGAGCCAGAAGTTCGACGCTTTCATGTCGACATGCGCTTGACTCATCTCATGAGGGTGTCTTCCATGAAGAGATTTCGCCATCCATGAACCCAGCTTCTCACGATCACGACTTGTGAAGTCAGCAACCTCTTGTCGTGATAACTCTAAAGGTGTAAATGTATCTGCTTCACAAATTGCTTTATGCAGACGTGATGTATTTGCTGCAGAAATGAAAAACTTTCTCATATTTGTCACTTGCTGACAAAGCTGATTGCCAATATCCACCAGTCCTCTCCCACCCATATTTCTCGGCACTGTAGTGCGTTCAACTGAAGACTTCGGGTGATGCATGCGCGCTTTTGTCATTAAAACTCTAACCTTACGTTGTAAGCTATCAATATCGGTTTTGCTCCATTTAATAATGCCAAAGGAGTAGTCCTTCCATTCAGTTTTGTTTTCAACACCTTCCGAATCCTTCGGTAAAATTCTTCAGAAAGTTCTTCCTTCATTTTACTTTGGTCAATACGCTTTAGTTGTCTCATTCCCAGATATCTGTATGTTTCCTCACCAGATATTGCCTGTATCATCTGTCTGTCTTCAAGTTCAAAGGCTCTTTCCTGCAGTTTTCCTTTCACAATATTTACTGTTCTACATTTGTCCAAGCCAAACTTCATCCCGATATCTCTCGAAAATGATTCTACAATTCTCAGAAGATGTTCAAGTTGAATTTTCGTAGACCCAAAAAACTTCAGGTCATCCATATACAAAAGATGATTTAAGCGGTACATCACAGTTGTTCCTACTTTAATTCCAAAGCCATAGTTTGTGGAATTCAACAGATTTGACAAGGGATTCATGCAGAGGACAAACCAGAGAGGGCTAAGTGAGTCTCCCTGGAAAATACCTCTTCGTACTTTAATCATTTCCGTTTCGATATAGTTAACGGGTGTACTCAGGGGTGTACTTTTGTTTACCATTTGAACATCACATGCTTCAAGAACGAGATAACAGTTGAATTGATGTCGTAGATCTCAAGAATTTCTATCAGCCAAGTATGTGGAACTGAATCAAAGGCTTTCTTATAATCAATATATGCAGATTGCGGTGTTTTAGATAGGCCTGACCACATAGCACTGAATCAATTGTCAATTGTTCTTTACACCCCAAGGACCCTTTGCTACAGCCTTTCTGCTGCACTGCAATGATATTATTGTTACTACAGTGAGAGTATATGCGTTGTGAAAGTAACAATGTGATGATTTTATACATTGTTGGCAAGCACGAGATAGGGCGATATTTTGTTGGATCTTCTTGATTTTGGAAGTCTTTTGGTATTAAATACGTAACACCCTGAGAAAGAAATTCTGGCATCTTATCTGGGTTCTGTAGAACATCGTTAATCAGCTCAGTTAGTTTTGGTGGGTGCACCAGAACCTTTTATACCAGAAATTATGAATTTTATCTGGTCCTGGTGCTTTCCAGTTAAGCAAATTTTTGATTACTTCACTAACCTCTTCATTGGTAAATACTTCGTGTTGCATAGCAGTAAAGTTCTCACAGCGTTTCTTTTCTTCGCCAATCCAACTCGCCTTCAGGTCGCATTGCATCGGATTGGACAACTGATTACTCCAAAAATCACTCACTTGCTGCTGTGTTGGGTGCAATCTCTCGTAATTTTCTTCCTCTTTTTTCCCCAGTTTTCGATAAAAGTTCTTTTCAGATCTTTCAAACAAAACATTATCTCTCTTCCTACTTCTGCTTGTCCTGTATCTAGACAGCCTGTTTGTTAGGACTGATAGCTTCTGTTTAAGCGTATCAATACACTATTGTACTGTCGTATTAGGCTCATCGTGGTGAGAGTGAGTGTTTGTTCTGTCCATAATACATTTCACTATCTTTTCCAGTTTTGTTGATCGAATACCGTCAGCATAACTAGTCATACGAGCAATATCACATCTCAGTCTTTCAATGTTTCCAACAAGACGTCTCTCCCAAGGTGGCATCAGTCGACCTCTTCGTTGTCTCCTTGTCGATTGTTCACAATCTACTCCCAACACTTTAACTACTGTTATTGCAGCACAGTAGATGACAAAATGGAGAGTTTGCAGATCCTGCGCTATTGCAACTTCTTCTGGCAAAACCTCGCGGTTCATGATATCCTGAATTCGTGCCATTCGTCTTGAAGTGTTTATCTTAGGTATCACCGGTCTCATGACGGGACTGGTTCCCTCGAATTGAAACATAACTTCTTTCATTCCATTTTTTAGTGTCTTTGTCAGTCTTTCATCCCAGGTTGTTGGGGCATTTTTGTGAATATCTGGGTGAATCTGCGATCTGGGTTCCAAATCTTCCTCTTCATTAATTGTCAGCTCACGTGTAACTTCCATTTTTATAGTCTGAAGACGTATCTCAGGGATCAACTTGTTACGTAATATCACACGGTACTGATCAGCTACTCCCTGTTCAGTTACGGAAAAGTCAGGGAAATACCGCATGAACTCTTTGTATAACTTCTGCCTGTATCCGGTCACATCTGTTTCAATTTTGTGACCTGGTAATATATGCGCATTATTGTTTCGTTAACGGCCGTTGACCATTTCCTGCGCTGTGTCGGCAGTCCTGCTTGGGTGAGCGCTGGCTGTAGTACCTGCGCAGCACCTTCAGCAGGGGAGGCATTAGTTGTAGTTTCGCTCCTTCCAGGCAGTCGCTCTTCGGGTAACCCTGACCAGGGCCCGCCTGTTCAGCACCTGATCACCACCGGCTCGCACACTGTCACTCCTAGCGGTGGCTCCAGGGGCGCCCCGACGCTCCTCGGGCAGCGGCAAGTTTTCCGAAGGCTTTTCTTCTAGCACGAGTCTCCATCTTCAAATCTCCAATGGGTGCATTTTATTCCTTCTGCCAGGACCAACTGTAGTCTTACTGACACAGCCATGAGAGCCGCCGTTGACCACTTAATTGGTTCCTCCGCCGACTCCCTAGGTACAAGCCCAGTTGGTTAACCTGTACCATTCTGATAGGCCTTATTCTAGAATTACTTTCTAGCAGCCCTATCAGAACCCCCATCTCTCATCGGTTCGTCGAGAGTCCCGCCGAAGGGGCTGGTTACCACAACCTTGGGACACATTCGACTTAACAGGGCTCACCGCGTGAAGGTTGAGAGTGGAGTTGGGTGCGAGAAGTTGTAGGATGTCTTAGGACACTTCACACCCCTTGAGCCCCTTATTATTATTATTATTATTATTATTATTATTATTATTATTATTATTATTATTATTATATTATTATTATTATTATTATTATTTTTATATTATATTATATTATTATTATTATTATTATTATTATTATTATTATTACATACTGTCAGCTAGATGCGAAATAACCACAAGTACACTTCTTCAATCCTCATCACACACTGAGGCAACCGAAGACCCTGTTCACAAGTAATTAATACTGGCCGGGAAAACCATTTTTTAATTAATATATTAGAATTCGAAAATAATAATATTTCACGATATCTTCCTTAGGTAGAGAAAGATTTCTATACTATTTATGACTTAAAAATTGTAACATCGACGTATTTTACTAGTTACAGAGATTGTGTCCATTGATTTTATATTGTAACTTTGTTTGCCTCATTTACTTCCGGAAACGGAAGCTAGACAAGCAACATTTTCACTTTTACCGCGCATGAACAGTCTCTCTGTACGACCACCAGCATTCTATTTGCATTTTTCATGCTCCGTTTCAATCTGCATGCTTTTATTTTGCTGGCACAAAAGCGTAGCTCACGTGTCCTTCTGTTCTGGGAGAACGTCCACTCGGGCAAAAATGCCAAACGCAACATGCCGGATACGATGAACCATAATTTGTAAACAACGAGCCCCGGTCCTACATCAAAGCCAGCCAAGTCATTTCCGCTCCCGTTCTACAACGTACGTTACAAATTACACGGCACAGTAGATCTGAAGCGACGCGCCTCGTGTGCAGTCGCAACGGCAATAAGCGAGAGCTCCGCCTCAACGACGCACAACTATAAACCGCTTTGTCCGGAGATCGAGTTTAAACGAGCGGCATGGCGGCCGCTGGTCGCGACTTCTTCCGTCTCGGATCGACGCAAATGGAGTCGAGACGCGGCGCCGCGCCGCAGCTGCGGCGGACTTCGGGGAGAGTGCAGTGGCGGCGGCCGCAGCAGCGGTAGTGTTGGAGGTGATTTGTGCAAGTGTAAGTGTTTGCTATTGTAGTAGCTGTGACACTGGCAAGGTTGACGGAGACGGAAATGAATGCAGAGGCGAGGGCCGAGGCAGAAGCGGGGGCGGAGGCAAAGGAGGGGCCGTAGGCAAAGGAGTGGCCGGAGGCAAGGAGGAGGCGGAGGCAGAGGCGGGGATGGAGGGAGAGGTGGTGGCGAAGCAGAGGCGGGAGCGAGAGGCAGCGCCGGAGGCAGAGGCGGGGGTGGAGAGAGGCGAGGACGAAACAGAGGCGGCGCCGGAGGCAGAGGCGGGGGCGGAGACGAGCGCGGAGGCAGAAGCGAGGGCGGAGGTAGAGGCGGGGGCGGAGGCAGAGGCGGAGGCAGGGGTTAAGGGAGAGGTGGGGCGAAAGAGAGGCGGCCCCGGAGGCAGAGGCGGGGGCGGGGGCGGGGGTGCAGGGCTAGGTGGGGCAAAAGAGAGGCGGTCCCAGAGGCAGAGGCGGGGCGGGGGCGGAGGCGGGGGCGGAGCCGGGGGGGAGGCGGAGGCGTGGCCGGAGGCGGGGCTGGAGGCGGGGGCAGAGGCGGGCGCGGAGGCGGGCGCGGAGGCGGGCGCGGAAACGGGGGCCGAAAGAGTGGTGGGGCCGAGGGAGAGGTGGGGGCGAAGGCAGAGGCGGGGACGGAAGCAGAGGCGGGGCCGAGGCAGAGGCGGGGCTGGAGGCAAAGGAGGGGGCGGAGGCAGAGGCGGAGGAGGAGGGAAAGGTGGTGACGGAAGTAGAGGCAGAGGCAGGGGGCAAAAGCGGAGGCAAAGACAGAGGCGAAGGTGGAGGCAGAGGCGGGGGCGAAAGCAGAGGCGGGGAC
Source organism: Acheta domesticus (assembly GCA_031308135.1). NCBI lineage: Eukaryota > Metazoa > Arthropoda > Insecta > Orthoptera > Gryllidae > Acheta > Acheta domesticus. The sequence goes on from JAHLJT010000631.1 coordinate 65,498,844, forward strand.
GGAGGCAGAGGATGAGGCGGAGGCAGAGGCGGGAATGGAGACAGAGACGGGGGAGGCGGTAGAGGTGGGGCGGTGGCAGAGGCGGGGGCGGGGGCAGAGGCGGGGGCGGAGACAAAGGCGAGCAGCGGAGTCAGAGCGGGGCGGAGGTAGAGGCAGAGGCTGCAACGAAAAGGCGGGGGCGGATGTAGAGGAGGGAGCCCGAGTAGAAACGGTCGGGGCAGAGGAGAGTCAGGCGGCGGAAGCAGCAGAAAAATGAGGCGGGGAGGCGGTGGCGTGTAGTACAGGCAGTAGCGAGGCGGAGACGGAGAAGGCAAAGGCAAAGGCGAAGAAGAGAGCGAAAGGAGAGGGGATGAGGCAGTGAGGGCGACTCTAGGCCGTCGCATTGCAAGTACTCGCGTGGGTGGTAAGGATAAGGTTACGCTAATATGCGTTGCAGATGACTTCGCGCGACTTCCTCCGTAAACCTATAGGATAAGCAGTTAACTAGTACAGCACGCACTTCCTCGTTCGTGTTATTAAGTTCATTTCAAGTACGTACTCAGGAAACATAATTTCATCTTTATTCAATGCAACATATCCAATTAACTTGCAAATCAATGCCAATTTTATTGGAGGCATAACATAGGCGAGTAAAAGATAATTCATATTTGAATAGATGTTTTTTAATGTATTGAATTCAAATGCATTGAAAACGAACACATCGAGAAACTTATCCATATATAATTTCAGTGTGTATAAGTGATCTATAGAGGTACCGTGCAGCAAAATCCCTAGTGAGCAGAAATGTCTCGCGGGGAGAAAAGGAAAACATTGCCTTAGTTCGTGCATCGGTGGGCAGATGAGAAAGAAAGTGCAGGTCAACTGCAGTCGTGTGCTATTGGCGCAATCGAACTGGAAGAGCAGCAACAGCCACAAACACACAACGCATGGCGACATCACGAACACCAACGGAGGGGAAGGAGGTGAGCATAGGGTGGATTCTGCTATCATTCAAAATTTCAGCTCTTACGTTCAATGGGATTTGTGATCACGGACAGACTTTTGATGTTTAGCTTACTTAGTAAATGATATATTAAAGTATACTGACGACCTGAATCAACTTCGGCACTAGTAGTGGTATATAATATTTCCGCGCCGCAATTACAAGCTGGCACCGACTCGAACCCACGACCCTAGAATTCAGGCACCACCGGGACCGCATTACCAACATTACAGCGGTCGCGACGCCGGACGCTCTTCAGGTACGCTCGTGCGTATATACGCTTACCCATCGCACGCCCTTCACACATGTCCTTCCCAGCAGCGGCCGGCAGGCCGGACAACCTCCAACCGCAAGCGCTACATCCTGCGCGTGTCATTTACGACGCGACTTACGAGCGCCCGGCCGGCCCGAAAGGGCCACGCGGGGGGACGAGATCCGCGACAATGCATACCACGCACGGGGAAAGCGTTACGAGAGCCTTGTAAAAGGCTGCGTGTGTGTGTAAGAGTGAGAGGGAAGGGGGTGGGGAGGAGCTCGCAAGGCGATCGCGGAACACTGCCGTCTCGGCGACGCGGGGACATATATCTTCGTGTATTGTAACGAAATGTCACTTTTCTTATTCATTGCAGGCTGCACTAAAAGGCGCGCGAGACATTGTTACACATGACCACACACGACCCATTCCGCGTAACTCTATATTTCATTCCGCCCTGTAAGTTGTTAGCCATACGACAACATCGGTCATTCAATTACTCGGGAAAAATAAAGTTTACTGTTACAATTACATTTCTTGGAATTTTGGTTCTTTTATTGCTCTCATTGGATGCTGGGCTTAAAATGCATAACAAAAACATGCTCTATGAAAAGCCACAATTTGTTAGGTGCATGCCTTTGGCAACTTCATCCCTGAGAAATGAATTTCCTTCGTCATTTAAAATACCTGAATAAAGGCATCAGAAGAGAACCAATAAAATATAAATCCAGAATACAAAGATATCATTTTAATGATATTACTTTCAAATAACTATTAGCGTTTTACGTAAAGGAAGAAGAAAATTCTCAGCATAAAAATAAATACTAACCAATCAAAACATTCTTTAAGAACTGCCGAGCAAAAAATGAACTCTATAACGAATTCTACGAGACAGAACCAACAACGAACCCAAAATATCAACAAGGGGATTCCGCGGCTAGTGATCCAAGAGAAAGCAACTATGCGAAAACGAAACTGAAAAACGAAAATTCGAAAAAGCCCAAGGAAAGAGAGAGTGAACGACGCAAGACAAGGGGAAGAAGCCGACCGAAAAATTTCCGATTGCGGGAGCCAGACGGTGGCGGCGGCGGCGGGCAGGGCACCGGGACGGACAGACAGGCGCCGAAAAAGAGCGGCGGGCAGAGGCCAGGAGAAAACAAAAGTTAAACGCCGACTGGTATTCCGAACGACCTCCACCGCCCGCTGGCCGACCGGCCGGCCGGCCGCGCGGCCGACTCACACACGCGGAGTGCGTGGCGCAGCGCCTCGGGCCGCCCCCGCCCCAGCCCCGTCCCCGTCCTCGCCCTCGCCCTCGTCCTCATCCTCCCAGCACTGGAGAGTCCGGCCCTCCGCGTCTCGCCTCGGCTCGCGGCCGCGCCGCGCCGCCAACAACCGACAGACATTCGAAGAATTAAACACGGCGACACGTGATAAATTTATAGCTGTCTCCTTAAAATTAACCAGAAAAAAATGTAGTTCATTTGAATCCCAGCGCGCATGACAAGCGGCTGCAGTCAAAGCCCCTGACAGAGATAATATGTCGGGCTTCAGCGGCGGCCCACAGAAACAGATTACGGCTGATACGCCAGCGGCGGCGGCGGCGGCGGAGGAGGAGGTTGTGCAGTGGCGGCGCGGAGGTGGGCCAGGAGAGGGGGAGGGAGGCGGCGGTGTCGTGGGCTACCGCCGCCGATCCGTTTCGTCACACCCCCAGCGACGCGGCCGCGAAGAGTTCACGGGGAATGCACCCCTCGGGGAAGGAACCGATGGAACGCGGGCACTTAATCACGGATTACAGCTGTAGGGTGCACTGTGACAACGGAGGGTGCCAAGGAGACGAAGTGCTTTAATCCCACACGGCAGCGAAAGTCGCCATTGAAGTCGCTCCCTAACATCTGTCGGTGTGTGCATTACTCTACTTAATTATTTCTTTTAATGGAGGTTGAACGACCTTTGTGTATAGTGGACCTTTACGAGAACTTCCAATTAAAATATTAAAACAAAAACTATATACATACTCACTCGTTAAAGAATTAATGAAAGTCAGCTATTGCTACATAAAAAACTCAATTATATAGTAAAGTTATAGTTCAAGTCCGCATAAATGTTTTCTATTAATAATGGTCGTTAAAACTGCATTAATATGTTACGCAGGACATATGTATCCTTAAATATTAATACTTCATTTCCTGAGGAAAATGACATAATTAATTTTTCTTCCTCTTACTTGCATTAAAGGTTAATTTGTTGAAATAATGCGGGCTCGTAGATGTCAATGCTGTAGCACCGCTGAGGAAGGGGAAATTCTCACTGAAACTAGTCCGTTTTTAAAATGTTATATTTCTTTCTTCAACAAAATCTTAATTATATTGTGGTTACTGTTTTTCAATAAATGCATCTTCAATATGAATTACCGCAAAATCTCAGCTAAAACCATTAACTTTTTGATATTAAATTTCTACATAAGTGTATTTTTGAATAACGACGTTTCTTACGAATATTGCCTAATCAATGATTAAAAATAGTTATGAAGAAAAAATTACGATACAGAGACAATGAGTGCTAAGTTCACGGATAAACAAAATGTATTTATCTGTATACATTAGGCCCATCTCTTTCATATTTAATATCAATCATCACCAAGATACAAAACGAAATCAGCAATATTTAGACTTATTAATCTTGAATCAATCAAAAGAAATAATAAAATTTCCAAAATCAAATGATCTAGCTGTATGCATTATAATATCATAATATAATATTATTTTCCTCCATTTAATTATATTCATACATATTTATATCGTATAAATATTTTTGTAGGATTACAATTTATTTATAATTACGTACTTACATTTCACATCCCTATAGAAGTAATGTAAAACCGCCCGAATTTTTATAGTATTTCACACCATTTTAAATCTAAAACGTCATTTCTTCGTCACTGTACGTGTTCCACACAAAAACGTACATCAGTGCGACAGCTATTACAATTCAGTTGAAAGGCAGTGTGAATTAAGTTATGATACATTATTTTAAGGACAACCACAGGGTCACATTGATATACCAACGAAAAAACCTCATTGAAAAATTCATGTTTCGAGGACCGCTGTCTAGATACGCCGAAGAACACAGGGCGGCAGATGCACTTTTCACTGGGGATTTAAATCTTCCATTTAATCATCCGCTCTCCCGAATACGAATGCGCCGGCCCATGAAGCCTTCGGACCACTAATCCCCACCGTCTATCTTAACAAGTTTTTCTGGAAGGGAATTCTGTAAGTCTTCACAGAAGGCCGAAAGCTCATAAGGAAATAATTTCATCAAAATTCAAATGCGATTTGGTCCTTTACAATTTCTAATGGGATTACAGGCACATTTCGCTTTTTACGCAGAGAACCTAATGTACAAGTCCTCTGAACGAGTTCTCGGCTTCTCCTCGTCGCCGCACGCTTTCCCTACTTCCGGCCATAAACGAAAGACCCGATCACGAGTCCACTCACTGCTTTGGAGGATACAATCAATTACATAAATTATTTCACACATACTTTCAGACAGAAATATCACTTTTTGATCATTATTACCCATCCGTGGCACAAACGCTTAAACTGATGAGAGTAAAAACGGAGAACGCCACTAATACCAATTTCTAAAAATTTGTTGAACATTTTCTCGAGACTTAATTTGGTAACATCAACAAAACAGAATCGTTTGCTACCACCAAATATCGATGACACGACCACAGAGGTTCGATATGAATTCAAGATTTCCATGACGAGTGACAATAGCTGAAAATGTGTCATTAATAAAAGAACGAAGAATTACTAAAGCCTTCTAACATAAGTAATGTGAAGATTTTATCTTATTCTAAAAAAACTATCAATTAAATATATAAATTGCATAAAGACTCTGGCTACAACAAAAAAGTTATTATGTACAACAGAACGAATTCGAGAAAATAATCTAAAATTACCCTGAGACGACCTGAGCATCAATTGACGATTTGTGGATACAGTGGGAGAGAAGTAGGCCCCACCGCAGGACACGAATAAATGGAATTCCTCTTCCTGGCTAAATATTTGTTGTAATAAATGTCCGGGCAACGCCGGATACTTCAGCTAGTGCAAATATAAAAACCAAAGATAAAACAGGAACAAAATAAAAGTTTATAAAATTATAATTACAATTTTTCTGAGAAAATTAAAATAGATACCTTTTGTTTACTTAAAAGTCCCGGTGCAAAAGATATGTAAAACATTTGCAGAAGCATGTTACCACAAGATCGACAGAACTCAATCCGCCAGTTCAAAGCCATTCTTATTCTACGATTATTTGTCTATGTCAATAAAGAAAGAGCAAGACAGCACATAAAAATTGGACCTGCGGAACAATTTAGAAAGTAAAACTTCTTAACATCGCGGCCGAAACTAAACAAAACGTTAGATCTATGTCTTCCGCATACGCCAATCTCGTGGGCTGTTTCTTGCCTGAAAGAGTGTTTTCGTGGACGGCGACCGAAAAAGACCGCTTTGCGGACGATGACTCTAAATTAACTACTTTTCAAAAAGCTATTGGCAACGTATACGCTGAACGTAGGAATAATGCGACAAATTGATGTTGAATTTTATATTTAGGCTCAGCAAACACACAATGTGCTATGAGTCAGTGCAAGATGTCCCAAAAGCCTATCATTCAAATAAATAAATTCTTATATTTAAAGCCTTTGGAAATTACGATTTCAGGTAGTTTGTACAGATAAGATACTAATATAATTTCCAACCGTCGCTAAATAGCACTGCGCTTACGCCCATGTCTAACTTTAGAGTGTGACCGATACAACATAACATTCTTATATCGACAAACCCGCTCGCGAAAACTTCGGCAACGTAAGATCTCGATCGACCCCCGGAAGCGGAAGCGTCCGCAAACACGCCGCTCTCGCGACACGCCACTAAACAACTCGCGATGCAAGAGCGCGGCGCGGGGCGGCGCGGCGCCGCCCCGGCACACGTGCATCGGTCTTGTATCGGCGCCCGAACAGCATCCGCCGCAGGAGAAAAGTCGCGTGGAGGCCGGGCGGCGGCGACGTGCGCGGAAGGAGGGCGGGGAGGGAGAGAAAAATCGGCGGTTAACTTGTCAGCACTTTCACCGGGCGGCGAAGCGTGACCGGCAGGCCCAGTGGACACTGTTCCAGTTGCTCCACTTTCGCGGGGCGGGGAGCGGCAGGGAGGGTGAGGAGAGGAGAGGGGCGGGGCGGGTGTTGCACAACGGCAGGGCGCGGTCGGGCGCCACGCCGCCAAGCAGGTGCCCCGCCCGCCCGCCACCCCCGCAGTGGTGTGGGCGTCTTTGTCTCGCGGCTGTCGGCCCTCGACCGCTATCGACGTCGTTGCCTTCCAAGTCGGCGTCTGCGTGGCAGTCTGATTGTCTCGTGAGGACTCGGTCATCGTCTGCGCATTTGCTCTAACTGGGTCTCTGAAAGAATGAAAACTGATACGGAAGAATGACTCGAATGTTCTGAAAAAGATAGGATTCGTCAAGTTCAAATTCCGAATCTAAATCGTACGTTCTCCGCATTGGAAAGCAATTCTAGAATGATTTGTGGGTACAAACTCCTCTCGAAAAATTATATTTGATCACACGAAGGCGTCACAAGCAGATGTACGGCCTGGTCTGATATGAGCAACCGAGAACTTACAATTATTGAAGCATGCGCTCCACGCAACATTTTAACACTAGTTATGAGAAAGTCATATCACAATTGGAGTTTCTTTACTATTTCTTCATTGTATTTCTTAACCATTTTCTGTGTATTAGTATTTATTTTGGATAAAACTTTTCCAAACTCGCTAATCATTCCATGTACGCGCGCTCACACACGACCCATCTCTATCCAGTTCCTTCTCCTTGCACGTGAAATGTAAGGCCGACAATCACATTCATTTTGGAAAAAACAAATTCTGGAAGCGTAAATCCATATCTTTAACTGTACATCCGCTAATCATTTGAGTTTCAATTAGCTAAGAATTCCATATTAAGTTATGCAGAAAACAGACCACCTGCCATGATAGCACAAAGGCAAAAAACACAGAATAATTATGTACGTGTCAATAGTTATTTTAATTACCTCTACTTCATTTCTCTTCATTGCGATCTTGCTTTTGCCATGCACTGGACGAAACTTTTAAGAACGTGACAGTACCGTTCACTCTCAGCAACAATCATAGCGACGAAACACAAACAGCATATACCGCTCACGTCCTGTCTCTCAGCCTTGACAGGGATATTCCCGAGTGAGTCAATAGCACCGCACGCGCTTACCAGCCAGAGATCAGCTGAATGTCTCACTGCTGAATGGTCACCTTGACAACGACTGACGGCCATTCAATGAATGAATGAACAAGCAGCCTCTATTGCTCAAGCGCGTTCTCACTCACTGGAAACAATCAGGTTGTGCTGTATACCATTAGTAATGCGTTTGACTTCAATGTTCAGGAGCAGGGAAACGTAAACTATGCAAGTAACAGGCTCTTAGGTTTCGAAAATGTTGGAAATATTACCCCGTAACACGACGATTTTTAGGCATTTGTGAATTCGAAAAGATGCATGGAACCAAGCACACAGCACACAAAATATATTTGTTGAGACAATGGATTTTGTAATGATGCATTTTAATGGTAACACAAAGTATTTGAGCATCACAAAGTAGGCCGAGTAGGATTGTAGAATATTTTTAAATTTGTCTTTATTTCTTATATGTAACTGGATTCCAAAGAAAGGAAATAACGAAGTTCAGGAGAAAAAATAGCAAATGGATGTAGCCGCGGATGTTCTTCTCTAAACTCAATACCAATTCTCTTTCAAAAAGTTTTGCGAATTTTTGATGTGCATTTTTTTAAGAAAATAATACTTTTGTATAAAAGTTCAAAAAGATTTCGAACAGTCAAATTTATTACATTAAAAACTTTTATTTGTTACAAATATCAATCTATGTGACAGCCTTATAAAAGAGTAATCAGTCCGTCTGTCGCCACCTCTGGTGTCCAAACACACGATTTTCTTCAAAACTGATATTCTTCGATCGATCTGGTCGAACTTGAGGCCCTGGGAATTTGAAACGAATATTGTTTTCTGGGAAAGAGCAAAGGACGCTTAAAAATTATGCAAGTCTCATTTTCGTTGAACTCCCTGAATTTTCCAAACTTTTAAATGTTCAAACTTTTTTCGGCCTCTTCCTACAACAATAACACTGAAGATAAAGTTGTTTTTTTTTTCATAATGAAGATCTTCAAAGACCGATCTTCAAATAAGGTTTTGTACAATTTTTCGAAAATGTGGGAAGTTTTCCGGTAGCTTAGTGAGATATTTTCAACAGTTACACAGTCCAACAAAAAAAGGGTTTCAAAAAACTTTTTAAATCTTGTTTTTGCTGACTTTTAAAGCTGATTTTCGTAGTCTTTTGGGTGCTGAATCCGCATCTGAACCCTATTTCACTCACAATTTGTTTAGAATTTGATCTATTAAGATATGGGAAAATATACTATATATGCTAATAAAGTGAAAAAGAAACCTCCTCTAAAATATCAACAGAACTCTATTTAAACATAGAAACGGCTTAACATTACATTCTAAAAAGTCTTTACCTGTCCACTGACGTATATTTTCTTTGTCTCATTTCTTTAAAGGCCCTGAAATAGCTCTTTCTCCTCTACGCCGTTTGCTGACTCTCAAGGTGAAGTGTCCAACAGTAATCACCCATCATATTGGTGCTCCAGCGTCCCTGATAACGTTTCTTCATCACTTTCAGATGATTTCTCACCTTGTTCTTCACTTACATTACCTAAATCGTCCGGAAAGAATTGTACATGACTAAGAATGAACCTTGAGGCTCATTAAACATCTCAATTTCTTCAAATATTTCAGCATACTGACAACAATTGCTTGATAATCTTGGTCTTTTTTTTGGCTAGAAACTTATTAACAACGTGATTAAAAGCACTCTACGCTTCATTTTCATTTTCTGTCAACTGTAGTTCAAATTGGGGATCAAACATCACTTTTCTAATATCAGTATCAATGAAGATACCCTCTTTTAATAATTTTGCTGCAGACAAATTGCGTAAACTTTTCACAAAGGTACTTAAAACACTGCTCATCTTTAGGTAAGGCAATTATATCCTGAGACATAATAATTTTATGTGCAATGGAGGCAGGAGAATGTTGTGTTGATCCACCATGTGTTCCCGTAGAATGTTCTTTTTCCCCGGGTTTAAAGATTTTGTTGCAGGCCAATTCTTTCTAGACTAACGCTAATCTCGTGCCCTACTATCCCGTTCATTTAGTAAATAGGGAAATTTATAACTTCCTGCATCTCATACTTATCTAGATAGAGCAGCATTTGCCTAGCTATACAGATAAAATGTTAAAATGTGAACAAAGTGATGGGTGATACGGCATTTTTATTGTTATTTTTGGAATCAGCACACTTAAAATGACAAGAATTAGGTAAACACACACAAAACGTTTCTTGGTCGTTGGCCTGTGCTATTTTCTCAAAAGCGATTCAAAGGTTTATCTTTAATGTGTTTCTCGAATACCCTAAAGTTGGTTTAGGCCGCATTTTTGGTGATTGCTTAAGTCCAATTTTCGGTGACGGTTCAACAAGTTTCGTTTCAGAAAATTATAAGCAAAATATTAAAATCGCAAAACTACAATACTGATAATAAAGATATTTTCTTTAATGAAGTCTATTCTAAAAAATTAGATCTTTAAAGCAGGTCATCATTATTTTTTTGAAAATACGAGTAGTTTTCCCGTATTTTTTGCTGAACGTAAAAGCAATTTCAAAAAAAAAAAAATCAAAAACGGCTCATCGATTTTTCTTTATTCTTCTCGAATAGAGCAAAGCAAAAAGAATGGCCCAGGTGTAATTTTCGTTGAAATCTCCCAGTTTTCAACAATTACAAAAGTTACAAATAATGTGAAAAAGTATGTGTTGTATCACCACTATGTATGAACAACTATCTGCGAACCATATAATTGGGAAAACAACAGGACAACAGGACAAATTCAAAAAAATACTAAGTACGTGTGAATTTAAAGTATGGGCAAAATACATTTTACATCTCCCGTGATGTACTGTTTTAAGATAATAAAAATGTTATTTATATTGCTCTTTTGCTTTCGCACGCAACTGAATAGATATAACGAAACAGCAAAAGTATTGGATAACAATAATTCAATCATACGGCAACTACATTGCCCCACACAAGATTTTCCCAAGCACCGACGAGACGAGGAACACCCACACGCTTAAGTTGGCACAACTCCCGCAAAGATTGTACCATCGTTTGTTTTTCGCTGTGCAAACTGAATGTGTACAAAAGACTCGGAAGCCACGCAAGACTTTCGACGCGGAGTCTACGCAACGCCAGTTGCAGTTGAAGTAGCAGCGGAGGAGGAGGCGGAGGTGGTGTGCATTGGCACAGGGGATAAATGTGGTAGAGGTGAGTGGTGGTTGTGGAGGTGTAGGTAGCGGTGCTGGTGGCTCTGGAGGTGGTTGTGATCGTAGTAGTTGTGATGGTGGGAATGGCGGTGATGGTGAAATAGTTGGTGTTCACAGTGATTGGAGTGACGATGACTGTCTTGGTGATGTTGCTGGTGGTGATGGTGGTCATGGTGAGAGTGGCGGAGATTGTGGTGGTGTTTGTCTCGGTGGTAGTGGCTCCGGCGGATGCGTCAGTATTAGTTGCAACTGGGCGGCGGTAGCGTCGGCAGCAGGGTCGACTGCCTGCCCACTCGCAACAGCGCGCTAGCAAACGACCTCGCTCCTCCCGGCGCGGGGGCAGGGTTCGACTCCCTGGGCGGAGTGCGAGGCGATAAAAGACGGCGACGCCTCAAAGACGACTGCTCGCGACGCTTTCGGACGCCGCGAGGGCATCGTCGTCATTTCGAGAGATCCCACTGTCGACGACTTCCAATTACGTCCCTCGAGAACTGTGCGAGGTACTCGACGAACTCGCGGCCACTTCTATAAACAACGCGGCTCACAGCAAGCAAGTGTGAATTACGTGTAAGAGTACTCTCCTTGGAAGTACGCAGGCAAAATGGCATGAAGGTCAATTCACAGCTTTAACTCCTTGAAAAAAAAAAGGTATTTGTACACACATTTCCACAATAATGTGGTTTACAATAAGGGTGTGGTACTTTCTTGCCTTTCGTACTTGCAGTTGCCACGTTTATTAATGTAGAAATCATGAATGATATCAAGCAAGAAAAAAAACAGCAATTCTTTCTAAACTTGAAATGAAAATCTTATGAGCAATACTGTCATGTTCAAGAACAACGAATATCAAATTACAAAATTATTGACAATAATATTGTACAATTGAGTAGTAGCGGCAATGTTGACGACGGTATAAAGCAGTGTTGTCAAGGTCGATGCCATGACCGGGAGTCCGTGGCACGAGTGCCAATCCACGCCCCTCCACGCAATCCAAGAAATCGCCCCTCCACGCAGTTCATTGCCCCGCCACCAGAGACAACGCCATCCCTATTGTAAAACGGCGGGGTTACCAATAGATTCCTTTCCCGACTCTAGTTGCGTGGAGAAGCTCGTGACATGCTACGGTGCCACGACGCGTGCCACAGCCGCCGGTAGAAGACCTTGACACCAATGATATAAAGCCGTAATAAGCTAGTTCCTCTTGAATTTCGAATTTCAAACTCTATTGTGACATTGTCTATCCGTAAATATAATTGCATTTCAATGATTTATAGTATCTGCTATTCAAAATATTCATTACACTTCCGAAGCTACAAAACTCAGATTACCACACCCCATGTGTTCTGTCTTGAAAAATTGAATCCTTCAGCACATGAAAAGGTCTCATACAAAAGCGACCAACTGATCAGCTCTTTCAATCTCATTTCCCCCAGGCTTTCCACACAAGAGAACCACCACCACTCCACACACTTATTAACGGAACGGAAAACGAGCGTCCCACACCGGAGCCCGCCTTCACACGCACGCGGCGGAGGAGAAAGTGTAAGACCGGTAGACTGGACGCGCCCATTACTTACAGGACAACGAAGTGACCAGGAACAAAACATTACGTGCTAACTGCCCCGACCATAAAACAAGGCCCACCATTACGTCAGCGAGGGCGCAGCACAGCCCGGCGCAACGCGCACAATACGCCAGCCTGCACGAATCTCAATTCTATGCAAAACAGCTCGCAGGAAAAGCGTGAGGCCGAAGCAACAGAGTCCTTATAGGAAATTATAAATTGAACAGGCAATAAATTAGCGTGTCGCGCGAGGGAAACGGCGCGGCGCGGCGCGGAGCGGCATTGCGGGTGTACCCGTCGCGAGCAACCGCCCGCAGCACCAGCCAACGGGGTGGGACCGGCGCGGCTCGCCTCTGGACAGCGTGACTTGGGATGCAGCGCCACACCGCAAGTGATGAAAATGAATTAAATCGCGTAATTGTCCGAACGTCGTCGCTTTATGCGCGGCTACATTGTCCGAAGGGAATTTAAATTCCTGCAACCAGTGATGTAGCTAAGAGATGGGAGACAAGAATTGGCCGACTCGGGCGCCTCAGAGGAGCAACGACAATGAAAATATTAACAATAGTAATAATAATAATAACAACAACAACAACAACAACAAGAAAAGGAAATCTGACACAATCAACATAATCTGACATAAACAAGCACTGAATTGTATTGGGCAATACCTCCATTTCTTCTCCATTCACGTATGGGTATTAAGGATTTCCGTAACTATTACTTGATTTCTGGACCACCTTGAGATATCGCAAGCCACACCATCGAGCAATAAAAAATTCCGGACTTATTTCATCCCGGTATCTTTTTGCTAATTCCTGTTCCAGCATGTAGGCATTTTCACTTCCATCACCTGGATTTATTGCACTACCACTATCGTCAACCTGCGGTCATTACCCATCACGGTATAACCCCCTCTCGCAGACTGATTATCGCGAACTTTGTTTCATCATTTCCACTTCGCTTCCTAAAAAAACTAGCCGGACGCTCTGTGAACAATCACAGTTTTACAAGTTAAAATAGTTGGAACCTGCCTTCGAAAGGCTCTATTCTGTTACATCGTAAAGGCCTGATAATGTGTATGGGGTTAATATTCTAAACGCATATTATCATCAAGCGAATTTTCTCATACAGAAAGACTTGCACCCACGCGATTAAAATGCACTGAATATGAAAGTAGGTATAATTGTACGTAGTTTTACAGCAACAAGGAATGGGTGTACCCATACAACGCAGAGTAAGAAAAATTTAAATAAGCTTCCAAAGATCTTATTTTGTAGATTTCTGCCTAAGAAACTTCGCGGTCCTTTGTAGGTAATGAGGCAGGTTTTAATAACCGTTGGTAATCAGTTATGCACGATAGATGTACTTAAAAGGAATCGCATAGCGTATGCTGCAGACTGCATATATTGTTCGCATAAATCATATTTTACAGCATACTCAACAAAATTCCATATTTTTCGTCTTAAATCTGATTGACACACCCCTGGGATTCCTGGAAGTAGCAGTTGCGTGCTTGGCATCAATTCCGACTTTTGAATCATATAAAACAATAATATTTCCCCAGATCATAATAGTCAGAGGCATATTGTATATTCTTTATCTTATATTTGGGGTGGTTCACGAACTTCACGGACGACTCAAGCACTAACCACGCCAGTATCCGCGAATTCCCGCTCGCTGGGATTCCTTCACGCATAAACATTTCGCTCGCACCTACAAAACCTTTCGAACCCGAACAACACGAAATGCCAACGTCGCACAAAAAACTCATCACTAAGGGCGTGGCGACAGGACATCGACGCTCGCCGCTAGATTTATGGGCGTTTTGAATAATGGAACGGCTGGTCTCTCCGTCGCGGCGGCGCGCCGGTTCCCAATTTTACTCGTTCGCGGGCCGCAAAGGGCAGGTGAGGGGACTTTGAACAAGGCACACACTCACACACGATGGTGGGCAAGCGGGTTGGGTCGCAGTCGGACAATGGAATTACAACGCAATTACTGTGGTGCGAAATGATACTCTTTGCCACATATTATGGCGCCACTTTCGAATTAAAATAAGAGGAGAACATGAGAAATGAAGCTGTCGCAGGTCGAACACAAAAATGAACACACTGAAGATATTTTCTCTCGATCTTACTGCTCTGCGTTTCGTGTTTGGAATCCATTCAAAATTTTAAAAAAATGAATAGATGTTTTATGTATTTAAGCAGTCTCACATTCGAAGAAAGAAAATACTATTAGGTACTTTCAAGACTGCAATGTCAGGGACCATGTAATCGAATATTGGCGTGGAGAATAATGTAACACTGTAAGTTTTGTTATAACATGCAAGAGATCTCGACGTCCATTCTCAGGTTTCTATGCAGACGTGATTCGGGCTAGAGTCCCTACAAAATGTCGGGTAACCGGACACTAAAACGGCCCTAGAACCACGAAATCGCACATTGCCTGGAGCAAAGATGGTGCATTCTAACTCACGAAGATACTATTGAACCTCTCTACGGGTTCTCCGCGTAATCAGTGCGTTTATAACAAGCGGCCTCCCAATGCTATAGTCTAAAAGAATGGCATACGTATGTAACCATTACACTACTCGTAAAAAGAAAGTCGCCAGACAAAATAACGGGAGCGCCTCCAGAGCGTGCAAGGGCCGCGCCATACGAGGCGCGTTCGCAGAAACCGGAAATGCCCTCCCGAGGAGGCTGGCGCTGCGTCGGCAGTGGCGGCGGAGGCGAGGAGAGCGCGTCCTGCGGAAAAACGAAAGCGACGACGGCTGCAGCGCGCCGCGCCGCGCCGAACCACACCTGCCGCGCAGGCGGCATCGGCCGAGGAATGAAGCGAGGAGGGTGGAGGGAAGGAAAGGAGGGTGGAGAGAGGGACGTGGCACGCACGAGGACGCGGCGACCGCGCATCGTGCGGTCTTGTGATCGTGACCCGGCGACGACGGCAGCGCCGGCGGAGGCGGTAGAAGCAGCCCCAGCCGTGGCGACAGTGCCCCGAGGACGCGCCGCGGGCCCGTTCGATATATACCGCTCTTGGTAGGAGGTTCTATCGTCGCCCGAGCATGAGGGCCTTCGAGGAACTCCGAAAGAGAAGACGACAAGGGAAAGCAAGGTAGGAGAAGGACGATACGAACTATATGCAGGTGACTATAATATTAATAAGTTCTCTCACTGTGGTGAAATTTTGACTCCATAGTCATTGTGCCAATGAACTAATAAACAACTGTTAAGCATACTTTTTACACTGGTAAATCGTCTAAGTTAACCAACGTTTCTTTTTCGATTAATCATATGTTTTTTACATTTCCTTTCTAATATTTTTTTTAATGTGTCCCGCAGGACAATGAGTTATCGCAACGACAATTTCATTCTTATTTCGCTTCCAAGAGTGAGCATTTATTGTTCCCGGACCCGCCTACTACTTTGGTCGTTAGCCCCGTGAGAGTAGTGCTTGTTACAGCCGGCAGGAGGCGGTGTACCACTCCTGGCAGAATGTGAAATCCAGAGGCGAACTGCAAGTCGGCTTCCGGAGTGACCTCCAGGTATCTCCTCGAAAAAGGTACAACTCCAGCCGAGACAAACTATTACAGTAAGCACCGACTGTTCTCTCCATATGCGTGGCAGTGAAGTGCAAATGCACGTGTGTGTAAAGGGGAGACAAGGGAACAATGATGAGGAAGGACTGATTCCGCGCGGTCAGGGGCTCTTTGTTAGGGTACTGCTGCGAAATTCGACGGGTGACGATCGGAGAAACCACGGAAAATTAGCGAATAGAGCAACCAACACCAGAATTCTCCACCAGACAGCGGATGAATTCCACCTAGCTATCTAACTAGTTTATTTCCAACCATTTACACTAATTTCGTACGACAAAAAAACAATGATCACCACAATAAAACAAGCACGAAGCAAACCAGCTGTCCGAATTGACCGTACTCAAATGTCATTTAACAATTTCTTAGATCCTTCATCCTACAGTACCGCCACGATAAACTCAAAACTGCATCGGCGTTCCCCGCAGAACACTAAGGGATTGCACAGAGGAGGAGGTGGAGGAGCATCGGTGGCGGCGGCTGCCAAGTTACGGCAACGCGGAGCGCCATGCGGGTTCGTGAGCGCCCGCGGGCACATTTCCGCGCGTTTCCCAGTGTTTTATCGTCGAGGCCGCCTTCTCATGATACCCCGCAAACTCCCTCTCTCTCCCGAGCACCCTTCTTCCCCCGGGGGTCTGCGCGCCCTGTCTTTTGTTTGCAAATAATCGCCGATATAAAGCCCGGTTTAAAACAAAACAGAATGGTAACAGCGGGCCATAATATGTATTCCGAATTAGCATCCCGCGTCTTTTTATTTTTTCGCGTGATAGAAACCGGGACGGGAGGAGGGAAGAAAAAAGGGTGGGGCGCGGGGCTCGTCTTTTAGAATACATTTCCATGGCGCGGTTGCTCGTCGGCGCAAAAAGGCGAAAGCGCGGACAGCGTCCCTCCCGCCGGTCCTGGCCCGCTCCCCTGGCCTTGACCCATCTCCGCACGGCCTCCACACACTGCTGCTCTCGATCCCTTTCTTCGGCGGAACTCTTGCACATTGAATAACTCGCGGGCGGGCGGGCGGGCGACGCAAATAAGGGGAACAAAATGCGACGGAGCAAGGGAAAAACCGGAGCGGAGGGCCGCGCGCGCGGCGCCGAGAACGGATGGACGAGGGAGAGAATTCGGGAGGCCCGGTTGCAACGCCTTACTGACACACTCCCATTCCTCGATGTTCTTTGTGCGAGGGCGACTGCGGGCTGCGGTTCGGTGTTTACACACGTAGGGCGGAGGTTTTATTCCCGATCGACCACGCCAAACGTTTTGTTTAAACCTCGCCTTTCCCATTCACTCAAACAATACGATCATTCACAAAACCACAATGAATTAATTAATACACTTATTGATCAATGTTATGTTTTGTGCCATTGTCGTCTCTGGGTAGTCTACGCCTTACGGTCTATGAAGCGACAAGTACGAGAATAAGAGGTAGACCTGATGTGTAGTGTGACGACTCCCTTCCGAAGAACAGTTTCGTAGAAACACACACACACATTTAGAAGGAAAATCTTAAGCAATCTATTGCGTAATTTAAGTAACCCAATTAATCTAGTGCCAATAAGAAAAATCAGGTTACTGGCTGGAGGCAGTGAAACAGACGCTGTTTCAAAACATCACAACATATATTCTTTCCTCTTATAAATGAACAATGTGACATTCTCTTTTATACAGAACCAAAATGCCTTTTAAAATATTCTCAAGTATTCTACAACTGAGGTGCATATTCTCTCTTGTACCTCACAAAACACACCTAGCCAGGCGGCAACGGAGTCAAACGAAAAATGTACGCCAGTAGTTGAGCCCCAAGCAGCCAAAATAGTGGCACACTAGTTTCTACTAAACAACATTACAGCCAACAGCGACAATCGTGCTCTGGCGAAGCGAGTACTCCGCACCTTCGAGCCAGCATGCGGCTGCTCCATTAATTTCCACTCCGCCGCCCCTCCCGCCTCCATCACGGCCCGCGCCAGAACCGGTAGTGCCCCGAATTCGTTTGTTACGACACCTCGTTCGCGCGCGGCTGGGGCGCTAGCCGCTAACGAAGAAACGTAACAGCGGGCCCTATTAAAAGCAGCGCGCCGCCCGCCGCCCACCGCCCCGCTCCCTGGGGTTCCGTAACCGCCCGACACGCGGCGCGGCCCGCAGGGGGGACGGCGCCCTGGGTGCGCCGCGGCGCTTTGAAATCGCACCGGCGCGGGGCGGCGCGGCGGCATTCGCACCGAGGTCAAGGGCACAAGAAATATACTGCTTCCTCTCGTGCTGCTCAAGAGGCGTTTGCTCGGCCAAGAATAAAGCACAATTCTGCTCTTAAATCCAGTAACACTCGCAATGAACTCACTGGATAGTCGCAGTACTAAATTAGCTTTTTGGGAGGTCAGATGAGCCAATTTCAGATCCAGACCACTATTTCTCCAAATTACTTGAATTTGCTTTTAATGAGAACAACATTTTAAATGTAGTACTTGTAACTCAACATTAATAGTGCAATCGGTCTACCCAACAGCATAGTTCTTGAATAAGTCCTTGAAACACATTTCAAATATTGAAACTACAATGAAGTGAGATGAAAATGAATGTAAGCACAATGGAACCATAAAAGTTACCACTGCGCGAGGAAGCAACAGAAATGTACGAAAGTCTTAACCGCACCATTCAGTACTGCATAATGTAATCTTCCAACTGACCAACAGCATGGAACCCACAAAACTGCTGGGCATTCCTCAGAAAACATGATCTTGACACTCCAGTGCTTGCCTCTTACACCTCTCCTACACAAATCCAAGAACGGAAATAATGCAACCTCGCGCATCCGGAGTTCTACCTCAAACCACGACCATTCAAAAATTAAGCCACCGCCAGCCAAAGAAAGAAAAAAAAAAAGCTATGTCGGAAGTTATCAATGAAATCAACGCCAAATGCATCCCTGAGGCGTACAATCGTTCCGCTTGTGACACGCTCCTGGTGGCGAGGTGGATGGGCACAAAAACGGAAGCGAGCGAAACACGTCAAGGCTTCCGGCGCGGCGGCCGGTGCGGAGCGGGCAGGGACCGGGCGGGGCGGGGCGGGATGGGGCGAGGTGGAGCGCGGTGGGGCGGGGCTGGGCGGAGCGAACCGGGACGGGGCGGGGCGGTGCGGGGCAGGGGCGGGACGGGGCAGGGGCGGGGCGGGGCAGGGGCGGGCGCGGCCAGGCCGGGCGGGATCGGGCGGGGCCGGGCGGAGCGGGGCGGGGCCGGGCGGATCGAGATGGGTGGAACGGGGAAGAGCGGGAAGGGTGTGGAGCGGGGCAAGGCAGGGCAGAGCGGAATGGGCGGAACGGGGAAGAGCGGGAAGAGTGCGGTGCGGGGCAGAGCAGTGAGAGGAGCGGTGGAGAGCGGGGGTGGTGGGGTGCGGGGGGGAAGTGGGGTGGGGTTGGGTGGTCGGAGCGAGGGTGGGGTGGGGCGGGGTGGGCGGAGGAAGAGTGGGGTGGAGTGAAGCGGGCTGGGGCGGGGTTGGTGGGGGTGGGACGGGGTGGGCAGGGAAGGGATGGGACAGGGCAGGGTGGGTTGGCGGAGCGGGATGGGGTGGCGTGGGGTGGGCGGAGTGAGGGTGGAAGGGGCAATGCGGGGTGGGGTGGGGTGAGGCGGCGCGAGGCAGGGCAGATGCAGGGCTATGCGGCAGCGCGTCCGCTCGCGGAAGAGTCCGCAACGGCGAAGACACGGGCGGCAGCAGCAGCGCCGGAGGCGGCGACGGCGGGGGAGTCTGCTCCACTCGCGACCGCAGCGGGAGCGGACTTTTTCAATTCCACCAAAGCCTTCTCTCTTCCTCCCCGCTCCTCCCGCCTCGCCTTGTCTCGTCCCCGTCTCCTCCCCGGCCGTCCACAATCAATTGGACAAGGCGCCCAAAGCCCGCGGCGCCGAACCGGGCCGGGCTGGAGGAAGGCAGCGACCGGCCACCGCCCCCTACTCTCCGTCTCGGAATCCGCATCCGCCCAAGAGACTTGCGCCTGTCGCACCCGCGGTGCTGTACTCCTCGCGACGCAGCTACTGCCTCGTAGCCCAGCGAAATAACAATAGCGACGTTAGAAATAACACCGGTAAGCCTGAAAAGCATTACATCACAATTTGATCACATGCAACGTGGAAACTCTGCCAAACTGACATCGGAATAGTCCATCAATGACAGTTAAACAGACACAAAATAAAAACCAGCTTATACCAATATCATCATTTGCTACATGATCAAGAAGAAAAATGTGCTCACATTTATGACAATCTCAGAGCCTTAACATCGGATTAATAGATAATTCATACCTTCTTCATCCCTCCTTCACTATAACAACAACCCAGACAACTTCTACTTCCTTCTGCAGCCTCTAGAAATACGAAATCTACATGTTCAGGCGCTCATCTAAAATGGCATCTCCACTCAGCAGTCAACGCCACTACCTCCGCTCCGGCTTTCGCCCTGCTTCGGCTGTCCAACGCTGCTTCCAACTCCGCCGCACCATCTGCCTCCGTGGGCCGGTAAGTCATCGATGGGAGTGAGTGAGCTGTCTCGTATTTCGTCGGAAAACAACAGAAATTGATTACACGTTGGCCGCCGGAGCGCCTGGTGGCAACGAACGCCCCTCTGAAAACAATGTGCACGCCCGCCCGCCGCGGACAGTGGGCTTCGCCCGCACGAAACACTTAGGCGGCGCCGTCCACTACCGCCGTCCACCGCCGCCGCCTCCGCTGGACAGGCGGAGCGCACAGTCCGCCTCTACTGCTGCTGCCGCCGCGCCGCCGGCCGCGGCCAGACCGCAGCCGAACCAATTTTCCTGTCCAATAAAGCAGAGAACGCGAGGAGATGGCGGTGACGGTGGCGGTGGCGGTGGCGGTGGCGGTGGCTGTGGCAGTGGAGATGGCGGTGGCAGTGGCGATGGCGGTGGCAGTGGCGATGGCGTTGGCGATGGCGGCGGCGGTGCTGGCGATGGCGGCGGCGGTGGTGGCGGCGGCGACGATGGTGATGGCAGCGGCAGTGGACGTGGTGCGGCAGTAGCGGGGATGGTGGCGGTGGTGATGGCGGTGGCGCTGGCGGCGACGATGGCGGTGGAAGGGGCGGGGGCGCGGGCGGGTGCGTGGATGTGGCGGGGGCGGGGAGGTGGCGGCGGTGTCAGTGGCGGTGGCAGTGACGGAGCATCGGCGAGGAAACAAGAGGGAGCCCGGGTCGCGTCTGACGGCGATTCTGCAGTCACCGCCCGTGGCCGCGTGCGCAACCGGTGGAAGAATGTGCACAGAGAGGAGACGCATTGGGCTTCAAGAGCACACTCAACGTCATAGATAGAAAGTTGAGGATACATACTGAAGATGCTCCGCCCATACTGAAAGAGCAGAGTAGAGTAGCAAGTACGAGTACGGCTGCAAGTACGAGTAGAGCAGAGTACGGCTGCTGCTTAGGGTAGTTTTGGAGCCAGGTGTCAAGTATGATTTTCTAGCAGAAAAGAATAGGAAACTCTCGACAGGATTTTGAAGAAGAAGGCATGTAAGCTGCATTGAAGGATATTGACTATTTTTAAGACGATATTGAGTTACCTAGTTTATATGAAAAACTTCCTCATCTACAATCGTGATTGGCCGCAGATGCAGTGGATTTTATGAAGTCATAATATGTGTACTCCACTCAACTGTACACAAAGAACGTACACAGGGAAGTGAGAAAAGCATCTACGTTTTACTGCTGGCTTCCACTTGAAATTTGGCTCATCGCTGCGGAATTTATCGACATCATAAATATTTTCGAAGATGACTCTAACGAAAATATTTGCGGAAGAGATAAATAAACACATTAGCGTGTACTCTGTACTTATATTTGCAAGATATCGAACGCAAAGATTCATGCACATATCGACATATGTCGCAAGAATTTATTAAATATAACGTTGGCACAATAAGGCTAGATTACATTTCTTGCCGTACATTTAAGCAATACGATATAATGTAGCTCTACAATGAAAGTCATAAGCAAGGTCAAACTATTATAAAAATAAAGAACGGAAGGTAGAAGTAGTACAATCGTTTCTCACAAAGAATAGCACATTGTACCAAGTAATTTTCTCGCTCCATAACGTCACATTTTTCATGTGCAAACCACTCTTAAATGCTAACAACATGCATTTCTCAAAGTATACACCAACCGTAAGCAACAAACAAAAACTTCTATTACATGAAATTCGACTTCCTCGGAGAACATACAATGCGTATTCTCCGGGCGCCGTCCACAACGCAACCTTTGTAGCAAAGAATGGAACAACAGCGCAAACAAGGCAGCCACAAAGCGAGCCGAGCGCGCTGGGGGCTTGCGGAAGACCAGAGCCGCGGGCGCTTCCGTATCGCCAGGACGAAAGCAACTCACAGTGAACACTTGTTGCTCCGACGAGGAGCAAACTCAGAAATTTATTAAAGACTATTCCTCTCGTGAATTGAAAATCAATAGTTTGCAACTATACACTGAAAATTTCCAATCAGGGTGGTGTATCTCAAAATAATTATCGATTTTTCCATTCCATCTTTCATTTTGCCTCTCCATACTGATCAATAATAAGATGCGAATCGCATTTCTTAGGAGGCGGTATGCATCGATCGTTGTGATTATGTGCAATAAACCGCGTATATACTGTAACATAACCTCTTTGATTTTAACATGCGTTTAGTTATTTTCAATACTTGGTGCAATTTTCCAAAATTGCACTGCCTTTGTCTTTGATGGACGTAATTTCATTCGTGGAATAGTCCCATTAAATACCATTCGTGCTTTGGAAATTCTCACATAAATTCCCTTCCCACTTCGGGGATTTATCGACAATTCCCGAAGCACTCGTGGTATGCGAAAAATCCAGCGCTCTCGTGGTACCAATGATAAATCCCATTTCCGTCGATTAGTCATATCCATTATATATCTCTAACCTGCGCCTTCTTTCATAGCACGGTTCATTTATAATCTGGAATTAATACCTACAATGTAGGTGTTCCTCAAGCAAAATTTCACCATAATTAAATACAATAATCAACTCGACTAACTTAGGTTACATAAATCGTTTGCTGGCATCGTTTTCCCGCAAATTTATTTATATCATGATAAAGAAACATAAATATAAAATTTTAGAATATCTGCACTTGAAAAACAATCACAAACTACACTTGAAAAACTATCATTTGTGCAAAATTCTGTTCGAAAGGAAAATTTACAGAGAGAAAAGCTTCGAGATGTGAACCTTGAATTTACGATATTCAATATTGGAGGGCCCATTCTCTGATGTTAATTTCTTTATAGATGCACGTCTCTGAATGCGCATTAACAAATTCGACATTGGAAATACATTTCTGTCCAGCCGGTCGGAATCTCTACGAAAATGAGAATACGGAAAAAGTCAACACATTCTCATCATAAACATAATTAATCATACGATTCTCATCATATTGATTTGAAACATTAATACATCATAGAAATCCTCATCAGAAGTTGTATAACTCATTTGAACTCTAGAGCAACTGAAAGTACAAAACAGAAAATGTCTAATTAGTGACGCCAAAACTGATCTAGATTACATACGGCATTAAAACCATTCATTCAAATCTCTGATACAAAGAGTGTCAAACGGTACAAAAAATACATGGAAATTGAATCTCAAACAATGAGATATTTAGAACAATGGATCCTTTTTACGCATTTTCTCCAGACGCCTCTGGCAATAGTGCCCAACGTGACTTACCATAAGTGACGTACTAACGCACTGTCTTGTCTTGGTAGCACATCTGTCTGTTGAGAGTCGAGAGTGTGTGCCAACGAATTACCTTCGTCCTGGCGCAAACGTTTTCCCACGACAACCCTCTTTCGCAGGGTACTCTGTCATTACTTGGTATGTGAATTCACGGTTGCATATCTGCTTCTGACAATACACACTTTTCGTAAACAAAATTGGGTAACATAAAATCTTCGCAAACTCACCTTCATATTAATTGCAATATGATACAGAATAAGACATTCATCTCATCGTACAGATGACAGTCATAACGCAACGGAGGATCGACGGAAATAGGTAACAACCGGTATATTCAAAGTGAGCGAAACAGCTACCCCTTGAAAGCGCTGGAACGATTAGGCATAGGGGCGACGTAAGAACTTTAGACGTCTTTACACCTCTTTAGAATTTGAGAGGATAGTAATAAACAAATATAAAAAAAACGCGATGAAAGCATGAAAACAAGCAATATTGAAAAACCATTCCTGCATTTTTTGTACAAGTAGTACAAAATTAACATCACTACTTGTTTCCAGAAAAAAAGCGTCTATTTTCCTGGTACTAAAATACAACCAAGTACAGAGTAAATTTAAGGAATATAAACAAAATAATGTTACCTTTCCGTTGTCTTTCTCTTACAGATTTTTTAATTCTTTTTATTTCACAGCAAGGTAAGCGTCTTCCAAGGCAGAAAAGAGAAGTAACCTAGAACGCATAGCACTGGCGTTTCAAAATAGCGAGGGCATTCCCATTGGAGACCTCAAATAATCAAATGAAATATCAAGAGGAATCGCTAGTTTCTTTTATTTATTTATTTATTTTATGAGATCTGTTGGTGAGCTATGTATGGGAAGTGATGACTCAACACCAAGGGAGGGGGAGGGAGGCGAGGCGAAGGTACTCGACGCCAGTGGCGGATCCAGGTGGAGGGGAGTCATGAGGAGAGGCTAGAGTTTTCGTTTGTTAGCATCCTTTATTTGGCAAACTTTATCTAAATATTGATGTAATTATTTCAACAATATTGTATAGTATCCTATATACACAATAATATACAGTATAATAAAAAATATGTTAATTCTTTAACAAAAATCTGTGATGTCCCCCTCCAAAATGATCAGCTGGATCTGCCCCGGCTCGTCGCACCGCCGCCGCCGCCGCCGCCGCCGAGGGCGCGCTCTCGCCCTGCGGCGCTCTCGCGGGGCGGCCCGCACGGTCACTCACCTCCCGCGCGCGAGGACGCCCGCGGCGGCGGCTCAGGCGGAGGCAGCGCACCGGCGACGCCGACGCCGCCGCCGTCGCCACCGGGAGGAGAAGCGAGCAGGGCAAGGGGAAGAGGTTTGCTTAACGCCCCGTCGCATGTCTGCTTGGCATCGCCCTAGCGGAACGCGATCACGCGCACGCCGCGCCGCGCCGCGCCACGCACCGCGCGCCGCCGCGCGGTTCCCATGCAGCAGCCCGCAGCTGCAGCCGACCGCTGAGCTGCGCTGACCAGTCCGTCGCTGTCCATTGCGAGTCGGGGGGCGTGGAATACCAACTGCGTGTGTGCATTGCTCGTGACTCTCTATGGCAGTGTTGTCAAGGTCGATGCCACGAGCACGGGTGCCACGACGAAACCGCCCCTCCATGCAGTTCATCACCCCGCCACCTGAGACTGTTGTAAAACGGCGGGATTGCTAATAGTTTCCTTTCCCGACGCTAAATGCGCAGAGAAGCTCGGGGCATGCTACGGTGCCGCGAAGCGTGCCACTGCCACCAGTAGAAGACCTTGACACCACTGCTCTATGGAATATCTAAGATAGCTACCAATGAGGAAATTATTTTACACGAAGTACGAACTGTTGTATTAGGCGGCATTGGTACCGAGTTTGAAAGCACTACCGGATACTTTCTTGTATCTTTAATGCTCATCATTCTGAGTGAATGGAGCAAAATTAATAAAAACTAAACGAAGGAAAGTAATCAGAAAGTAAACAAAAAAGTAATTTAATGCATTACTAGAACAGAAACGTGAAGTATTCCAAGAAGGAAAGTTTACATAGTAGTTTCAGTCATGAAAATAATAACCCTGACATCCGACCAACACGCATCATTTGAGACACGATTTCCGGAGTTTAAACGAACGTGCGCATGCGCAGTATGGCTTCTAGAACCCCAGAAGCGACACAGCCCTAGCGTTCGTTCGCTGAAACTCCGGAATTGTTAATTAAAAAGAAGGGTGTTAATCGGCTGTTGGATTCTTGAACGAATGCACTGTGTGACTGTAAAAATTGCTGTCTTAATTGAGCTTGCTTCAGTTCAAAATTGTTTTAAAATTCCATTTTGTAAGGTGTCCTTTTTGTTTTAAAATTTGGAGGATCAAGAAGAATTGTAATTTAATTTCCACTAATGAGATGAAAAACACGTGACATGGTACTCGAGGAATTAATACAATGTAATGAATAAAAAAAGTCATCACAGTAATCTCAGAGCGTCTTTATCTCGTAATTCGGGGTCTACCTCCAAAAGCGCGGACCAGGAAGAGCTTATGCGCATTTTCCTCGACGCAGCCTTCCCCGGCATCCATTATTGTTAAACATGTGCCGCAAACGATGGCCTGTACAACACCCTGCGCGCCGCGTGCCATCCTTCATTCGTCTCGCGCCAATGGAGACCGCCGCCGCCTGCCGAGCCGGCCGCCCGCGCGCCTGCCGGCAGTCCGTCTTGGGCGGCGGACACTGACGCTAGCGCCGAGAGCATAGATCAGGGGACGCCAAACAATGGCGCGCCGTCGCAAGAGGCACGCCGTGCCTTCATAAAACGCAACAATGAAGAGAACGTAATGTTTAGACGCACCTTTGTCGCAAATAACTGTAAAACAACAAATATTCCTGTACCATTTTTGTTCTCTATGAACGAAGCAAAATCGAACAAAAACGAATGTTCACAATGAAGAGGAGCGGCTCACTTAGGACAAATGTGAAATGCTGTTAGTTTAACCGAAGATACCCCATATCCAATATTTCAATGCATTGTTGAATACTTATTTCAAACTGAAATTAGGGAAGACCAAAATTGAAAATTTGTATTGTTGCTTTGTAAGAAGTTCAAAAAAATATATCAAACGACAAAAAAATAGCATAATTTTCGTCAACAACGACTATTAGGATATCTAATATAGGAATGTTATCGACCAGACGTAAAAAGTTCTTAGTCTCATTTATACCATTACAGCATCAAATTGGAAGAACAATTCAAGTTATGTACGACTTTACTTGACCAATAAATGCAATGAATCAATCTGACTTCACCATACACATGAAACAAAATCCCAATGTCTTTATTACGTGTTTGATTCTGATACCTTCCTATGCAATATTCACATCAATTCCACTCACATAATTCTTTTGAAATCGCACATAAACGTTCCATGGTCTTCGTCTAACTCTGCAATCTTCAAAGTAATCTTTCTTCATTCGCAGTTCATCTCCAAAGTCACAGTCGCAACATCACAATTCAGGAGCTTCGAGTAAACTTATGAGCGCGGCCGTCAACGTCGAGCCGCTTGGCAACCCCTGGGCTAAGCGACGCCGAGTTAAGCCCCGCCGACGGGAACACGCGCATAGGCTGGTTAACCGCTGCAAGGCTTCTCGCCGCGGGAGGGACGCCGCCGCGGCGCGGCGCGTCGTGATAAATCTGCGAACGCGCAACAAAATACGCCGCGTTTCTCCTGTCGATGCCTGGCCCGCCGCCGCCGGCGGCGCCGTCCACGACGACGACGACGTTGCCGCACAGTGGGTCAACACACCGCCACAAAAGACGCGCTGGGCATACTGGTTTCTGTTATTTCGAAACAAGCACGCAAAAATAGTGGCACGCGTAAACAACGTACAATTAATAGTTTGCGGTAATTTTTTCAACGTTCCTCTTTGTTTTCACCGTGAGACTAGACTGAATGTCACAAGAAACAATATTGCCTACTCCTTCACTTGCAATAATTTTTTGAAAGATGGTTTCATGTCGATTTTGACATATAATAGAATATGCTGAAATGTGAATTATCTTTAATGGTTTCACATCTGTCATTATATCACTGTTCTAAAAGTATTAAATCTCTGCAATTGAGAAGTACTTGTAATTTTCAGCCCTTCTCGAAAACTATCACATTATATACTCCGATTTAAAGACAGTGGAACATCAAGGTCACGAGTTGGAGTGGGAGGTGGGAGGTGGGAGGCACCGACATCCAATCGGAAGCTTCATTACGACTTCAATTTTTGGCATTGGGGCTCCAACTGGGTGACAAAGTTCCTCTCTCCTTCCAGATTGTGACCTTCAAGTTCCTTTGTGTTTAAATCGGATTATAACACTTCAGATGTGTTTTGGTCTTCCTCTCTTTCTTTCACCATCTGGATACCACTCAAAAAATTTTTGGAAGCAAACATCTTACATTCTTTTAATATGTCCAAACCAGGTTAATTGCTTATACGAATTTAATGAATTCGTATTTAATGAATACTCGCTTTTAATGAATACTCGCATTTAATTCATTCTAAAATGATGTATTTTCTGCTAATTTTTTCTCGTATTTTTACTTTATTTTATTTTGTCCTGTATTGTTAATTATGTAGCTTTTCTTCAAGAAAATCATCTCCGTTGCCAGTAATTTATTTTTTAATCTCTGATTTAATTTCCAGGTTCCTAGTCCATATGTCACTGCACTTTGTACTATTGTTTTATACATTAATATTTTATTTTCATTTGAAATACTTTTGTCCCCCAAAATACCATTTAACATACCGATAATTAATTATTAATTTCTATTAACATTCTGCTCTATTCCGGACCAGTGTGCGCCGTCACCTTCACGAGGTGGGTGGCTGGGAGACGACGATCGGTGGCCGCGGTCGGTGGTCGGCTCCAAGAAAAGACGTCGATGAGTGTGGGAGGAGGAGAAGGAGGATGAGAGACGCCGATGAGTTGTGGAGCGTGTATCGCCTCCAGGCGCGAATATGAATGTCACAATCCTCCATTGAACACCTGTACGCGTCAATACTCCGGCTATACATTAGAACACTGTCTTTGAATGTACGAGTAAATGAATCGTGTCTACACCTAGCTTCTCTCGGGCTGTTTACGTTCTCGCGATGAAATACGTAAGGAAACAGACGAAACGAAAAGGAAAGCTATACTGTATACCTTCCAAGAGCTATTATGTATAGTATGTTTGCCTTTGGATAGTAGAAGGAATTAAATTTTTACGTTTTGCATTATTTCGTAATTGATAGAATACGTACTTTATTATGAAACATTTTCTTTTAATGATGGTTCATCCTCTCTCGAACACATGTGCAGACTGTTTGCTAAAACCTTATTCAAAAACATTGTGAAAATAATCATAGAAAAACAAACGTTAGTGTTATCACGATATCTCCATCTGCATTTCTGTCATAGAGGATTCTTTAATATTTCGTTCAGATTTCATTCTTCTTACAAAGAAAGCAACCAGAGATATTAGGAAACACAACGCCTTCTTGACATACACATAATGAACGTTCAGAATTTGCAGTAAGACGAAAATCGATTCCAGAAATCCAAATGAGGTCGACAATTATCATCCTTGTAGCATAAACTCTTGAATATTAATAGTATTTTATTAATTTGTCTTTATTATTAATTTGTCTTTAATATAGACAAATTAGTCAAGAATGTGTGAATATTTTTAAATAATAACTTTGTTTCTAATGTTAAAACTCAAACACCTGAAATTTCATGTTCCAAATACTGAAAATTGGTTTGAATGTATCAGACGTAAGAAGTAAAGGCAGAATTTTTTTCCTAGAGTGTACGTACAGGACCGTCCAAAATCGAAGGTTCGGAGTCCGCGGCAAGCGGCGACCCGCGTGGCCGGCGGCGCTTTACAGCGTCCTTGCGGTGAATTGCACACCTCCACCGCCGCCGCCCCGCCCCGCCCCGCCCCGCCCTGCCCCGCCCCCACCCAACCCTTCCCCTTCCTTCCTCCGCCACTCCCTCCACCACCGCCATCGCCGCCGCTAACAAGCTACACGGCGCTGCGGGCCGCCGGTCGTGCATCATGTATGTATGCACTGGCCACGGGGCGATCATCCACTTAGGAGCGGCGGAGGCGGAGGCGGTCTGGCGCGGCGCGGCGCGGGGCTGGTCCGACTCACTGGACGGCTGGACGGACGCACGACGCCTCCAGCGCTTACATCGGCTCACCCTCTGGAGCACGAGACCACTAGGTACACGAAGAGCAGGTATCAAATCACACGGATGCATTGGACACGGGAATATTCCGCAAACTTCCAAAAACTATATTACTCTTTGTCAGAGGAGTCAGGGTTGTAACCTTACATTTTATAAAACACATTTCGATGCGTTGGGCGGTCGACCTTGTAAAATTGGCAAAGCAGAAAAACCAGAAATACGCAAAAAAAAAAGCAACAACATACTTCTACAAGTCTTATACGATACAGCTTTGTTTTAGAGGGGTACAACAACTGAGCTAACAAATCTCGAACTTATGTCCCCCAAGAAGCAGTTTTCAGACATTCATAGGTCTAATGCACAATCGTAGCTACACAGTGCTGTTAAAATTCTAATCAGTGCGATAAAACAATAGGCACCTACCTTCCGTACTCCAGCCAATAGCGACATCGCACGTATGTCGTGACTACAAAAATTTGGTTCTATGCGATCGAACGCTCCAGTGTTTCAGAGGGAGACTGCAAGCGACTCCTTGAGCACGAAGCAAAAGCGACGAGAAGTCGCGAGCGCCGAGACACGCAGAGGTCGCCAACTAAATCCGGTCGAGAAAAAAAAATCCTTCAGTATCTTTATGAACCCTAAAACCGTAAAACGAATTTATAAAACGATATTTGGGGCACGAACACGTCCCCTGCTTGCAGCGTGTTCTTTGTCGCTGTTGTCAAAGAGTAGAACGCGTGCAGAATGAATCACCCAATTCGTTCGTACGAAGAGAAAGAGGGGCACTTGCGTGACAAAAAATGGAAAACTCTGAATGAGATTCCTGTAAAAATAAAACGGAGAAATTACGACACGAAACTAACTTATTCCCAGCTAGTTCAATAATATATCAATAATTTTCCAATTAAAAATATTATAATTCAATTAGCAGAAACAAAAGAAAAATATAATCATTAAACTTTTTCTCAAAACCAAATAAAAAGCGGGCATATTTTAAGATAATGTTATTGATGGTATAACATTATTAAAATGTATTACAATAATTGATGGGACATTGCAACTTAATTTATTACTGGGTAGTCTCACCAAGAATTTGATAAAATAAGCAATGTTTTCCTTCAATAACTTTCAATTTTGTTTCATATTCTTTTTGCTCTAAACATGAATATTTCAGCGCTTGTCTTTGCATCTAACATGAACTTGAGTAACTATTCCACCTAGCTCTTCAGATACGTTCTTACAATGAGATATAACTACAGCAGTTATATAGCTAAGAACAATATTACTAGGGAATGCTGAAAAACTGTGCATGCGAAATATATGGCGTCCATTGCTATCATCTACAATAAATAAAAAAAAAGACGGAACAACCTACGTAACATGTAGGGAAAATTGATAATCCACTAGACGCTTGCATCCCTCAGGCGAATGTTTAACTTGGCATGCGACCCGAGGCTACTAAACTCAAAGGCGCATAAATCTGCATCATGAGTAAGGGATACAAGTGTAATGAAGTAGGTGTATCCCCCGCAACAACCTCGAGACCCATTACGATCTGTAAAATGACCTTCAAAAAGGGCATCATAAACGAACGAAAAAAATTCTCAAGCACCAGCGTTAGTAAACTGAGTCTGACCTTCGCTTCCAATACAAGATATTCCTATAAAAGAGACAGTTTAATGATTCTGCGAGTAGCGTAATTTCCGGTACAAAAAATATTTCTCCTAGTATGTGTACATGAAACACCCGCTGTAAACGTCCCTGTAAATGACTCAAACGCCTCTCGGTAAATCTCGAGCTATTACGGCTTCGTAACTCCCGGTGGGTTTGAGAAACAACTAGCTTGATGTTGAGGGGAAGGTTTTAGGATATTATTATAAGACAGACAATGCGCAAGCTGGAATAAATAAGAATTTTTAACTACTTTGGATGTGCTTGAGCTGCGACTACAATAAAAATTTCGAAGTTTTTCAACATCGATGTTTTTAGACTAGATTAGTTACCTCTAACATTAAATTCGTATGCATTAAAATTTAATTTGAGCATGTTCGTGTTTATCAACTCGACGAATAAGGATATGAGAAAACGGGGCAGACCCTGCGCCCACAGTTTATTTGTTGACCGCATCTCAATGCGTGAAATCAAGATGAAGAAAGAGGATATACAAGGGCATGGAGGTCATCTCGGGCGAGAGAGTTTGGTCGATGAATAGCGTTTCTTTGGTTCCAACACATGAATACAGTGCTACCATCAGTAATTATTTGATATTTTAACTTTTGCACTATTGTATTCAAGGACATTTTTCATTCAGAAACAAAACATCGAAAAAGAAAAAAAAAACCCATCATCAATACATCGATGTTTAAAACATCGATGTTTCTACAAAACCATCGTTGTTTTGAAAACATCGACGTCCACGTCGCGTCCCAACCTGAGAGCTCCCACGCCGCGCCAAACGAACTACTAACAGGTTTGGCCCATTTGTGTAATGGGCGGGGCCGGGCAGGCCCGCCGCGCACCTTCTGGCGTAGCCACAGGGTTGACGACTTGTCGGGGGGAGCGCAGTGGTCGGTGACAAATAAACACGCATTCTTCCCTTTCACACGAATTGTGTTCCTGCTGACCGTCATACGAAAATGAAAGGAGAAATTGAGACCGTCCCATTATGAGGAGAGGATGTGTACTGCTATGTTTTCGTACCACATCTGGCACGAAAACAATTCTTCCAGAATGTTAACTGTCATCGTAACGTCACTGTAAATCTGTATCTTACTAATACGTACTACTATTTAACTAGCAAAAATGCTGCTGAACACAAACACACAAATGATTTACTAAGAAGTAGTATGCATGTGCTCAAGAACAAGAAATGAACTTTTCTCAAATTCAATTATCATAAGCCGTTAATAGAACTATTAAAGTAAGAGCCAGAATGACGGAATCAGATGGTCGCAGTGGACGAATGTAATGTAGCGTCGTGGCACGCTCAAACGGCGACTACCTGCGGCAGACGGCAGGATGTTAAACAAAGGGCGCAGAAGATGACGCATTGGGAATTTCTGCCTAGCGCGGATACGGCGCGGAGGCAATCGGGGCGGCGAAAGGCATATATATCGGCACGAAAACAATGTCATTTTCTTCTTGCTTCTCAGCAGCGTCGGCGTGCGGTTGTGCGTAAGTTTGTGCGAGTGGCGCACGTGGGCAAGGGCCGGCAATTCATTGTCGTGACGAGCGAGACATGCATTGGGTCTCAGATGTAGAGCGGTGTGGTAGCCGTTCGATTAGAATCTCTCATAGTAGTGGGGTCTATTTAGTTAGTTAATTGTAAGCAGTGAAATTTGTTATTTGTGACTACGGTCTAGTTTATGAGTAAACTCACTGTTATTACAAGCCACTCTCGTCTGTTTTGATTACACCCGTATGACGCCACAGTAGCCACAGCAGAATCCCGTCAGTTCTCTAAGCACATTTAAAGCAATGTTTTCCAACTCCCTTTTATCTTCAAATTGTCACGGGATAATTGTTCCATATTTCTCCCGATCTTTTACTTCCCACAAAGTAACAATTCTTATTTGTCACTTAACACCCGATTTTTCTCCCTTACCAAATATTGATTAAATCACACTTATTTAAGAATGAACTAATACGTATTTTTGTAAGCCTAAAAATTTACCACTTTGTCGGCAAAGTAACGTATTCGTTATGT
This sequence comes from Acheta domesticus, assembly GCA_031308135.1. Classification (NCBI taxonomy): domain Eukaryota; kingdom Metazoa; phylum Arthropoda; class Insecta; order Orthoptera; family Gryllidae; genus Acheta; species Acheta domesticus. Next base: position 65,532,397 of record JAHLJT010000631.1, read on the forward strand.
ATTCGTATTACAGTAATCGTTCACTCCTTCCTTATGCGAAATATCACAGCAAAATCGAAGGAAACAGTTGGTGTCATTTTAACACCAAACCCAAAATATTTATTGTGAAATGGAGACATTCCTGACCCAAACAAAATATTAAAGAAATGGTAATAAAAATAAGAAATAAAAATAAATTAATTTTAAAATCTTTTCATATTATATTCTAACATATAATTCAGTGAATGTATACTTGAAAATTCGTGAAATACAGCAGCGGAAATTTGGGAGTGCGGCTTGATGACACCAAAAGAATGAATAATATATTCAGAAAATATTACTGTCGATTTTCAGTATCTTAAGTTTGAAGACAATCAGTTGAAATAGTTACAAATAATCAGTTAATTTTATTTTATCTAATTTTATAGAAAAAAATTGTTTTGTACTTTAAGAACTATAAAATTACATAAAATACAATTTACTGATTATTTTTAAATAATCAGTAAATTGTATCTGTCAACTGATTATCTTAAAACTTAAGATACTGAAAACCGACAGAAATCTACAAACATACAATCAACATACTAGTAAACATTATAATCAGAAAATATTAATACACAATTTATAATAGTTTATAAATTAAAAAAATTAATATTTTCTAAAACTTGTTCTTTATAATAAGAATACTGAAGATCATCACATAGATAGAATCAAGAACAAACACAAAAAATTTGAGACTTGCTGGACGAACTTTCTCCCAAAACAATTTCACTTCGGGAGCACTGTGCGACTGCGACGTGGGGACGCATTGGCGCCCATTAGCGCTGTCTTCTTTGGACGGAGGAGGGGGGGGGGAAGCCGGTGGACGAGAGGGGCCGGGGGCGGGGCCCGGGTCCGTCGCTCCAATTTCCGCAACGCGACCACCGCGCCCGCCCACCGCCCAGCCGCCCGCCCGCCGGAGAAAAACCCGCAAGTCTTCTTGTCCGCTCGAAGATGATTGCTCCGCAGCGACGCAGCCGCGCACTTCTGCCACGGTGGCAGCGGCAACGCCGGTCATAGGAACCGAACGGGGGATCAGGAACGGCGCTAACACACCAGTTAATCCAAGAGTTCGCCTAGTCCGTTGATGAAGCCAACGTAAAAATCATCCTTACTTTATTAACTTTCTAAAAGTTTTTTTTGTTGTTTCTACACTTTTATGTACCATTACCGTTTTGACCAATAAAATCAGGGGATGTATGTTACTAGCAAAGGTGTTGAAATCACGCTGGGTTTACAAGGCATAGGGGACATTACAAAATCAGAAAATGAACATGGACAAAATTTAAAAAATGACACATAACATAACATAGATTTCTTATGAATAATTCCAGCAGCATTTGATACCAAAGGAGATCAAGGAGGTACACAATACATTAAACTAATACAGTCGAAGAGCCCAACAACCATTATGGAAATGAAAAAAAGAGTAAAGAATGCTTTTTGAATAATTGAGAAATACTAGTACGATTGCAATAAACAATGCATGTCAGTTAGTAAAGTAAGTTTGAACGAAGGTGAAGTACATGAAGTAGATGAAGGAAGACGGAAAGTCAGATATCCACAAAACAATGTTCTAAGAAAACATCTAAAGAAATAATATAAACTCAACAAGAAATGGAATTCAGATACACCATGATAGTTATTCAGAAGAATGAATTTTCTGGAAACTGATGGTAGCATAAAAGTAATAAATTGCGATTTGCATCATTCGTTGCGGGTATATTCCATTGATAAAAATGTGTGTGTGTGTGGTATATATATATATATATATATATATATACCGGGTCTTTAGTCTAACTCGCAACCCGTATCTGAGAACACAACCACTTGTTTTGGCAATTTGGCAACTGCGTGTCTTTGTCTCCTTTCAATACTGCCGTGGCTGGCATGTCGAGACAGCGGAGGAAGTGCGCTGTGCGTCATAATCTGCAGCAACTGCAACAGCCCTTTCTGTGTTTTCCCCATTCAAGGGCTTCGGCGGGCAGGTACTCGGCTCACAAGCCGGAATCTTTTCACGCTGGTGGGTGGGATGGGGTGAGCAGAGGCATGAGCCAGCAAACAAAATGTCGCTTTAGACGATTCTCTCCAGTATGCTCAAGAAACAAAAATGTGATACTGAAGTTGTGGAGGGAAATTATGACTGATTTATCGATTTATTAACAGAAACGTAACAATAATTATTATTTAATGAAATCTGGCTCAGAGAGAAACCAGAAAGATATCTCATGAAACATCACCGCCAAGCTCTTCATTATCTATTATTATAGAACCTGGAAATTAAACAAATTGGAAAATTTTAATAAAATTATTAAAGGTAATAAAATATTCATAAGTAATACCTTAATCATTACTGACAATAATTAATTAAAAATTATACAATTTTATTTTCTTAAAATGACAATAAACACACCTTAGAGCAAATTTTCAAAGTGATCACCATTTGCCAAGAGACAGGCGTTTACTCTTTTCAGTACTGTTGCAGCAACACGTTGAAGAGTAACTTCTTCGATTTGTCCAACAGATTCCGTAATGTTGCGTCGTAAATCTTCAAGAGAAGTTTTGCATAAACTTTACTCTTAAGAAAACCCCACAGAAAAAAGTCTAATGGAGTAAGATCTGGGGAACGTGGTGGCCACAGACCTTTTGTAACAATTCGTTTCTCCGAAAAATTCCGCTAGGAAATTCATAGTACTGTTCGCCGTGTGACACGGGGCGCCGTCTTGCTGGAACCAGCAGTACCTCTCGTCTTCTTCTAAAAGAGATACGAAGTTTTCAATAATGTCTTTATACCTTTCAGAAGTAATTGTCTCCGTGAAAAAAATTGGTCCGATAATTCGGCGACGAGATATGGCACACCATACCCCGACTTTTGAAGAATGAAGAGGTTTTTGGAGAGTTGCATCTGGTTTCGATGTGCTCCACAACCGGCAATTCTGTTTATTTACATTTCCGTCGAGATGAAACCAAGCTTCATCACTAAAAAACAAGGTGCCAAGAACGTGAAGTCCTAATTGAATAAAACTTCTGAACCAACGGCAGAAATGAATTCGCGCGCCCCTGTCCGGTGTTTTCAGTTCTTGAACGGTCTGCCACTTGTAAGACCGCATTTTCAATTTCTTAGTTGCGACATATGCACTGCTGAGTGAAACATTGCATTGCTGATGCAATTTCGATAGCGACGTCTCAGGGGAATGTTTCAAAACCTCCTGAATTTCTAATAATTTATCTTCCTTTAAAACAGTGGCACTGCGATTCCGCTTCCTATCCATAATGTTCCCCGTGTCCCTGAAGCGCTGGATTAGTCTACAAATTGTTGACTTGTTGGGAACTGGCGTTTCCGGAAAATTTTCCTGAAACATTTCCTGACTCTTTAAAAAAGATTTAGTGCGGAAGTAAACTTCTACCAAAAATACACGCTGTTCTTTCGTCAACATTTTCGAAGCGATTCTTCTTTCTTAAACGTAAGTTCCTACACTCATGAATGAAACGTGTATGAATGACTGCCCAAAGACAGTCCTTTCTCTTTCTTCCAAACAAAATAGCCCGGTTCTCTCACCCCGAAACCTGCGACCGGGGGATGGGTCGTTAAAAGTGAAAGGAAAGCCATAGGTATTTCACGCGTTGCCAAATTACCAAAACAAGTGGTTGTGTTCTCAGATACGGGTTGCGAGTTAGACTAAAGACCCGGTATATATATATATGTATATATATATATATATATATATATATATATATATATATATATATATAATTTCTAATGAACGCTGGCTATTTGTAGTTCCCTATTTCTTCAGCAACTCCATTCTATCAAGTACACAAGTTAACATCACAAATGTGTAATGCTAACCTTAGTAAAATGACCACAGAAAAAATGTTACTTTTCTCCAGTGAGTACGATCACATTTATGCTCTCTCTGAAGGTATGACGGAACAACTAAACCAATACCCACTCCAATGAAAGCCGCCTAGAAATAATTGAGGCGCAACGACGAGAAGCGACACGAGGGGGAAATGCAGGCAGAGAGGCCACTGGCCACGAGGGCACAGAGCCAGAGGGCGGGGAACGGGGGGAGGGGGAAGGGGCGGGCAGTCGGAACGCAAAAACCCACGGACCCATTACGGAGAGGGACCGGCCGGCCGGCCGGGCCGCGGCCGCAACTGACGTGAGTCGGCAGCGCTCACGTGGACGTGTGTGAGTGCGCGCGTGTGTACGTGTATGTGATTGTGTGTGTTTTAAGGAGGAAGGCGACGACTGAAAGGGGAGGGCGTCGTCGTACGTGTCATTCCGTCGAGGAGGGGCAGAAAAAGGGTGGGGGTGTGGGAGGGGGAGGGGCGGAGGAGTCGGTCGCTGTGAGAAGAACGAGGTCGTTACTCCCAGGGAGAGCCACCAGAGGTAACTGCAGCTGAAGATGACAGGGCGTTTGGTTTGTACGCGCGCGGAACAGGTGGAATATTATCGGCGTCCTTCAGATGGGTGCTAGTCAAGAAAATGGCGAGAGAGCTCGTCATGAGGGTTGAGAAAGATATGCATGTGTTTGCATACTTTATATGAATGTGCGAATATGCATATGTAATATAGTACATTCACGTGCGTTTATGTGCACTTGTGCTTTGTCAAGGGTATGTACACATGCGGAAATACTAGCATACACACATCCACAAAACTCGATTTTTATATGTAGAAAGTGCGTTAAATTTTCTTTCACATTTGAAATGAATCCTTCGCTCATCACGTATTTAACCATTTCCCAGAAACATTACTTCACATGTCACGTGGAAAACACAAAGCAAGACATAATGAAAATAATGCATTAAATGCATAAAAGCTTGTGCAATGCCTTTACACAAAGGAGCTCGAGCAACATGATCTAAATGGAACCACTAAGCTTTGTTAAATAAGCTTTAAGTGTACAAAATAAATTTACGCACACACTATTTAACCGAACATGCTACACATTTTCGCCGACGGCCCAAATCAAAATCCAAAAATTAAACACTGCGATTTCGCGATCGACACCAACTTAACGACACCGCCTATTCAGACGAGTCGCTTGCAACTGACGGATGGGTACTCGCCATTCATAAGAAAAGACGTTTTATTACCAGGAAACAAAGCAGGTGGGGCGTGGGGTGCGGTATCGGACGCGCCGCTCTACACGATCTCTCGTTAGTTCGGCCGGCGCGCCGCGGACGCACACGTGGTCTCCGCTCGGCCCGGGCCCCCGCGTGCGCTCTCCGCGCCATCGCGCGTATAAACAGTCCGCCTAATGGGACAGGACGGCTCCATTTTCATTCGACTTACAGAGCGAACACTATTCGTTGGCCCAATTTATTATCTAGACTGCTTTGACGCACTTTAGATAGCGCGGACATGTTTATTTCCGCTGTTAGCGACGGTAATGAGCCGGTAGCAGGAAAGCGTCCGGTTACGAAGAGATTTGGCAATATAAAATGATAGAAAAAGTAAGTAATCCAGAAAACGGTCATTCAGGATGCCACTTGTGATTAGTTTTTACCAAACGTTCTGTCAATGAAGGAAGGAATCTTGTACGAACAGGTGCTATAGTGACTTGTTTGTGAATTAAATAACTTGAAAGGTAGTGAAGAAAGATCCTTGAATATTCTGCTATGATTCACCGTGAAATATTCGTAAAATTAAACTTTCGACATACGTCATACACTTTCTTCAACAACTATCTAACTTTTTTTTAATAATTTCGCCACGAGTGTATCGAGAGGAAAGGGACAAATTTCTATAAAAAATATTTTAAAAAACTACAAATCCGACTGCCATACATATTTTGAAAACTAATTTTTGGCAATGAGCCAAACCGACCATCAAAGAAATTTTCAGATTCTCAAGAGTGAGTCCGAATGGTTGGCGACCGCTGCCGTACACAGTTCCCCTCTATTCCCCGGATGAATACGCACGCAGCACCTCGTAAGTACTTGGTCTTGTAACATCGCCATCGTCAGCAATGCCAAACATGGGGCCAGCTGATCACCCGCCAACTCTTCTTAAGAAATTAAATTATTTCTTAACAAGAACAACAATATACTAGTTTTATTACTTATCACAATATTTCCAAGATTCCAATGCTTCGGGTACTTACGGAAATATTGCAGAAAACCATTCACAGCTACTCTATCACAGCTCTCGTGGATCTGAGAAGCTATATGGGTCTACTCACTTCGACCTCTCAAAGCATTCTGCTTGTTTATTTGATGTCCTCCAACTTCTTCTGTTGCTAAGCAGGACATACGACTAACACACGTCTACTACGTTACAGTTCCCTGCAGTTGGCTGGCTGGACGCACGATGCCATTCATCCAGGGCGATGGGAGCGGTGGGGCGCCGGGAAGCGAACTGTGACGCGCCTGCGACAGGCCTCGCTGCCACGACGCATATCGCAAGCATTCGCTCGCCGCGTTATACCACGTCCTCTTCCTCAATTGATTGATTATTTCGCATTTTCGAGCATCTCGACGGCTACGGTCTCTAGTACCGTAAGTGTAATGCATATTTTAACACGGGAGGTGGCGGTGATCTTCCCTCGCAGGTGGGCGAGATCAGGCGCAGACCTACATGTCTGCTTGCGGAGTTTTCTCCAACGAGGTATTTCCCACCAGCGAGGTACCCACTCGAGACAAGCCGTAAGCTCCCAACTGGTCCCCCGACATATGTAGTGTGCAAGTGTAAGTGCGAGTAAGTAAACGGTAAGGATGAGGAAGGAAAGATCGCGAGCAGTCCTGATCCAGAGGAAGAAGGTATAGCTTTGGCATTCGCCTAGTTTAATCGGAGAATCCACGGAAAACTACCGATCAGAGCAGCCGGCCGCTACAATTCTCCACGCAGCTGCTGAATCCGACCTAGCTCTCTAGCAAATGTCGAAAATCCTGCCACCGTCGCGACTCGAACCCCAGTACCACCAATTCAGAGGCACTGCGGCGACATCACTTGATGCCCTGAGCTATCTCAGCCGGTCAACCTCTTCCTCAAGCCATCTTGCTCTCTCACCATTTACATTTCGGCCACTGCGGCGGCTCTGCGCATTCTTCTCAGCTGCTGGGCTGTTGCGAGTGAGTTTCCGCGCGCTCGTTGTAAAATTTAACGACGGGAGCGTGCTTCGGCCACCGGCCACAAGAAAAAGTGACCGATCGCGCCATCTGTTCTTTAGAGGACACCGCGAAGTTCACGCGGCGGAAACTATTTCCTACTTTCTTTTAAAATACGTGATCTTTTGCGTGGAGAAAACGTTACGTTTAATGGTGCAAACAATTCTCTCTCATGCTGTAACTGAACGGAATAAGTTCGATACTCGAGTTTCACAGGTCTCTGTGTGAGCCTAGTTTCAAAGTATACGGCTTTGATAAAGAGAAACCCTCAGATACCGCATCTATTCTTCGAAAATGCATTTGTACTCTGAAATTCTTACTTTTTCTGCATCACAATGTAGTATATTTGACACTAAGTACACATTTATTTTAGTGTTATTGTCACTATAAAAATAATTATTCAAATAACGATAATAGAATGCAATACAAAAAATACAAAAGATCGTAAATGATTAATTTAAATTGCAAACAGGTATGTATAGGACGCAAAGATGAAATATCATAGTCAAAGAAATGAAAATCGCAATTAGCATTTAACGTCGAAAATCGAATGTAAATGTATATAAGGCACAGAGGTTGACGGGCCGTAAAGATCGAACATGTCAAGACGCTCGTTCTCACGTCGTTTGTTCAGGAACGGGTTAACCTTCGACCGCTATTCAGAGATGTTCAGTGCATCGCCGCGAACCAACACAAGGTTCGCGACCTGAGACCGAAGCCTTTTACGAACGGCAACGCATAACATAACCCTTTTCAAAGGCGTCATGAAGCGCAGGACGTTTATAGGCCGCGCGCGGGTCGCGCGGAACGGGCAGATCGCGGAGTGATGGTTGCCGAGCGGGGCGGGGCGGAGCCGAGCAAGGGGTCGGGTGGCAGACGGCAGCGGAGGCTTGAGCAGAGTACCTGGTAGCGTGGAGCGGCTTTCCTGGTCCCTTCCTGACTGTCGACCGAGCTGTCGCCTTGATCTGTTTCGACTCTCCTCTACTCAAAAGCCGATTGATTCACACCTAGGAGCGACATACTATCCCTCGCCCGGCTTTTTGAATTTGGACTTCTGTTCGGTCATGTTCCGCATAAAGCATTTACATCGTCGGTTCATAAGAAAAGTAGCAGTTCCTTAAGATTACAATTCTGAAAAAAAAAAAAGTTTTACTCTCAGCCGTTTATTTCGCGGCGAAGCCAAAGTGTTTTATTCCGAAAACCGGCTGTGAATAATGTGTTATAAATAATATTTACGAAATGTTTAGTAGTAGAAATTGGCCATTTTCTAGACAAAGTTCTTTTACAAATGACGGATTTGGAGATATGTCGCTTCTCTAGGGCGTCGATGATATTTGCTTTGAGGAATTCACATAGATTTTTATTCACCACTAGAATAAAGAGTCAGACCCCCATCAACGAAGAAATATACTGCAACTAACAAGAACAACAACAACAACAACAATAATAATAATAATAATATCACCTGTAATATCCAATCTACAAATTTATTTCACACATACATTTTTTATATGCAATAAAATATTTGTATTCAAGTAAATCACGAAGTGAAAACTTATTGAGTACATCTTAATGTGACTTCTTTAGAAACCATTACAATTCACTACCGTCTTACGAAATTGAAATAATAAAATAATTCCATAAAATTCCCATTAAAAAGTGAAAGCACAGCTCCTAAATATTTGACAGACGACACAGCCTTCTTAATTCTGATACCTATATGCAGTGGGGACTTATTTTTGAGTTTGGTCTGTAGTCAATTCATCCCTTGATAAGCCAAAGCCTTTTTTTTCTTCCTTCAAATTCACTCTTGCATGACATATTGTAAATCTTGGATGTCCAGTGAAATGTCTCTTAATAACTCACTGAGTGATGTCCTTTCCCAGACACCACAAATAACAAAGCTACTTGCGCATGAATTATCCCACGGGCATTTCCTCTGTCACAGAGTACGTCATTCTTCGGCTCGCTCCCACCGTCAGGTATCTCTGCCACCGGTAAGCATCGCTACATCCAAATGAACGTCCACCTCCACAGCGCGGCTCCACACAAAAGGCGACGAGGGCCACGCACAAAGGAGTAATTGTGTGTTAAAACCAAACAAAAACACTTATCGACCGCCGCCGCCGCCGCCGCCACTCCCGCTCCTGCTTCTTCCCGACCGCTCCCAACGCGCGGGAGCCGGCCCAGGCGCGACGGCACGCGGGGACGGAGGCCGCGAGCGGCTCACGTGGAGATGCGGTGTCGGAGAGAGGGCGGGGCCACATACTAGCGGGGAGATGTGAAATGGAAGCGGAGAGCGATAAAAATAATTTAGATGTGGCAGCTAACGACAGCATGTGCACGGAAGAGAGATCAAAGGAATCGAGAAGAGGGCAGTGTGATGGTTGCCTAAGTTGGTCGCGAAACCAATGGACGGAGAAGAAACAGGAGACAATCTCTTGGGATTACGGAAGAGACATTGTGTGCGGAAAGAAGGGAGCCGGGAGCTGGAAGACGAAATCCGGGGCTAGGGAAGAGGGAGTTATGAGTCGAAAGACAGAAGCCGAAACTTGGGAGAGGGTGTCGGGGTAGAAGAGCAGAGACAAGGAAATTAAGATCGGGGAGCCGAGAATGAGAACTGGCCAGTAGACTGTCACCATCCGAGCATCGCGAGAAAACAGAAAGGAGTTGGAAAGCAGAAAGTCCTACAAGCCGAGAGATTGTAGCTGGCAGCCGAAAGATAGGAATGGGATAGGAGACGAAAGAATCGGGTAAATCAAACGACAATGGTGACGACGACAAATACTAAAATTACCAGGCCGTATACTACTATGTGAAACGTGAGTGGAGCGAGCGGCAAGGTGCTAAAGAAAAGGAGAAAGGAAAAATAAAGTAACGCGAACGCCGAAACAGCAAAGAAATCTATCGAGGTCCTTAGTTGGAAGCCACCTCTCAAAAGGAGCACATAAACGGCGCGAAAACACCCGTCGCCTCCCGCGACACACATAACGCGGCGAGATCCAGAGAGACAAAGGGCCTCGAGCGACGCGCTCGCCGCCTCCGTCCCCGGTCCGCGCCCCACCCCCGCCTCTGCTATCGATTCATTTTTCAGCGGATTGTGCCGACTCACCCGATTCTCCGGCGCGGACAATGGGCGCTCGGCGACGGAGCGTCGCGGGGGGGGGACGGCGGAGGCGGCTGGGCGACGGGCAGCGGGGGTGGCAGGGCGGCGTGCGGCGGGGGCGGCGGGCAGGCGGGGGCGGCGGGGACGGCGGGGGCGGCGGGGCGGCGGGGAGGCCGGAGCGGCGGGGGCGGCGGGGCGGTGAGGGCGGCGGGGGCGGCGGGGCGACGGGACGGCGGGGTACTGTGATCGGCGGGGAGTGAGGGGAGGACGCTTTCTTGCCGCCGTTTCGGAGGACGCGCGACGCCGCTCGTCGCACGTTGCGGAGGACCACGGAAGATTCGGGGTAGGTAGCACTGGACGCCGCTGCGCGGAGATGAGAACGGAAGTTGAGGGAACTGAGGCGGAAAGCAAAGAGTAGGTACAGTGCTTTGCTCGGAATTTTTTTCCAGGTGATGAGAGGATTATTCAACGGTCCGGTAGTTCATTGCTAGCACGGTTGTTTAGGAAGCGCGCAGTCAATTTGCGGCTGTGGGGGAGAGGATCGACTTTCGGGAGTGGTTCTCCGTCTAGATGAACGATTTTAATTTGACGAAAGAGTAATTCAATTCCATTCATAAGTAGTTTTGGGGTGATGTGAAACAGGAGAAGCATTTATTCTTCAACTTTATAATATAAAAATGAACTCTCGAGGATGACAGTCTTTCTAGCAAATGAGTCGATTGCTATCAGAACCTTTAGCGAAAATTGTACAGGAAAGAGAAAAAATGTCTTATTATTACGCCCTTATGCAGCTTGATATGGATGGGACAGGTTCTTGCCATATTTTAGGAAGGAATATGTTAAATACGAAATATAACCCTTCGTGAGGTTAAGAAGAGACCTTCTAAAGTCAGCAAACATTTAAAAAAATGAATTTCTGGAAATAATGGAATGAGCCGTTTCCGTTGCAAACTTTTCAAATATTGAAGTCTCGAAATGTTGCCAAGACCGATACTCATAATCGAATAAAACAGGGAAAAAACTCGTGCGAAACTTCGATGCTTACCGCACGTAATATTACGAAGCCTCTCAGTGAAAACTATAACTGATTAGTTAACAAACAATTCCATAGAAAGTTATCAAATATGCAAGCTGAAGGAGTATCCTACAGGAAAATTGTAATAGCAGATCCGGACCAGGAAATTTCAAGCAATTTACTTAACTTAAAAGAGCAATAGGGAAAGTGGAACAAAATCAGTAACTGAGAATGGCACCTGTTATTTTCTTTCAAGTGCGCTATAATGAGATCTTATCAAAATCATATATGCATTTCTAATTGATCTGATTCCGGAGAAAAATAAGCGTGTCAGGACCCAGATAGTACTTCTCGCAATACATTACACATTGTTTGCCTGGCCGACAGATACAAGGGTAACAAAGGAAGGGATATCCATTATTTCGCTTAGCGTTCGCGAAATTAAACTGCTATTTGAGATTGGAACGAAACCGCAATAGGAATTCTTCGCTCTAACGGTCGACGACGTGAGAAGACAAACGCGCAATAAAATCGAGCACAATAGCTCCAAGAAGGCGGAAGAGCATTCACACACGAACTAAACGCCGGCGAGGAAGGCCACAGCAAAATAATGGAGCCGGGGAGGTTTAATATACACGATTACAAGACCGTGCACGACAGTACAAGAGGAGATACGGAAACATTGTTTTCGGGAACAGTTCGCTCGCGTACAGAATGGAATGAGAAGAATTGTGAGAACGTTCATGCCAAAAAATATATATTTATCAGTATTTATTGGAATGGTCAACAGTAGGGTACTGAAGCAGCAGTAATCTTTATCTCCAATTCTTCCCTCAGAATATGATAAATATGTAGAAAGTATTCAAAGATATGCTCGATTACATAACAACTACACACCTACATTTAATAATCAATAATCTTCTAAAACTATGATTGAATTAAGAAGATTTACATGTCCTTTCAACTCTGGGATACAATCCTTCTGCCATCCTACATAGGAACAGATAAAGAATAATGAAGTATCTGTGCTATGAGAAAACATTGAATACGTACAAAGTAAATCTGATTTCAACGTCTCTATATGCATGCTTTAAATGCGAGAAATTACAAAAAAACTGTCAGTAACTGTACATACGTGGGTATGATTTGACACATCATTCACAAACACTCAAAAACCAGCGCTGATGGGTACAAGAAGGGGCCGCAAAGGAATATTCGGAGTAAATGTACCCACGATGAATAGCTGGAGTCTTTCTCCTCTTTATGCCGCCCGGAACTGTCTATGCAGCAATCACAAAGCGAGAACGGCTTCCAAAGTGCCCCGAGAGCGGAACGCGCAACGGACGTCTGGGAGATTTACTTCCAGCACGCGGCCCCGAGGTCACGACACGCGCGGGGTCAGCTATACACGGCAGGGAGGTAAGGTGGAACGGAAACGCGTGGAGGGAGTGGGCGAAGGTAATAGTCGCCGTAGTAACAACAGAGGCGGGAGTAGAGTTAATGCAAAGCGAGTGATGTAGAGGTGGCAGCGGCAGTGATCTAGCACGACATGACACCGGGGACAATGAAATGAAGCTGCAAAAGAGAAATAATCACTCTAGTGCCAGAAGATCAAAAGACTGTGGACAATTATTTTACGAAACATGACGGACACGAAAGGATTTAAATGGCCTGTACGCTTCATGCAAAATCTCATCAACCTTCATGAAGCATATACAATTTTTTCGAAAACAAATTAAATAAAATTTTTATTCTATTACCAACCACAAATACCCAAATAGTCAACAAACCACATTCAAAATAAAAATATGTTACGTAGCAGGTCAGTTCCTGATCGTATTTACTAATTCTTGGTAACTATGTAATCACGTAGTAATCAAATTGGTATACCTAATGGACGTCTAGATGTATGTAATGAACAAATGCAAAAATTGCCCTAAGTAAACCCCACTTCATTGCCTAAGAAAGTATTTATTTTTATGAAATAAAGGAGAGAGAGAGAGAGTACTTACGAGAAAATGAAGCACGATAAGATACTAGATCCTAATAGGGCGATGAATGTGTGAGAGATGGCGATGAGTAGGAGAACTTTCAAATGTAAGGTAGGAACTGAGGGACCATCTGATGCTTGGATTTGGGATAAGTATTTTCACGCAGAGATACATTAACATTTTGCAATTACTTTTATTAAAAATATTGTTTCGCGAAAGGGAGAAAATCAGGAAAAGTTGAGTTATCAATCCGTACTTCTCACAAAACCCATATTTTTAGTCTCTTTTTTCTGCAAACTTTACATCCAGTGAAATTAATTCTGGCATCATCAATTTTCTTGGAACCAACCATGGAGCTACAATCATCAGCTTTCGTTCACCATTGAGGTACTAATGGTAATCTGTAGCCCCTAACGCAGCCCCTAACAGGTCATATGAAACGCAGGGCAACCCTAAACGGGAGGTGACTGCAGTAGCTGCGGAGCCGGAGACGGCAGCGACGGCGGCGATGGCCGCGGGGGACGCACAGCCTTTGTACTCGGGGCATACCCGCGCCTCGCCACCCGCGCACGCTTACCCTGGGAAACCACGCTTCGAGTATCGGCGCGAGCCGAAGCCGCACTACGTGTCTCCTTTACTAATTCGTCCGCATTAAACGGTACTCGACTCGAGTACGCACCGAGAAGTGTGAAGGTGGCTGTGAAAGGACTCCCATCTCTAACAAAGAGGTTACCTTTTGTGAACCCATCTAACTAATCTACGTATGAACCACTCTTCCTTCCTTTTCATTCTTTTTTTTTTTAATTTTTATTTTTATTCCTTTCTTTCTCCCGCCTTTCCACGACGCGCTCCACAAAAATAAGAAATTAACCTTTTTAAAATATCGATCAATTTAACATTGTATGGAGCTAAACGCGGTGGAGAGGGCGAGCGAGAAAAAAAATAGAAGAACACGATGACGCAGCACTTAGCGCCCGCTGTCTACGCACGAAAGGAGCGACCCGTGCGCCGCGCCGCGCCCCCGCCGCCTGCCGGCCTCCCGCGGCGGCTCCGCTACCGCTCCCGCACCAGCTCCCGGGCCTTCTGCCCTTACTCTCGGTTTCGCTCCCGCTTCCCCTCTCGTTCCCACTCCCGCTTCCGTTTCTTCTCCTCACGCTCACGCTTCCCTTCACGATCCCACTCCCGTTCCCTCTTCTCCCGCTCTCAGACTCGCTTCCCTTCTCGTTCTCGCTCCCACTCCCGTTCCTGCTCATACTCTCGCTCGCGGTCTCTCTCCCGCTTCCTCTCTTGTTCCCACTCCCGCTTCCGTTCCTTCTCCTACGCTCGCTTTCCGTCTCGTTCACCCTCCCGTTCCTGCTCATACTTTCGCTCATAGACTCGCTCCCGCTTCCCCTCTTGTTCCCACTCCCGCTCCTTCCTCTACGCTCACTTCCCCTCTCGCTCCCACTCCCACTTCTATTTCTTCTTCTAATCTCCCTCTCGGTCTCGTTCCCACTTCCCACCTTGTTCCTACTCCCGTTACATCTATTCTCGATTTTCCTCTCGTTCTCACCCCCACTCCCGTTCCTTCTTCTCTCGCTCTCCGTCTCGCTCCCGCTTCCCCTCCTGTTCCCACCCCCACTCTCATTTCCGTAACCATCCCGACACCCGACTTCATCCTCTGCTGCCGTGACTGGAACTCCAACCGGGCATGTGGGCCAGTTTCACTTTGTCATCCAGCCGTTCCGGTGACGATATGCGATCACTCTCGTGAAAGGCTGTCTGACATTCCACCACGAACGACGTTTTTCGTTCGTACGGAAGCAGGAAAAAGAGAGAGTAGGTCGCTTCATGAGAGGCAGTGGCACAAAGACAATATCAAACAAACATGAATAGATGAAGAGGGCGTCAAAATAAAAAGTTAATTTTGCTTAAACACAAATAAAAATTATTGACGTTCATAACTTTCTAAAACTGTCCCCTCAGGTCTTAGTCTTTGCGACATCTTACAGGATTTTTTATGAATGCAAACTTCATATTCAATAAAATTCAAAGAAACAGATGGAAATATCTCAGCTGCTTTTATCACAACAGATTGATTGATTGGTGATTCCGTGCAAGTCAACTGATCACGACATTAGTCCCGTAAGTGCAGTGCACACTTTTGTGGGGAGGAGGCCGTGTTCTTCCCCCGCTGGGTGGTGAGATCCGGCTTCGACGCAGTCGGCTAGCATGATTTTTTTCCTCCAACCAGATATCTCCCACCAGCCGAGCACCGCTTCAGTCGTGACAAGCTCTAAGCTCGCGACTGGTTTCCCGGGATGTGTGGTAGTGTAGTGCATGTAGGTGTATGTATAAGTAAGGGGTGAATGTAGGACAAGGAAGAGGAAGGAGAGATCCCGCGCGGCCCGTTGCCCGTTTGTTAGGGTACTGCTCCGGCATTCGCCTGGTGTTGATGGGAGAAACCACGGACAACTACCGATCAGAGCAGCCGGCCGCCAGAATTCTCCTCCAGACAGCGAATGAATTCGACCTAGCTGACAAGCTAGTGTCGAAAATCTTTCCGTTAGAACTCGAACCCAGGACCTCCCGGTCAGACACGTAGGAGTGACGTCAGGTTGATGCCCTGAGACACCTCAGCCGGTTTTATCACAGTCGAAAGTGCCTTTATTTTACTTTAGGCGTAATCTTGGTGCAGTGGTTTAGACGACTGAATTAAAAACTCAGTAGACTATCCCTTTTCTTCTTTGCATACTACTCTGGAGGTTACAACTTTGAAATGTTTTAATGAATTGCAAAAGAATTTAGCGTTTATCACGAAAATACGCAAATTCAATTGTCGGGAAAAATCCAAAAAAAAAATTGACTTCCAATTATTTGCATCAAGAATAGAAGAAATCTCTTTAATTTAGTATTCGTCGCTTTTATCGTTTGTACGAATAACCTATGCCTCTGGTCACAACCACAGAAAACTCTTTCATACACCAAACGGACAATCAATTTTGAAAAGACCACGTTACTTTCAGAACCGTCGCAAGCCACGCATCAAAACGACAAGTGGTCAACGGCACCCCTCGCTCATTACCGCGCATTTGTCTCCGAGGGAAAGGCCCAGGCAGCGCAGCGGCTTTCATCGGCGGCGCGACGAATGCGCGCGCGCCCGCCGACGCACGCGCGTCCCCGAGCCCCGCGCCAGGGCCAGGGCGGGCAATAACTCTCCCGGACTTCAAAGGGCGTCTCTCTCTCTCTCGCTCACGCGGTGGCACCTGGGCGACGGTGAGCGATGGTGGTGGACGACGGGCAAGCGAAGGTGAGCCAAGGCCGCGGCGTGTCGTCGCACGCTCCAAAGCGACGTCGCGACGTGAAGGTTACTCGGGCAAGGAGGCTGTGTTTCATCTCGCAAGATGTCTCCGCTAGATATCCTTGCCTGTCTACAGTTTTCACGACCAACGACGTCATGACGCGTTGCGTGTAATTCAAACCTACATTGAAGGTGCGCTTGCTCCAAAATACATTTTTTATCTCCTTTTCCAACTTCTCAATACTATCAACTGGGAAAGCTATTGTGCATCTCGTAGAGGACGTGCAATACCCGTTTATTGGTTAAATAAACAACAGAATGTAATAGAAACACGGCTTATACCAGACAAGAGCGAGATCAGTAAATATTCTTTCAGAAAACAATTACTTAGGAACAAAATTATCCTGATTAAATTTTACCGAAAAAATCAACGACTACCACTTTTTCAGTAGAGCAAAAACAAAGAAGAGCCTCCCCCAAATTACTAAAACATATTCCTTAGAACATGACTGCAAATCTCAATCGTCGGGTTCAACGTTTCACCTTATAATCTTAACAAATCTTACTTGCGTAAACTTGTGGCATTGTGGTTTCGTATTCAACATTTAGAACGTTTGTTTGACTTCATATAAAGTACCTCCAAAGAATCAAAATAATCGTTTCAAACTCGCAGAGACTCGAGTTCCTTCAGATCGATCAAGCAATATCAATTTTGGAGAAGATCGCCTGAACAGTTTAGGTGCTAGCGTTGTCCACAGACCAACGGACACGTTTTGTCGTTAACTGATTTTTGTCCAACAAAATATGGATGTGTTAGAGGAATTGCTACATATAGGAACACATAATAATCCACTTTTTTGTTACCTGGCTCCAACAAGAAGAATTTCTCAGCCGAAAATGTCCATTTCCGCCGCACGATTACAACAGTGTCTCTTTACTCCTTAATTTGTAAAGCAATAAAGTAAAAAGAACACATTTCCAGATATCTATTTTCAAAGATATCAATGGTCTTTTATTATTGCGAAAGAAGGTAATGTGTTAGTCCTATTAATATCTAAGAAGTGGAAGTTTCATGAACATGCATATGACACGTTGAAGCAGGACACGTTACGCTGTCATTCACCAACTTTAATGATACAGCCGTTAAAGAGCACACACACAACATAAACTAATTACAAAAGTAGAATATGCTGTTTTCGGTAGCATTAATCACAAAAATATATTTCATGTGTCCTCTGTATTTCTATCTTAATCTTCAGGCAGCACCTACTTCTTTAATTAAAAACATGTTTTCTGAAGAGCGCATGTCAAATATATTTACAAAAGTGAGACAACTTCATCATGAAAATCGAGTAAGAAAGTGAGTTGTTCTATCTCCCCAGCGCATCTAGTTGGTTCTGCCTTGTTAGAGACACAGACGCTCCTTCAAGCCGCCCATTTCCTCTGCGAAACACCTCTGCGTGCCACATTCCCTTCCCCAGGAGCATTACTAAACCAGTAACAGCAGTTCACGCTCGTCAAGAGATCTTCTGGACCCGGCTTTGTCTCTTTCTCCATGACATCAAAGCTCAGAGTTAAGGAAGAAAAAGCCTTTAAATGTTCCATATTACCGTGTTCAGATCCTTCCCTCGCAATTTGTTTAGGTGTCTCCTCTTTACCCTTGGCGAAACTACGACAGCATAGCTTTCACAATTCCATCCCACAATATTTTAGCACCAGAGAAGATAAAATATTGACCTTGATATTGATACATGAAATACTGATATGAATATGTCAAATAAACTACGCTGAAATCCATCCAACGATCATTTGAGGTATCTTAGAAAAGTGTTCTATTAGCTATGTGTTTGAGATTAAACTTCATACCACAAGACCAAGTAGCAAAGCACTATCCACCTTCAGAAATAGGTGTACACTATACAGAAAACTTAAAAATGAGGAATTCACACTTTTTTAAAAATTTATTTACGCTAGTTTTTTTATCAGACACAAAAATCAGCTTTTCAAATTCAATATTGTAAAATTTCATTTTACATCCGTTCATTGCATTGGAAAGGCGAATACAGAACTTGGCGATCAAACTCCTCTCTTGAAGATTAAAAAAATATTTTTGAACATTATATTTTGAAATTCTATACCAATTGTGAATTTAATATAATAATATTGAAAATTAATTCACTTTTAAAATATGAATATTTCATTTAATTTAAAGGTTAATGGCACACTCTTAACGGTTCATTTTATGTTGTTAAAGTACTTATTTACTGTCTATGAATGATACTAAAAAATAATTGTAAAAAAATCATTTTCATTGGTGCTGCGGACAGTGACTGTAGAAAATAAACCTAACGTAATCTAAAATAACATTTTAAAATGTATTTTACAAAAGCAAGGTAAATAAAATAAAATATTACTCACGACGATACAGAATCTCTTTCTCCTCGAGAGTTATCTTACGAACGACAAAGGAGCTGTTTATAAATTAGATTACACAAATAGAGAATTATATGTAAATTAAATAGTAATTACGAGTATTAATATAAATAAACCCAAGTAAAACCGATTTCATCAATAGTGCACACAGTTATTTTCATGCAGACACACAAATATTTTCTGAAGCTAGCTCTTGGTAACGATGAAGGCATAATTACAATAGAGCAAATGCGGTCACACATAAAATGGCACACGCTACAAACGAATTAATGTTGGTTACAATGCATAGAAGACCATCCAGAACCAAGAGGGAATACTGAAGCGCACCTCCCCGTGAACATCTGAGAGGCTGCGAGCGAAGCGCGCGCGTTCACGGGGGCCCCCGAGGCAGGGCGGCCGACCTTGCCGCCGCCGCTGCCGCCGCTGCTCGCGCGAGCGCGCACTGAGTCCACAAGCCTCGGGCTGACGGCGTCAGACGGCCGGCACAATGAGCGTCACCTCGCGCGAGTTAATGTTCCATGAGGCGAGTGCGTCTTCTCCGCCCACCGCGCCGCCTCGACCTTCCCCTTCCCCTTCCCGCCCCCGCTCCTTCTAGTGCGTCCGGCCTCGCCGCGCCGCTCTCCCGTCCGTTGCGCTGGGCTCGGACGTCGCTGCGTCCGGCCGCAGAGCGCTAATGCCTACGACGGTAACAGTTGTGGTGACGGTCGCTACACGTATGACAAACGGGAAGTATGTGACAACGAGCGAGAGAGGAGAGTGGCAGGGCAGTAGAGCGCAGTTTTCATGACGGCAGCGAGTAGTACAAGAAGAACGTCCAGCCAAAGAAGCCTGGATTGGTAAATGCAAAACAAACGGCATGAAACTCGCATGAGGTACATGAAAGGAGGAAGACAAATATACAAATACTTCAGAAACCTTGAAAGAATGATTACGTCGATTTTTATTAACGACAACAGAAATAAAACAAACAGGGTCAGCAAAACGACAATAGTAAGAACCACTTGTAGGCCCTATGGAAGAAGCAGAGAAGAAGGATAAGCATCAGAGCAAATGAAAATCGCCGAGCGCTGATAATGAAGTAACCATGATAATGAAGTACCTATGGTAACGACCACCAGTAGGCATCCTGGTAGATACAGAAGCAGAGCAGCATGGGAAGTCCCGACAGGCAATGCAAACGGCTCTTCGGGCAGGGGCGGGGACGTCGGAACTGGAAGCGGCGAAGAGGACGCGGACGTGGCAGGGGCGGTGGGCGGAGGGGTGGTGGCGGCGGAGAGGCGGCACACGTGGCTCCCAGGCACCGGCGCCGCACAATGGGGAACGGTCCCTGAGCAAAAAGCGTGTGTCGGCGGCGGTGGTGGCGGAGGCGGCGGAGAGACGCTCGCGGCGTATGATTATGACGGCGACGACGATGACATTATAAACCGACGCTGTCAGCCCGCTGTTCTCTCCGCGCGCCGCTCGCCCGCGCTTCGCCCCGCCTCCTTGCGCCCCGCTCCGCTTCCCTCCGCTCCTTGCTGCTCTGCTCCAAGACGTCCCTGGTTCACCGAGGCGAACTGACAGAGCAACTTGCTCTGCCCTCTGGATCGCTCTGGGAGCGTTTCTGAACCGCTTCCACAATTTCTTCTCTTATTCAACACACTTCCCTCCGTAGCAATTCTGTGCTTTGCAATGTGCATCCTCTGTCTCAATCGACGCCCGAGAATTTTTCGCAACTCTCCGCAGATTTCTCTTTTTCTTCTTGACGTCTCGCCAACAACCGTTGGGGAAAAAATCTTTAGCTGCATCTAGTCCCAGAGCGTCTCCGCCGCATTTTGGCTCCTTTCGCCACGCGCCATTCAACCGGTATTACTTTCAATTCCTTATAAAGCTCACTGCCTTCATTTCCTGTGCTGTTGTTCCTTCATCTCATCTCGTCCTCTCATCTGTCTTATTTACCAACGTCGCGTCTGGCACTGAATCCTCCGCTGCTTTCCACATCTCAGTCACACACACAGAATCACCATCATTCCAGGCGAACCTTCATCACCGCCTCGGCAGCCTCTCTCCGCCATCTCCGCCTCCGCTCGCAGGTAATCAACGCGAGCCGCTCGGCGCTGGCTCGCCGGCGGCGGGGGCCGCGGCTTCTGTTTTGCTTTATAACGCCCTTGAATGGGGGCGAACGCCTTTGACTGCCCCGCATTCCGGGAGCGAGCCCGCCTCCACCCCCAATCCCCCTCCTCCTCCTCCTCCACTTCCTCCCGCGCCTCCGCCTTCACCTCCGCCGCCTGACGTGCCACCTCCGGCGCCTTGGCGATGCCGTCGCCGCGCCTCGCGAGGGGGCACGCGGAGGCGGAGGTGGCGGTGGCGGGGGTAGCGGCGGCGGTGGCGATGAAGATGCGGTCGCGGTGGCGGAGACGGAGGTAAAGGTGGAGGTGGAGGTGGAGGCGGAGGCAGAGACGGAGGCGGGGGCGGAGGCGGTGGCGGTGGCGGTGGCGGTCGCTGTGACGGTGGCGGTGACGGTGGCGGTGGCGGTGGCGGTGGCGGTGGCAGTGACGGTGGCGGTGGCGATGGCGGTTGTGGCGGCGGTGGCAGCAGCGACTGCGGCGGAGGTGGCGGCAGCGGCGGCGGGAAGTTCCGGTGCCGCCGAGGGGGCGCACGTCGCGCTCCCGCAGCTGGCCCGGCCGGGCAGGAGGGGGGCAAGGCCCGGTGACACGCCGGCGGCGGCAGACGTAATAACAAGGCGGCCGCCCCCTCTTTCCGGGCGACAGCGACTGCGGGAACAAGCGGCACGACGCCACCCGACCCGACCTGTCGCGACCCCCCCCGCGCCGCTCCCAATTCAGCGCCAACCCTCCCTTCGCGCCGCGGCAGTCGCGAGGACCGGACGCCCAGAGACCAATTTCCCGGCGAAATAGATATGATTGCCTCGCTCTTTTGTGAATTGAAGCCTTTACACGCGTAATGGGGGTGAATGGGTTGAAGGAGGTTCGAACCACTTTGTCATCACGCACAACGAACGATGAAAGTGGCAGTTGTAGCTTCTTGTTCTGATGACAGCGTCGTACTGTGACAAAAGTGGTACAGGCGTCACTGGTTACGGGTAATACTTGAAGGTTCGGAGACCTAACCCTTCCGATTGTAAAAGTATCAACAGAGTTCATGACTCAAAAAGTGGTGGTGGAAGAACCGATTAATTATTCATAAGGTAGAGAAAATTAACCCCGCTGAGGGAAGGTGTCATCTAGCTAACTCCAATTGGGATTTGACAAGAGGGGTGATAGGAGGCGGGGTGGTTTTAAGTAGAAAATTAATAGCTGAAGTCGGAGTCATAATACAACGAATCATTAACATGTGACACTACTACTATCATTTATCACAGAAAAAATTTGCAATCTATCATTGGAATAAGGCACGTCTGATCTTCTTGCAGGCATTCAGTGGCAATTTTCTTTTACGCACAAATCATATAAAAACAAATAACATGTTTCGGTAAATAGACCTTGCCGTATGTTACAGTGTCATAGGCGCAGAACAGATGTCTGTAATTCATAAAGTACAGAGCTGGAAACGCATGCGTTATTCGCAATAATGTAAACGGCCTAAAGCACGATGAACACATTCCAGACTTTTTTAATTCAATGGGAGGTCCAAGATTTGCTGCTATCTGTATGGTCGAGCGAAGTTTCCAAAAAATTCAATCAATTTTGAAACGAAAAACCGTTTCGTTCACGGACGTTTATTTGCAATTTGCACGGCAAGTCGCACCCTCAACAATTCAGCATGACAACGTGTACCATTCGCGAAGTCCTACAGCGGGAGACATTCGTCTTACAGTCCTCGATATTTCAGTGTACGAGTGTTTAAGGAGCATGTAAGAAAGGCTGGCCCACCCTGCCCGGAGCAGGGACGCCGGCGGCGGGCCCGCGCTCGAACCTCGGCGCCGGCAGTCTCCGCACGCGCGCGCACGATATGTTTACCCTGGCCGATAATGTGTTAACACGCGCGGCCGGACGTGTAAACGCGCGTTGCATAATGTATGCGGAGGCCGCTCGCGCGGGCAGGCGCCTGCGCCGCATACGCGATAGCGTATGCATAAACGCCGCGGGGGCCGGAGACGCGCGCGTGAGCCACGATAAGCGGGGTTGCGGGGCGCGGAGGACGGGAGCGGGGGTACTGGGGGGGGAGGCAAGAAGAGGGAAGCCAAGTGCGCGGGGGGTCGACGGCAGGATGCGTGCACGGTGACCCGGCGCGCCCCCCATTGCAAATTTGGAGAAGCGTCGATCGGCTTGATATTCTTGGACGCTTGGGAGGGAGATGCGTCTTCAATGCAGACGCTGTGTACACGATGCATCCGGCGAGCCAGCACGCGCCAGCACGGCAACGACGTGGATGATCCGAGGTGTATATTGCAATTCACCGTGAACGTGCAGATCAGGTGCATACATAAGATATATTATCTATTAGGTATTTCATCAACAGGGTTCAATCAATGCTATCATCGTATGACTGTATTGACAATTAGCTTCGATAATCTTTTCTAAATACACACAATATACTTTTGTATCAATTACGTGGAATACGAGGGCCTTCATTAATTACTACACTCATAATTTATCTCCCAACGGATAATAAATCATTTCAACAATGTCATTAAAAAACAAATGTGATAAAAACTGTTAAATGCTATAATTCATGTTTCTTCTTGTTAAGCACTTAATCGTGCAATCAACTTTTGCTTTTTAAATAACATCCATAATGTAAACGTATGCAATACAAATAAAAAAATGCAAAATAATGTTTAGAATAATACGATGTAAATTCTAGATGTTTAAAAACATGAATAATCATGACGAATATTACAAAGAAACCTAGCGTACATGTATTTGATATGTGGGCAATTTCAACATGCAAGTATTCTCCATACGAGTTCCTTATTCATCTCCGAAAAAAGAGAAGCTGGGGAAACATGAGCGATCGCATATTGAGAACAATTAAGCAAAGAGCGCCAGTTACCAGCGACGGAACGTTATGTAAATAAGCAAGATGCATAACGACTCTAACGAAAACACACCACAGAACCAATCGAGAAGGGGAAGAGGCAGCATGCAGCTTCGTACGCCGCCAATGTGGTTATCACGTGCGCATCGCATAGCGTTGAACGTCGCCATGGCCGCTCGACCTCTGCATCGAAGCCATCCTTCACAAAGCACAATTTTCCTGGTCAGCAAGTCCCTCCGGACGACACACGCACAGGCTGCTGCCGTTGTCTACTCGCCGTGGTTCGAGTTAACCGCTAACCCGGTCAGCTTCGCTAATGGGTTTCCTCGCCCACTCATCTGCATCAGAATATCTAAGAGAACTCTTAATAAGGAAAAGCGAACCCCAAGCGGATACCAAGGCGAACGTAGCTCTAAAGATCAAATCGAAACCAACAGGAGCCTAACGCATTTCAGCATTCAATCAAGCGGAACAGGTAATAACATTTATTTCGGAGAAAATAGTTACCATTTATTATTAATATTATTATTACAATAATTTAATCGTTATTTTTGTTGACTTTCCTGTACGTATGCGAATGCTAAAATACATTTGGAATTATAATGGTTTAATTTACATTTCAGAATGGAAGCCGCCCTATTCTCCAGCTGGAGTTCACTTTGACTTCTAAGGATTCCAATTTATCCTAATACAAGGCAGTGGTCCACATATTCCGTGCAGTTCAACAGAACGTCATACGTGTCGTACCGGCTGGTTAAGCCCCTTTTCGCCCACTATTGAGTTAACAAACCTGCAGTTGCGCAGAGACTGATGGTCACAGTTTACGTATGTTTTGTCCGCTATTACCAACCAGCGGAACTCCTCAAATCTTGCCCTCTCGGTTTTGTCACCCTTTCTACCTCATCTTGCATTATCGCTATAACATGAACGGTCCCATCTGGAGCGTCTTGTCAACTTCATAGACCTCCTGCAGACTTCTTGTTCTTGCAATGTTGAAGTTGGTGACCTTGCTTGACCAAAATTCGTAGGCACCATCAACGGTCATTACCTTCCACCGTTTACACTCTACTAGGTTCACAATCAGTTTGCAGAAAAGCTGCAAGCCTTGTTCTCTTATGTGCCACGTTATTATCGAGAGATATTTCTGCGGCGAAATCATGACTATCAACGATTTTCGTTTGATCCAAATTCAGCTTTCTTAAACTAATGGACTGTACACATTTTCACATTCATTTTCATACAACGTTATTTACACATTTCCCACAGAAAGTACCAAAGAGTTGTGATGTATTTTTGTGGCAATAATATAAAAAGTATTAACAAAGGCCACTGGTTGATTGTCTGACAAATAAATCTCCATATACATTATTTACGCACAAGTAATTGTTTTTTTCAATTATTCATAACCAAGGGTGAATTTTGATTTCAAATTATTTTAATTAATTATTCCAAAAGGGCTGGACAGCCAAACCGGGCATTAACGAGTAACCTCCGTGTCCATCCTACCCATTGACGTCGGCCACGAAGACCTCACACGCACACCGCCTGACCCAGCCCTGCGAACTCGCGTCGCCCGTCACTCTTTAGGCGCGGCCTAACACACGTCCACGCTTCAGCGCCGAAACACAACGCCCCGCACTGAAAACCGCGTCCGCTCGCCCTTTCGCCCGCCCGCCCGTCCGCCCCGTCCTGTCCTGTCCACCCACCCACCCACTCTTCGCCCGCCTTTCGAGACGCGCGCTTGCTTGCTCATCCTTTGCCTGGCCAACGCACGCCCAACCCATGCTCACCCACGGGCAGATCGCCCACCCTCCCGCTCATCCACCTGCTCACTCTCCCCACCTTCACCCAAGCGCACTCGTCACTTAGTTTTGCCTCAGCCTCAGCTCGCTCATCCATTCGCCTGCTTACTGGTCGCAACACTATAGATTCACCTTTAATACACAAGCGATCTTAATATCTACCTATCCATTATCCACCCACAACATATTTAGCTCATATGTTATCCGCTGGAAAGTTCATTCTCCCTGACAACACTCGCCCACATGCTGTCGCCATACTAATTTCGAGCAACTTTTTAGCATTCCTAATCCCACCTCAATCATCCGCTCTTTAGATTCTTAATTACCGACTGTGGCATACGCAACTCTTCTTTGACCCGCAATTACTTTCTTAGCTATTCACTATCTATCTTCTCATTCACTTCAGAACATATTTTATCTCATATTATCCAGATTTCTTTCTGAAACTTCACCAATGTTTGCTAATTTCATAATTTGTTTAGCTCGCTGTTATCTCCCGTACGTATCTCTCGCCCAACATCCGCAAGCACACTAATTCTCTTGGCAAAGTGCGCTTGCATGCTGCATCGACCTCCGTCCGTCTCATCTGCCACGCTACTCACCAGTTTCCCGCAGGAACGAGACGAAATAATACACTTGCGACACGGACGGATGCCAACGTGGCGGTAAGTAGCTTTAAATTGCTACCAGTATTTCGGGAGTGGAGAGATGCAGCCCAGATAAAATTAAGCGTGACGTCTAAAGAAACAGCCCACAAAGCGCATCACACCTGTCACATTATTGAGGCCCCCGGGGAGATTTCAACGCTCGCACATAAGCGGTTGTGACTCTGTGAGCTTTGCGGTTATGGTACATTATTCGTTTGAGGTTTTATTTTACTTCATGTAACTTCTTGTTTAGCGCAGCAAAAAAGACGACCTCTGGATACTCAGAGAAGTGCTGAATGCCAGAGAAGTCCATGAAGGCGGGATACAACCGCCGGCCGGGTGTCCTGCACTTTTTCCATGGAAATTAAGAGTATCGTCAAATCCTAACAATGAGTAAAAAAAACGGTATACGGGCCCAGCAAAAACAAGAAAAAAATCGAAAATAAGAAATTTAAATAAGCACGACCCAGAAACCAAACACAACTTAAACAGGTAGAATTATAGGCTGATAACACAGACGGTAAAAGAAAAAAAGTGGAAGATATGAGCAACGCGCGTAGTATGTACAATAGTGGGAAGAATAAAAGTTAGACAACTTAACAAAGGCGTTACGAAGACCAGAGGTAAGGTAGCAAAGACAAACCTTGTTTAGCAGTGTTGCT
This sequence comes from Acheta domesticus, assembly GCA_031308135.1. Taxonomy (NCBI): domain Eukaryota; kingdom Metazoa; phylum Arthropoda; class Insecta; order Orthoptera; family Gryllidae; genus Acheta; species Acheta domesticus. The sequence goes on from JAHLJT010000631.1 coordinate 65,559,450, forward strand.
GAAAGGAAGGGAAGACCATGAAGACTAGAGACCACCGACTGCCACCACTGCCACACACTGTCTTCGTGGAAACTTAAAGTACTCACTGGCTGAGAAAACGGCAAGAGGTTAGGGTCAAAGAAGTATTTCCACGAGAAGAGAGGAGGCAGGAAAACGGCGAAAACGGCGAAGACGGCGAGGGCCGCGGCGGCGTTCGCGGAGCAATTAACGACGTTTCGGCCTGCGGCGGCGGCGCCGGCGGTGCTGGCGAGACTGCCACGACGGTGTGATGGCGAGATAGCTGTATACGGCTCGCGCCCCCGCACCCACCCCGTCCCGCCCCCGCGGCGCCCTCTAATAAGTGGAGTGTCCTCAGCCGCCGCCGGGAAAGGTGCGTGGAGCGGCGGAGACTCGGTGCGGCGCAGCGGCGAGTACGCTCGCGGCAGCCAGTGCTGGCGACCGATACCCGAAGAAAGAATTCCCGTGGATGCCACAAAGAGTATGTGGAAGGGAAGCAAGAAACTGTCACTCGAGACGAGACGGGGACATCTGCTCCGAACTACTTAAGTTTTCTTTAAAAATATATATCCACTCGAAAAATCACTTGTCTGAAGGAGAGAGAAGGCAACACGTATTTCTATTTTGACAAAGAAAACAGATTATGGAATCAGTGGGTCAAAAAGATAGTAAGAGTTAACACAAAGACCAGCACATACGAGATGGATTTCTGCAAGAAGAAACGATGTTGGACTCTAAAAAAGGGGGGAATTAATTATCATAAATTGTAAAGCTAATATATAATTTGACTGAACATGCTGGAAACTTTCCTGCAATTCATATCAATAAACCCTTCATTTTTTTAATAATAATAAAAACAGGGGCGAGTACCCAGAAAAATAACAGTAATGAACTGCTTAATAGTACACAGTTTGATTTGTAAAAATTTACTACAATTTATTAATAAATCTAATACATAAAAGATACTTGCAGGAACAAGTCAGCAAACATGTGACACAAGAGTTAATATCAACATGAACTATGTTTCTGGGAAGGATTGGCAGCGATCATAACAATACTTCTCAATAATACATAGTAATCTTTGTAACTAGTAATTGTGTATACATTAAATAAGACAGAAAAAAATGACAGGAGTCTGATCGAAAACAAATACGTTCCTTATAATCTATTATTTGTTTGTGCACGTATTGACGAACGGTTAATACAAGAGTGAGTATGTATTTCTATGTTAACCAGCAAACCAACACATAAATCAGAAACATCGCAAGGAGTGAATGAAGTATTAAAATATCTAATAAAAGTGGTAACTAACAATTTATTTTGTTTACTGAGAAGAAAAGTAATAGATAAATACGTAAATCGTAGTCAAACTAAAATAAAAGAGAAAACAGAAAAAAATACTCAGTTCAGTTAAGAAGGGATAAAATACAAACATGAAGATTAAACGGACCACGAGCCTATCGAAACACAAAAATCGTCTCCGCTTCTTTTGATGACGAGGAAACTGGCCGAGTGTTTTAACTAACCTGTTCCGTGTATTCACTACGTATATTCACTACGTATTCACGTATTCACTACGTATTCCGTGTATTCACTACGTATTCACAAGACTCAAAACGTGTTAATATTATCATCCTTTCCTCTAATTCTCGTAATCGTGTTTTCGATATGACATTCATATGGCTGTGAATAAAAAGGGGTTCGTACTAGCTGCTTTAAAATGCGCCTCAATAAAGCTTCTTTCCTTCCTTTTTTCAGCGGTTCTCTACAACTGTTCTTTCTCTTTCGTTTTCCTCCTCAGTAATACTACAAACTATTCTTTTACAAAATATTATAACAGATAAAACAGTTTCACATTTCACAATGATTCCCATCTTCTACAGTTTTCTTCAGAAAGAGCATTGCCAAAAAGGATTCACCAACGTCTCAACGCAATGAGTACATTTCTCGGAAGAGAATACCTCAAAGTTTAAATGAAATCGACTGACTCATTACAATACTATGTTGTAATAAAGTATCTAAAACATAAATAACTCACTATAGTTTATATTCCTATGTTCGAAGGAACTCGTAACTGTCACTTTAAGTGCCTCATATATTTCTTGTTATCTTCGATCGAAAATTACCTGGAATTTCCGGAAATCTCCTTTCTTGAACTCACGCATTCTTCAGGATACGACGTTTGAAAAATATCTTATCAAATTTTTTAGACTCTAGAGGCCCTATTCTCACAAAGGCCAGGTTTACGTGACGCGTGATTAACCGTACGTCTTGCCGTACACAATTTTAAGGCACTCTTACTCGACCTGGTTTACGCGTTGCTAACAAACAACTTTCACATATACGGATTTACCAAAAACCAAGATGATGCAGACGTACATGCACAGAACACGGTTGAATAGAAACTCACATCTTGAAAAACTTAAGTAGGATTGGTTTTATTCCTGAATTTGAAATTGAGGTTACAGATGCTCGTGTTTATCCCGGCGAGCAAAACAGTACGAGTTAATGTGTCAAGTATCTGGAAGGCATTTGAACTCATTTATAGCAACAAACGAGCGTTGAGGCTCCAAACTACGCCGACAGCAAGATTCCGCTGGTGGCGGCCAGGAATCGATTCAAGGGTCTCCTGAAACCGCATTCAGCACACGCGACTGTACGCCGCGACCTCCCCGTCCCCGCCCCCGCCTTTCCGGAGCGCGGCTAGTGATATCCCTCGCCTCGCGCGCCCGCCGCGGGATTTCGTGTGCCGTATGCTCTAATTTGTTTCTGCAAATAGTCGGCGCTCGGCGAGGCGAGTCAAGCGATCGCGAGCGCGCTCGGCTAATTGCCCCTTTAATTTCCCTCTCTGCGCCACCGCCCCCGCCTCTTCCTCCGCCCCCGCGCTCGGGCGCTGAGCCGGCGCTTCGCACCTGCTCTGCACACGCTGCCGCAACCTGACCGCTCACTCGTCCCCTTTGGGTCTCGAGAGACGCTATCAGCCCGCTCGGGACAAGTATCGAAACTCGGATCCACGATGAGACCAATAAATACAGTGGTACCTCGATATAACGAATCTGAAGGAGAGAAAACAATGTTCAATTATTTGAACTTACCTGGATATGTACATTGGAAAAGGGAATTGGGATTGAAAAAATATTCATATCTATAAAACCAATATTTCATGTACAGAACTTCGTGTTAGCACATTGTTATACGCACTACCTTAACACTGAAACTGTTAGTTCGATTATCTGTATGATTAGTGTCCAGAAACAATTTGACGCATATAAATGTTCAAATATTTCTTTTTTTTTTTAATTTTTTTTTATTTATTTATTTTAGGTCGCTTTTAAACTGCTCGGGTCATAAGCGACCACAGTAATACACAAGTACACTAGTCACATATTTAGATACATAAATTACATAGAAGCAATACATGCAATACATTACATACTTGACACAATAATGCAACCTCATATGAACCAGTTGTTAACTGTTTGAATCAATGTAAAGATCCATTGTATCCCTAGGAAATTAATACTCAATTTCAGAATCCATATTAGCTTATTAATTCAGTTTATGTTACTGGAAAGTACAATAAAATTTAAAGGAAAAATTTAAATTTAGATTACATAACTTTCATGTTTTTAAATAGATCCCTAAGTTACTATTAATTCCCAGTACAATGCTCTAATTTGTACTTCTGTGGGTTTAAGTGGTCATTTCATCTATCAATTTGCCCGTTGGACAGAATTATACATAGAGGTATTTAAATTCAGTACACAGAATAGCAAATGTCATTTACAATATGTCAAAGTACATATACATAGACTTACATATACATATATACAGATACATACATATAATAAACATATACATACATATACATTCACATTCAACACATACACATATATATATTCATATCCACGATTTAGTAAATAAGCCCCTTACTTGGTATCCCATTCATTTCACTATGCGGTTCTATATTAGTTTGTCAAATTCCGTTACTTTTAAATATTTGATAATTTGATCACACTTCTCTATGGTATTAAGAAGGTCTAATAAATTGCCATTGATTTTCATTGCTGTTCTTTGACTGTTGGTTTCTGGGCATTCAAGTAGCAGATGTGGGGAAGAAATTCTAGCTCCACACTTAGGGCATTGTTCTGGATCGGATTTTTTTATAAGATGTCCATGACTGGCTTTGAAATGACCTATTCTGAGTCTGGTGATAGTAACCTGATTATTCCTGTTAGCCAACTTATGTGGAAATGGAGATTCATTTATTGATCTCCTAACAAGATGCAGTTTAGAGGTTATGTTCTTCCATTGTGTGTCCCAGTATTTAACTATTTGAGATTTAAAAAGCTTTTTAATATCTTCATATGAACCATAAGCATTATTGTCAATATTTGGTAATTTTGTTGCTCTTTTTGCGGCTTCATCTGCTTTTTCATTACCTATAATGCCTTTGTGGGAAGGAATCCAGGTAAGAACTATTTGATTTCCTGCCTCATGGTGATCATACAGTAGTTTTTGTATTTTTTGTATATAGATATTCTTTGTATATCTATTATTTATGGCTCTCAATGAGGACAGGGAATCAGAGAAGATAAGTATGTTTGGATTTACTTTATTTGCAGATATGGTTTCAATACTTTTTAGGATTGCCCAAGCTTCACAGGAATAAACTGAATAGAAATCAGGTAGTCGAAATACTTCTTCAGTACCCTCTGTGGTTGAAATTATAGCACAACCGCATTTACCATTACATTTTGACCCATCTGTGTAGATCTTTAAGTGATTATTGAATTTTTCTTCATATTCAGCAATAAATGGGAGAAGAAGGGTCTCAGATTGTGAGAAAGTGTGTGGAAGTTGATTAAACTCAAGATTTATGGTGGGATTGAATAAGTGCCATGGGGGGATGGGGTGATAGCTTCTTGGGAATATGAGGGGTTTATTTATATTTAGAGCGTTAAGGTATAAGGGAAGTCTTTCTCTCAGAGGCTTTGGAAAATTTGGATGTACATTATACATTTCTGTTTTAGGGGAGTTGAAGATATATGCGTTTGTTTGGTTTGGAGGTATGCTGAATGTTGCATATGCATACTTTAAACATTGTAGCTTTCTTCGCAATTCCAGTGGCATGAGACCTGCCTCTGCTAGAAGGCTGGTACACGGGCTAGTTCTGAAGGCTCCTAAGCTTATGCGACATGCACTGTGGATAATGGGATCCAAAGTGTTCAGTAGTGTTTTGGCTGCTGCGCTATACACCACTGACCCATAATCGAGTTTAGATTGTATTAGGGCTTTATAAATTTTTATTAGAGAATCAGACTGGGCTCCCCATTTTTTACATGCTAGCATTTTTATGATATTCAGTCTGTTTTTGCAATCTGTTTTTAGAGCTGCAACATGATGTTTCCATGTATGTTTGGCATCAAACACTAATCCAAGGATTTTACAGGTATTTGATCTTCTTATTTCTTTATTCCCAATTTCCAATGTAATTTTTGCATTCTGTTCATGGGATCTTCTGGTAAATACTATGAATTCAGATTTAGTTTTGGAAATAATAAATCCTGTAGAACTGGCCCAATTGTCAATTTTATTTAATGTTTCTTGGATTATTTTAGCAGTTAACTGAATATTTTTTCCAGTGCACAGAAGGGTGATATCATCTGCAAATAAAAATATTTTAGTTGGGCCTTTTACTAATGTACTGACTTCGTTGACAGTTATGAGAAAAAGGAGAACACTAAGTACTGACCCTTGCGGAAGTCCATTGATCATTTCTACAGCTTTCGATGTTTTTTCTTGTAATCTTACTTTGAGATATCTGTGACTTAAGAAATTACTTATGAAAGCTAGTGTATTACCTTTTATTTCCATATCAGAAAGGATATTTAGGAGTCTTTTTTATATACCATCTCGTATGCTTTTTCAATGTCTAAAGAGACTAAAATAGCATGTTGATTTGTAGCTAAGGCGTCACATATTTCTGTGTCTATACTGACCAAATGATCATTTGTTGACCGGAGTGATCTGAAGCCACTTTGATACTGTGATATCAGATTTTTCTCTTCCAGGGTCCATCTCAATCGATTGTTAACCATTTTTTCTAGTATCTTGCCTATATTACAGGTTAACGAAATGGGACGAAAGTTCACTGGGTTTGAATGGTCTTTAAGAGGTTTAGGGAAAGGAATTACGATGGCTTCTCTCCATTGGTTAGGAAGGGTATGGGTTGTCCAAATACTATTGTATATTTGTAAAAGATATTTTAATCCATTCTCTGGGAGATTCTTAAGAAAACTGTTTGGTATGTCGTCCGGCCCTGGTGCTGAATTTTTGCTCTTGTTTAGTACATAGCTAAGCTCATGCATGTGGAATGGTTGGTTATACTGATCCTCATTGTTTTCTAATAGTTCTTTGTTGAGTTCCAAGTAGGGGGTAGAAGACGATGCAATTTGTGCTAAAAATGTTGGTTCGTAATTTGAGTTGCTAGAGTTTTTAGCAAAGGAATCAGCAAGTAAATGACTCATGGCTTCTGGACAGAATTGTTTTTCTCCATTCTTGTCAATTAGCATTCTAGGTAGGTGATATGTGTTTGATCCGCTAATTATCTTGACTTTGTGCCACACTTCAGAAATTGCTGTCTTATTCGTGATGGATGACGTAAATTGTTGCCATGATTGGATCATTGTGGTCTTAAGTGTTAAGCGGGCCTTAGCTCTTGCTTTCTTGTAGGAAATACAATTTTCTATTGTTTTGCTTTTTTTAAATTTCCTGAACGCTCTTTTCTTTTCTTTTATAGCGTTTGTACACACTTCATTCCACCATGGTACTTGACGTTTCATTACTTTTCCTGTAGTTTGGGGGATTGCCTGCTTGGCTGCTTCTGTAATCAAAGTGATAAACTCACCAACTATCGTATTGATTTCATATTGTTGAGGCGAATCTAGCACTTTAAGATTGTTAATATTATTATTAATAATATATTGAAAAAGAGGCCAATTAGCTCTGTTTATTATCCATTTAGGGCGATTTCTTTGCTCTATTTTTTGTTGCTGGATTGACCAGTTTATGGATAAAGGATAGTGATCGCTGTCATATAGATCTTGCATTGAGGCCCATGAAAGTTTTGTTGCAATATCTGTGGACGCGAAGCTTAAATCTATGACACTTTCTGTACCGTTACTAACGTTGAAATGGGTCGGCGTTCCCGTATTGAGTATCACCAAATCATTATGATTGTCTAACCATTCTTCGATTAATTTTCCTCTTCTGTCTACAGTTGAGGAACCCCACAGGTTGTTATGACTGTTGAAGTCTCCTAATATTATAAACGGTTTTGGCAGTTGTGCGAGAATGTTATCTAGTTCAGCAATATTTAATGAAATACTATTTGGTAGATAAATATTGCAGATAGTTATAGTACAATTTATTCTGACTTTGATTGCTACTGCTTCTAACGTCGTTTGGAGAGGAATATCTTGAATGAATACTTCGTTTTTTGTAAAAATTGCTACCCCTCCACTAGCGATTTGTGCTTGCCTTCTATTGTAGAAGGATGTTCTATATCCTCGTATTTGTGCATTGGAATTGTTTTTGAAATTGGTTTCCTGTATACATAAAATTTGTGGATTAAGGTTATTAATTAAGAGTTTTAGATGTGGAAGTCTTGCATAGAAACCATTACAATTCCATTGAACAATGTCCATGATGTGTTTGGTTAAGCTTGGTTTCTAATTACGGTTCATCCGATGATGAATGATCAATTAATTCATGGGAAGTATCTTTCGAGGCCTCCAGTTTTTTAATAATTCTTGAACATCTATTTTTTAGACCTTTACCACGTAAGGTGGGATAAATTTCTCTTAGCATTGCTATTAGGGGGGAAAGGTCATTTGTGAAATCTTTCGCGATGTCTACTGTGAATTTAGTTCCTTTTGTTTTATCGAAAAAGTTTATTAATTGGTTGAATGACAGTGGATAATTTGTAACATTTTTCTCTACTAGTGCTTTTGTGTCTGTCCATAAATTATCTTGACTATTATCTGGTTTGATTTTTAATTTCTTTGGATTCTTTCCCGCATTAGGTTTTCGTGATGTACTAAATTCTTCTGGGTTTTGTATTTCTGAATCTGATCCAGAGTTGTAGTCTGTAGACTCAATATCGCTTTCAGATAACTGGTTTACTGACGTAATGATTGAGTCGGTAGTAGATAAAGGTCTTTTCATTCTTGCTGGGGTACTTTTGTCGACCTGTCCTTCTGTGAGCTTATCAGTGGTAGCGGCCTTCGTCGAGGTTACAGGAACTGAGACTGATTTTGGAGTTTGAATATGAGGTTCTTTGCAAACGGTTATAGTTTCAACTTGTGCAGGGGCGGATGTAGTAGAATGAAAGGCAACGTGTTGGGGTGTGCTTATGATGGGAGTTTGTGATATGGTATTGGAAGTTGGATTTATCTCCACAAAATCTGGATTGATTTGTGGGCAATTTTTAGCTAAATGACCCTGTTGTTTACATTGAAAACACGTAGGGGTATCCGATGTGATGTAAATCCAGTGTGGTACTTCTTCAAAAATTACTTGAAAACATTCAGGTAGTTTGCTTTCATCTTCTGGGCTAATAAATGTTTGTCGACGAAAGCTTAGAATATGACTTAGATTTGGACTAGAAAAACCTGCTCTAAGAAATGACATTGGTGTTACTGTTTTAATGCCATACGAATATAGCTTATTTTCAATAAGCGCATGCGGTATACTAGGGCTCACATTTGAAAGTATTATTCTTTTATTTCTGGATATTAAGGGTCTTATAGGGAATTCTTGCCTACATACTGTTATACTTTTGTGTTTTTCAACAAGTTCGTCAGCAACTTCTTTAGTGGCGAGATATACACACAGCCTATTATTTGAAATTTTTGACACAAATCTTATATGGGCTGAATTGATTTTTTGGGCAAGCACTTGTATGAAATCTAAGGTTGCAGCTTGGTTGACAGAGTCTATAACAATTGCGTTTTCTTTTTTGGGGAAAAGGTTCGCTGCGGTTACTGTAGCATAATTCTTACTTGAGCCATCGGTAGTTTGTTGGTTTCCTGAGGTTGATGCCGTGGTGGAGCTTGTGCCCGGTGCCGAGCACCGAACAAGGGGAGATTTTTTACACTCACTCACAATTCACGAAGCACTCGTCACCAATGGTAAAATCACACGATAAATTAGCAAAATCAGTATAGATCTCCTTCGCGCACTCTCAAACCATTCACTTAAACTGTAGGTTTGGCCTCAACAGTCCACGATAAGAGCTGCCTCGGTTACGATGCTCACACCTCAGCGGCTAGAGCGAGACTGTATTTCTTCTTTGTATAAGATAATCGCCTCCTATATTATTTCAGTACTATACCTTCCCTTTGCGGCTCTCACACGCAATCTTTATAAATGAGGTCTCTAAAGAAAGAGAATTTCACGGAGACGTGACGAATTGTTCTTTGACTTTAAAAATATAAAGGATTGGTTTTAAAAAACATCTAAAAAATTCATGTAAGATAAAACCCGAAACGCACGTCAGACTTTTTTTTAAATCTATATCGTTAAATAACTCCTAAGCGAAGTGTTCTAGGGTCTAAAAAATTAATATTTTGAGGCGAAAGAAACATTCCTCACACCGTAATCTAGATTTTAATCTCTTCCTGACCACTCTATTACATTTTTGCTGACAGTGCTCGGATTCTATCCCACCTATTTAGAGCTTGTAAAATCTGCAACTGTATGCGAAATCACTAATTTCTTTATATTCTATGCAACTGAATTACACGGGTGTAACTCTTTGCTCGATAACAAAGTTAAATAGTTTGAATTGACAATTATATTGTCAATTCATGTGACATGTAGAACACAGTAGGACAAGTGACATGTAGAACAAGTAACGGGAGGATAAGAGGGTCTTACAGAAAAATATATATTATAGGTTGAATATGGATGGAAAAATTAGGAAGAGGGTATTGCATGCAAAAGTTCTCGCAAGGGTACGCTAGTGTCTATTTCTAAGAAATTAAATTTGGAATATTTAATGAAACGTATACCTGTCATTCTCGAAATTTCAAAAATAGTTCATTCCGTTACTTTTATTCATTTTCAGAGGAAACTAAACTTTTAAATCTACGCTCGCTCACGACCGTACATCTACAATAGTAATAATTATATTGCTCTACTTTCCATGAATAACAGAGTTACTGTATAGTCTAAAATACCTTGTTTTCGTTTACCAATACTGCAACATGTCAGAATACAAAAAGTTCCTACACGTTCAAAAGGATGCTACATTTTTATGGCGATCTGTATCATGGTCGTTGGCGCATCTAGGAAGTAATATAATTGTATTGCTCAGTAGTTGACTCTGGCCAACTTACGTAGGGCGTTTGCTGACTCTTAACGGGGGATACACGTTCTCCCACCATATGTAACATAAAAAAATGTACGACACAGGACGATATGTATGTAATAATTATGTACCCCGAGATAATTTTTCCCTTACTATACTTTCGAAAGCAGAATACCATATCACTCCTCTACGGCACAAAGAAAGTAAGTGGAGAGTTTTCCCGAAAAACATTCTAGAATCACATCTTTTCCCCCAGATAATAGAATCCACGATAAAAAATTAAAAAGAGAAAAATGTCAGCCCAATTCTGTAGTTAGGGAGTTTTGCATCAAAGAAATCTTGGAGTGTGTTAAGTTGCAAAGGGAGACTTCAATGCTGGCAACTTCATATTTTAAAAATGTTGGAAAAGACGGTTCAACATATTTTTGTTATTTAATAAAAACATATCTAAAATTCACTTTGAAATCTGTACTAAAAACAGGCACAAATGTAAGATGCGTAGACAGAGACGAAATACACTTTTAACTTCGGCAATCTCATGGTCTTCTGACAAGCCTCAGTCAGTGGGCCGAAATGACACAAAAGGTGCATGTTCAATAATTACCAGATTTCAAAGAACACGTTTTCACACAAAACATTTTCAAAATTTAACATTAATGTATATCTCAAGAAACATATGACGAACTCTTTTCGATTTCATTTCTTCTTTTTTTTATTCTTTTTTCTTCGTCCTCTTCTTTGGGAGCTCTGAGAAGAAGCATTTTTTTCCAAACCTGTAATGCACCTTTTCGCGATGTCCTCTTCTGTTTCATGAAAAAATGCAATACAACTTTTAAGAATTTATCATCTATTTTTGCACCCTATTTGCATGTACATAGGGATATAATCGAATATAATACCACGAGCTCTTTTAGCTTTAACTCAGGAAATTTTATAACATGTTGATTAAAACTAATTCAGAAGTGAAAATACTACTTAATGTCTATTACAATCATTCTAGAATCAATATTAAATGATATGCATAGAACATGATAGTCCACATTTTGGCGAAGAAACAAAATTCCGGTGATAAAAACCTGATATTCACATTTGACAGCTGGCATAACCTATTTTATTAAAACACATTTGTTCATATTCTTCAAGTGAAATAGCCGCTGTCTAATTCTATAATTACAATTAATCAGTTTAACGAATCATCTGTTTAGTCAATCACCCTCCCGTCACGGGTTTAAAAAAAGAACGGGCTTATCACTTCTTTAGTTTGTTTAGAAAAACGAAAAAAACCGAGACCCGCCACCACGATTGTTATCTTTTCCTTTCATTTATCTTTCTTTTCGTCCCATTTCGGCCCAGTGTGTGCGGCCCATAACTCGCGCGCCCATTAGGACGCACTTTTCCCAGCGCGCTCGCCTTCCCAACACCCGCCTGCGTGTTCCCGTGCCCTGCTCTCCGCCCTCGCGCACTCGTCAGGTTCGGCAGCGCGGGACCCAGGAAGCGAACCCGCTCAGGAACGTTATTTTTTTTCTTCTTCTCTCCTTCGCTTCCATCAAACAGGGAAGACGCACTCTCGTTGCGGGGGAAGATTTGCATATAAACGTTTAACAGGACTTTGATGAGCGCTTGACGGACACGGCGCATCCGAAAATACCGCACGATGTGAACGCGTTTGGGAAAGTACGATTTTTAGTCAAAAACGTACTTTTTTGAAGAAGCTTCTAAAACGGGAAATATGTGAATGGATACTACAGTAAAAGTACGAATTATTCACATGGCACCTTGACATTCGAAACATTGATCCTCAACTCTCAACTGACTAAAAAAATTTCAGGGTAAAACTGTTGTAATTATTTCATGTGTAGTACCCATCTTAGAATCGTCAGCCTTTTGTTAACCGTGAACCGTAAAATTGCTCTTTTACATTTATTCAATACTATTACAATGAGCATTTTCTAAAAATTGTATTCGCCAGACTGGGTTTAGTGTAAGCTCCCAAGCTACACAGCGAGTGGTTGTAAGCTTTGTTCCCTAGAAACTGAAAGCAGTACAACATAACGGCACGCTCGGCAGAGCGTTCAGATTTCCCCTAGTTTGTTTTCCGGTACCACACACCCATAATCTGATTTAATGCCAAGAAATAAAGGACGTAAATCTCATCATTAGTACCGTTCTTGACATCACTGGTTTTTGAAGCGGTAAGATTACAATACAAATTTTGAAAAAGTTAAAAAAATGTGTACACAAAGAAATTATAAATTATTTCTACACACGTGTTGCATCCATTATTTTTGTCTCGCGCGACATGTCGATCGTGCGTTCATAAAATAAAATTAATCATATTAGACTTCCTAATAAAATTCGAATCAATTGCTCAACGAGGTTCCTTTCACTCGAATTACATTTTTATACGAGAACCACACTACTGGCAAAAGTCGTTCCATTTTCAGAAACGAATGATAAAACAAAATACTGAATACTATCCACATTGCATTGCCATTTTTAATTAATCAATACGTGTTTCTCTTTTCTCTGTAGATCAGCCCCAGTCTCCTCGATAACTCACGCAGCCCTAGCCTGGGGAGGCGCCACCCCTTCCGTTCTAAAACCTTTGCAAATCTTCCTAAATACAGTACTACGCACAATTACCAATGTCCCTTTCTATTTACCCAACAGACAACTCCATAGAAAACTGGACATTGAACGAATTACTAATTACTGTACATTTCCCTCTTGTCCAAATTCTTTACTAACCTCCAAACTGCCAGTTGCACCAGTCACTTTAACCTCGATCAAACAAGCGTTGCTCCCATAAGAATCAAATCCCGTCTCCCAAAAGATCTGTTCCGCCCCATCACCTAAAGAAATAGTTACCTCACCTCTCACCAATATTTCTATCCTCTTACCTTCGATTTCATAACATTAATAATAGTTGTTATAGAAGTTCTCACAGAAGGATGTCTTCGCTCAGAAGTGAGGGTATGGTGCGTTTAGTTCCAGTTACTCGCGCCTTCGGGCTCTAGCAGTACACCCATCTAGAGCGTAATATACGAATATAAACTAACACTCATCTGTAAAGTGGCAATCACACTGACATGGTTAAATAAAATTTTAATTAAAAAATCAATACATGTTTCTTTACAGTTTACTGCGTTAAAATTAATTACCATTAAAATAGAACTAATTTTTTGGCTAATGAGATTTGCGAAGGAACGGCACATGATGTACTGAGCAAGAAAACACTAAACCGCACAGCAGAAGTAATTCTAGCAAAACCCAGATACTCTAGTTAGCTTTCGAATCACCCCACACAATAACTCCGAACGTAAAAACATACGAATGCTATGCATACAGATAACGTGTTCACGCGCACTGGCCTTAACGGTGCGAGCTGCAGGAAGCGGCGGCGGGCACGGCCGCGGGCAGCGAGCGCAGGCAGTGCGGGGGAACACTTCCGCATGCTCGGCGCAAGAAAATGATTTTCCACCGAAATACGGCGAGGCCGGTACCGGTTGAAGAGGAGGGCGGCGGAGGGGGAGGGGGCGGGCGGGGTGGGCTGTAACAGGCCGTGTGTACTCGCAAACCGGCCCTCGTTTGAGGGAATCTCGGCGCTGCATCGGCGTTGCCGACGTTCCGAGACGACGCCCTCGCCGCGGCCCGCGCCCCTTCCGGGAGGGCGCCCGGGCCCGGCGGACGTGCTCAAGCAGAACGACACCGCCTCTCCCACCGGCTCCATAGGCCTTCTCACAGAGAAATACTTACTCCCGTCATTGCGCTCAGCTTCTCCTTCTCAGCACTACGAGAAAAATTGCTACAACTTCCAGGTTGCAACAGCGAGTGGAAACAGAATCCCGAGATCCAGTTAAGGAAACGTTTTGTCGGTCCGCCATTAAATTATACGATGTTCAAAACATATTTCCGCAACAAGATCACACTTAATGACATGAATATAAAGCCGAGGAATAAAAATCGGACGCCTTCAACATTAAATGTAAGTATTAACAAAACGCATGGTGACATAAATGGTACAACATACACGTCTACGGTGAAATTTAAACGAATTATTTACCCCGTTCAATATCCTTCCGGAAACATCCCAAGATGCATAATACTTGTCATACTCGTTTGAATCAACCGTGCTGTTGATGCGTGCGGATATCCTCCAACAGAACAAGATCACTGCAAATATAATTATCCGAGCCTTAATTGTAGTAAATTAGGTTTTAATTATCCAAATTCAAAACTCACCCAGCATGTTCTGTATTATATTGATACCTCAAATTCAATTCCAATTTGTTTGCCTGCATCTCGTAACTGGAGCTCTTACACTGAATATCCTCAACAACTTTCAACGCCGACATACTCCTCTCCAATATATCTTCCTCACATTCACAAGCAGAGGGCGAGAGGGCCTGAGCGGGACGCAACCACCGTTAGGCGCGCCCCGTCTCCGCCGCCGCCGCCGCCCGCGCAGACCTTCATTAGCATCGGGATCGCGTGCAGGCACCGCATTCGCCGCATAAAACAATTAGACGCACTAAAGACGACACATTTATGAACGAAATAAGGATGCGAGCTCCACTTTCGGTCCCCACAACGAGCGCTCGGAGGGGCCCGGCCGCTGCGAAGGGGCATGCGGCGGCGGCAGCGGAAGCGGAGTTTGGGAATACGGCGCGAAAGAGACAAAGGCACGAGCGAGGAAAGTGCAAAGAACCAGACTCTGGAGAGGCAAAAGAAACACACAAGACGCGTGGACAGAAGAACAACAATAGAAAATGAAGAAACAAGTGGAGACATGTAAAGAGAAAGCAAAAAATCAAAGGAACAACGATAAGAAAGAGGAAGACTAGGCTACTTCGCGCTCACGCTACTTCATCATCAGAAAGAACTGAAAGAGTCATTTGATGGAAGTAAAACAAAAATGTAGTTTATAGAGAGACTTACTATTACTAATGCAAAAAATCCAAGAGATACAATCAGAAAAAGTATTTACAAAGTTCTAAAAATGCATACAAAACTCTTGACCAAGAGGAATTTTAAGATGCTTCTTTTCGAAAGAATGTAAATGACAGCAATGTATCTGACAAGAAAATACATAAAAAAATTTCGAGCGGGATGATGATGACATTCTAGTACTACAGTTATTATTGTCCCAAATTAAAGACCAAGATGAACTAGCAAAAAGAATCCGCATTTGTCACAAACCTTCCTTCCGGTTGATTAATTTGAAAACTTGTGATCTATTTGATAAAGTCTCGCTTATGAACTTTTCTTTTTCCAAACAATTTATAAAGAAATTGTATAAAAAAAGTTGACGAGCAAGCCATTGTTTATTAACCAAATGCCCAAATATTCAGCAATCGCTGCACAGCATCTAACTTCAAAATAATATTTCTATACGCATCAAAAAACGTAGGATGAAAAGCATTTCTAATAACGTACAAAAATTAGAAAAATTTACTACCCTCCCAACGTTACAGTCGCTAACCCACATAAATATACGTTCTGCGTAACATTCTGACACGGAAGAACAATAAATATACGAGTAACAAAGAAAGAGAAGGATAATGGAGCATCGTAAATCTTTCCAACCCATGTCCACAAACAGTTCGAGTACGTGAACATTCCAGCTCCCACAGCTGCCATAAGTAGAATGAGCATAAATGTCTCGATGAACTCTGAAATATAATCGCGCTTCACCAAGCAAAATACAGATCCGTCAAACAAATTGTGATAACTAGCTTCTGGTAATCAAAGTCAAATTCAAGAAATGCCCAAGCTAGCGGATCAAAACATACAAAAAATGAACAGGAATAACTGGAGATATAAACAAAAACGGGAAGAGAGGAGGGGAGGAGCTCCGTAGAACTGTCCAAGTAGGATCGGGTTCTCACTCTGTGTAATGTTTCAGATAGGGTAACCCGTCCTACAATGACATATTGGAGTAAAAAACAACCCTCATATTTCTTCCGTTTCCAGGAGCAGCGCTTTATAAGAACAAGATAGGTTTTAAGGTTGTTAACAGTGATGCACAGGAAATGGTGGAGTTCACTCGCACGAAATTTTCTTGGGCATTTTTTTTGAAGCACTGTCTTTTCATAATGCTGAAGGAGGTCTGTATGATTTGCAACGTTCATATGATTGTAAAAGTTAAAAAAAGAGATCTTAGGCTGTTCATTTTATTATTAACCAATTATTATACATTGATCTACGCAAAAAATGGAATCGAATAGAATTTAGACACAGAATATAATTTTGGAAAAGTATTTGCAATTTACAATCCCCGTTGCTTTTGTACTTCCTTTGATCTAAGGATTCTGTATCGCACATGTGCAATAATAGACCACATGTGCAATAATAGACAACGTGTTCAAGGCGCTAAATTGTTGGCGAGTGAAAAAGGCATCCAATTTGATACAACAAATTTTACTAATTAAATATGCGCATTTCCAAGTCAACGGTGAGGCTTTGGGCTTCGGCCTCCAAGATCAACATAAAACACTCGTATGTTCAATCAACAGAAAATTTCCACAACACTTTATGCTAAAATACATTTACAACTTTACTCCCATACCTCGCGTAGTTACAACTAAATTCTTTATACTCAATTAAATACACACAACCTACACATGCTGTATTATCCTTAGCTATTTTAAAAAAAATAAAGCAGTTCACGTACCGCGCGTGACTACCGTTTACAGTCCTGTCGGGTGCTCTCCTTCCCGCCAGCAGGGCGACCGCTCGCCCGCATTACCCGTCAATCAAGAACAGCCCCTACGACGCGCTAACTCGCGAAAGGCCGTGCACACAATCTCCACTTAACAGCCTTTTCTTCCCCGCCTCCTCGTCGCTCCCCTCCCGCCCGCCACCTCCAACCACCACCGCCGCCGCCACGATCCACGTTCACGTGAGGCGGCGCGGAATCGCCGCTACAACGACGATCTCCCCCACCCCCGCCGCCGCTAAATCGAAGCGGCGCAAAACGAGAGCAAAACGCGCCCGCGCTCTCTCCGTCTCGCGTCGGGGGTGGCCGGCTCGCGCGGCGCGACGGAGAGCGCAGAGGATCGGGACGCCGCCACCGCCGCCGCCGCGAGGAGCAATCAGTGTCGGCAACCCCGCAAAGAGAATTTTAAACGCGGGCCGGGTCGAGACGCGGAGCACCTGCTCGGGCCGGTGCCGAGGCATGGTAATCACCTGCGCGATCCCCCCCTCCGTCCCCGCGTCCGCCCCCGCCACCGCCCTCGCGCAGGGGCTCGCAGAAAACGCCCCGCATACCCGGGCGCAGCGGCCAGTTAAGCGCCCGCGCAGGAGGAACCATTCCGTCCGCACAATGGAGAAAATTACACGTCGCTCTAGCGATGTTTAGCTCCGTAAAACAAATACGCGCTCGGAGATCTAATTATTTATAACCCCCGTGCCTTTAATTAGGGCTCGTAATTCGGTCTGCGCGCCATCATCTATCGTTAAGCTGAAGCACCGGGCGCGGGGCGCGGAGCGGGCGCGGGGCGGGCGCGGGGTGAGGCGTCCGCTCGCCCGCCCGCACCGCTCCCTCGCTCGCTCCGTGGGTCCCCCGCGGCTCTAAATGAGATGTACACTGTTCGTTCCAGGGCATCGCGCAACGAGAGGCCTCCATCGCTTCTTATCGCGCCGTAATAACACGGTGGGTCGTAAGCGGCGCTCGTACGTCTGCGACGGCGAGTGGGCCGCGGCCACGACGCGCTCCACCCGCTTATGGTCGCCGCTTCGGAGAAAAGGAGCGGCCAGGCCGATGACAGGATGGCCCATCTAATTGCAGCGATATACGAGAGAAGGGTGACCGGTTATAGTTCTTGACAGAGCTCCAATTGGCTGCGATTGTGAATTTGCGTCTTTCTGTGCCAAATTGCCTAGGCTGTGTGTTTCTTTTTACAGCATGTGCTCACACATCCGACTTGTAATTTGATGACACACAATGCAAAATTTCGTTGCTGCAACCTTCATTCTTTGACAAATACACTTCTGAGACAAACAGTACTTACAAGCTATCGACCATATTGTATTAACGATCATATGCTTATCTGGCATTAAACATGCTTAAAGATCATATTTCCCAATGTCAAGAAATAAATGACGATACCATATTGAAAAACAAGCAAATGTTCTGTCTACTTCAATGATTAAGTCTAAATGATGTCTGCCTGTGAACTTCTCTCTTGGAACTTCCTCGCTGTAAGCGGTAACGTTTTTCTCATGGAATTCCAGAGGAGGGAAATTAATACGATAACTTGTAGCTAAACAACTCTTCCCAAAGAAAACAACTAATTTCGACGATGCATTTTATAATGAAATATTGAAAAAAAATTCTAGCTTTCGTCTTACCTTCAAGTACTTTCAGTCAAAACGGCACCGAACTGTGAAAATGGTTGAATGAGCCCTGTGCTTTGTGAATGTTCGAGAGGACGCCGTGTTGTAATGGCTAGTGGAAACGACTGCTATCGCTGCGGTCCGGGTTCTTTGCCCGGTCAATGTAAATGGCGGACCAATCCAATTTATAGTGGACCAAACACGCACTCGGGAATGTTTCTGGGAATTCTCTCTTCCCTTACCTGCCATTACCTCATGCTTTCACCAGCACTTACCTCATCATCGTCATAATAGCTAACATCTCATTAGATCATCACTAATGTGTGGATCTCAATGACGGTAGTAGTTTGAAGGGTTACTATACTCTAATGAATAAAATGAATAAACGTTAGCTCCAATGTTCACGTGTATACTGCACTATCTGATAAAGAACTTTCAGAACCATTCGTCCATAACGAGCTCCACATTTAAAAATAAATTACATAAAACATAAGGCAAATCAAGTTATTAGTCTTGCTTGGTGAATGAACTGACATGCAGGTTCGCAAAGGCGAGGAAATGACGTGAAAGATAATGGAGGAATGCTTGAAAGAGAGACCGTGGTAGCGCGAATCCATTGCAACAGCAACTCGCTCATCCCATGCTCACGAATGCTTCGAAAGAGAGCGTCTGGGCGACAGTGGTCGGGCGGGAGGTCGCCGTGTGCCGCGTCGTGTCGCGCGGGCGCGTGCGGGCACTGGGCGTCGCCCGGCGCCCAATGCCCGACGCCCCGTCCGCTTCCTGCGTGGCGCCCGCGTGTTTTCCGTCTCTTCTTTCCTCCCTTTCTGTCCTCCTCACCCTCCTCCTGCAACGCTTATCGCGGTGCCCACCGCCGCCGCTGCCACGTTTCTCTTGTTGCGGAGTCGCACCAGCGTCGCAAGAGACAATGAAAATAGAGAGAATGCCCCGCTGCGTTCTTTTCTGAAGGCGAATAATTGGATGTTGTGTTCGCGCGCACACGCGCGCGCGCTTGCATAATTTTCTTGCAAATCTCCTTCTTTACGACGATAGGTAATTCCCCGAGAAATTATACGTGTAAGTGAATTACGAGAGACGAAACTCTTGCTACTCCGCTCTGCACTTTTTCGGCCGTCTTCGTGTTTTCGGTTGCGCGTCGAACACAAGAGCATGAAATACTTGTAAACAACCAGATGGCTGAATTTTTATTTCTCCTCTGGACGCCCCCCCCCATCTCTCGAAAAGAAGGCTCCGCAAGGACGAGTCGTGTACATGTTTTATTTCTTCGCGTCGCGGCCCAGCCCGCTTGCGTGTCGCAAGCTTTTAAAGCTGTGTGTGTGTGTGTGGTGGGTGGGTAAGAGAATCGACGTCAACCTCCAAACTCCAAATAACAAATGACGTCGCGACCATCCCTTTTGTCCCGGGCCGAGGAAAAGCGTGAAATTCTGTGTGGGGCCCGTGCGAATCCACACTGGTGGGTGTAAGAGGGGATGGACCTCTTATTCAGCGCCAGATGCGAAGTCACAGCGCTCTTCATCGTCGTAGTGCCTTTTTTTTCTTCTTTTCCCGCCACCTTCTCCTCGCAAAGAATCGCGAAAAATGCCCGTCGTCAGAGGGACTACTGCAGAAGACCTGCTGAGGTCGCGCCGAGGGTCAGGGACTTCTGTTTCGTCTGTCCGCTTCAGCTCCGTGGTGGATTAATCCCGTCCGCATGCCGGGGTCACAACAGAGGACAGGTAAGCTTATCTACGAAAGATTTGTTTCTCGTCATCGAAATTCGCTGTTTATTTGATTACATTTAACACATTGCAGTTCTTTTCGTATCAAGAATTACGTACCCATCACAATTCATATGTAACTTGTACGTCTACATTCCCTTCAATTTCCTTGAAAAATATTACATTTTTGTATTTTAATTGCGCATATCTACGCATAATACGCATTTTTAATATTTAATTCGCGTCGACATTGAAAAAACTATGCAGCCACCGACCTCAGGTGTTTATGATTTTGCTAGATATCCAGGAAATAAGGAAAAAATTAAAACCATTGAAACACTTTCGATTTTGACTGGAAAATGCAAATATTTGTGTTATTCCGATTATTCTCATTAAGCACTTTCCGAATGAATTCTCAATCTCAGTACTTCACTACTTAAGAGTACTGTTGACATCATGCGACTTCCAGGCTCTCAGAAATCACCTACGATTAATTATTTATTATTCACCCGTTGGGTTGTGGAACATCATCTTTTTTTGTTCTAATATTCTTGTTATATATAGAACTGTCGTAGTGTGATAAAGTTTGATAAAGAACTGTTATAGTGTGTATTCATACGAGAATACACTATATTATCTTATTGCAATATACGTTAAGACAGTTTTTGTTAAAATATTTAATTTACTATACGAGAGTGCACTATATAATAATAAATCTCGTATAATGCACTATACAAGAGTATTTATTTCTTGTTCTTGACCAGTGATCGAGCTACTTTTTGGAAAACTATTTAGTGTGGTTTTGACCAGCAGCATTTTCGCTTCTTCAGGCCGTTAGTTTCATTCTCATTTTCCAGCACCGAGGAAATTAAACACAAAAATTTAGAATGATTTTTCGTTTGTTACTAACGAGTAACCATAGTTAGCAAAAAAACAGCAGGGCAATGCGAGAAGAAGAGACATTAATACACATGTACTCACCGTCATCTCGAAAGCAGTTTAGAAGAAGTTGGAGAATGAACCCAAACTCACCTGAAAAAGCAAAAGGTAAAAAAATTAGTGCTAGATTGAAAATTAGTAAAGCGCAATGAGAATTAGTATTCACAATAAAAACAATCATTAACAATCATTGTTACAAAACCCTTCTGATAAAATCTCCGCATTTACACTAAACAGACGACGCCGATTGTCCAATTTGAATATTGTGTGAGGAAAACAAATCCTTCAATATTTCGTGTATTTTTTGACATCAGCAGAGCTACTTCACACTGACACGTGATTCAGTGTCAGACGTTTAGAAAGACAAAAACGACAAAAGAAAAGATATAAATATTGTTTCGGAGAGATGCGAAGATGGAAAAGAAGATCTTTCTCTATTCTCTATACGTGTATGGGTGATTTATGGAAACATTTTGCTGATTCAGATAATTTAATTTTATAATCACGAAGTCTGCGAAACGAAAACACGAAACGTATGAACGAAATTTTTCTCACAATTAAAAATGTCGTCATCCTTAGAAAACAGATACGTTCGTTTTCTACTGTCAAAATGACAGATTGGTTCACTGAGTTCAGAAAATCTCATCTTGGATTGTTGTTGACTTAACTGTCAGACGGAAATAACGCAAAATTAGTACGACATGTAATCACCTTCTTGACGTGTAGAATATTTATGAAACTTTACAGGAAAGTCATCTGAATTTACGACTACGCAGTCCTTATTTCCATTTGCTCAGTACTAGGGTTTTTTTCAGTATGTCACTAGACTTGTGGCACTGTACTTGAAACTTCTACTACTTCTCATTAAAATATGTTGCTGCCTTTTATTGCTCTGTGTCATCATTGCTGTAATGCGAAAACGTCGCTCTGATATTGTTAATCCTCGATGTTGTTTGATTTCATTTTTTTCTTTTTTTCATTTTGAGACTACAATAAGTATCCTGAAAATTCGATGTGATTAATGAACAATGTTTCGCAACGCGTTTATTTTCAACACAGTTCAACAATTAAAAAAAAACAACTATATATCTTTGTAACATTGATAAAATGCTTTTCTATGGACTACTAAGAGAGTAAGTTGTGAGAGTTCAAGAGTGAGATCAACGAAATCTGATAACACTTGCCTAAATCTCGTTCGAATCAATTTTCTAATTTAAAGAACCTCAAGAAGTAAACGTAAGGAAAACACAAGTGCATTAAACAGTTGTGCAAATAACGATAAGACAGGGCAGAGCAGAGAACTGTCGGCCGGGGGGCGGCACCGGCGCGGCGAAGGGACACGTGACAGCCACACGGGCTGGCGGCGCGGCCGCTGTTTGCTCGCCGATTTACGTCGCCTCCATTATCGCGGACAGGCCCCGGGCGCTGCATGCAACGAGGCGGACGCCGCGCCGCCGACGCTTACCCCGCCCACGCCCTCCTCCGCCCACGCGGCGGCGGCGGCGGCTCGCGTACGTCAACATCGGCGGCGCCTCGCCCAGGCGACGCGACAGGGCGGGGTGTGGCGGGGTGGGGACGGCCGCCGCCCCCGTCCCGGCCCTCCCGACGCACCGTGAGGACGAGAGGGCGCGGCGCCCACCGCCAGCCAGCTCGCTCGCTCGCGTCCTCCGCTCGCCGCGAGGACTCGGCGGCGGAGAGGGCTTGTTCGGGCGGAGCGCTGACTCAGGGTCGCTCAGGCGATCTGATCGGTTCCGGTCGTTGACTTCGCCCCTTATCAGTTTAGGAACGTGAGAAAGCCAAAGTGAACAACAACAGCCGGACGAAATACACGCGGCGTCGAGACGCCCGCTCCAGCCATCGTGGGCCGAGCTATAAGCTTGTAGCTGACCGAACAGTAAGATCAGTCAAGACAGAAGCACATATAAAGGCGCAATAACTCCGTTGAGCTGTCAGATGCTAACCATTACAAAGGCAAAATGTTCTCAATGAACAAGTAGTATCGACAGCTTGTATCAAAAACATGTTTGCATCACAGACTTTCTCTTCTAGACGTACAAGGTCAAGTTGAAAGACATGCTGTATAATTACTACCTCGCCCTCTTACTTTGCTCTGTTGCTCAATCGAATAGTTCAGCCTACATAATACGCAGATTTTCTCCTCACCTTTTCAGATCTCCTAGTAATCATAAATACAAATTTTACATAGAATTTCTTGAATTATTGTGAAAATTACAATGAAACAAAAACGCAATGTTTTCCATGAGGGTGTTTAAAAATTACCCATCACCCACCTCAAAGGCGACAAATCCCTTTTGGAAACTTCAATGCGCGTAAAGACGAGTAACCCAGGACCGTCTGCCTGGGTGGGAAGGAACAAGAACAGGAAAGATGAGGACCACGTGAACAGGAAAAGGACGGAGGAAGGGTGAGGATAAGAGCACAGGTGAGATTGGGCGAGAGCAAGCAGGCAAAGCGAGAGGGTCGAGGGAGCCAGGACGGAGAGAGTGCGGGCTTCGGCGAAGGTGGGCAAAGAGGGCGACAAAGTGGGGGCGGACAAACTCGTGGTGCGACAGCTCAGCACCGGCGCCTGGTGCGCGCGGCGACAGAGCGTGGGCGCGGGCGTTGGGCGGCGCGACGCGACGCGGTCGAGGTGGGGCGGGGCGACGGCCGGCGCGTGCTTTACGAGGCGGCGGCGGCGCGCGCGCGGCCCTAACTAGCGCGCGGGCGGCGCAGGGGTCACGGCCCGCGAAGGTCCCGGCGTTCGAGATCGCAACTCACGCGGCGGGGCGCCGCCGGCACGCGGCGGGACGATGACGCGCGGCTTCGCGCCGGCAGCGAGCGGCGGGCCCCCTGTCGCTCAAAAGCAAAACTGAACGGCGGCCGTTCTGCAAATAGAAGCCGGGCGGCGCAGCGGCCACGGCGTTAGCTTTACACCTCTGGGCACTTGGGGATTTCAGACACTCGTTGAGGGAAGCATGGAAAGTAAAGAGGGTGTGAAGCTGGTTGGCTTCGAATTTTCTAGATTAACCTACCCCTTGGACTATCATTAATCCATTGCCTTTATTCTTTAAATAAATAAAAAAAATTAGATCCTTTAAAATCTGGGTAAAGAGAATAACAAATCGTGAGAATATTTGTGAACAGGCGTGCATAAGCTACGATTGATACGATTCATTATGATATTGATACGATATGATATGATACGATTCATTATGATATTGCTGGCATTTAGAGAGGTTATTTTTATTTAGAAGTTAGAGAAACAACCAGTAATGTCTGTAAATAGACGGACAAGTTCAACGAACACCTGCATTCTGTATATCGAAAATCGCGAATTACCCATTAAGCATGTAATTAGAATTCATCACTTTGCTGAGGTCTTCACAGAGTTCAAATTGTTCAAGTGTGAAACCAAGATAGCGAAGAATATAAATGCTGATATTGTGCAAAAATGAAAAAGAACTTTTAATTCCGGAGTAGAAGGAAACGAGAGAAAAGGAGTTCCAGATTAGAAGATGTTTCAGAAGAATAAAACGAAAGTGAAAGTTGAAAAGGAGAATAAATTTTAAATTGCAGTGGTGAGACTGTTCGTGTATGATTTCGATATGAGAGCATTTGCTAACGAATACTGTGGGAAGATACAACTTTTGTCAGTTGAAGATTCCCGCTGCGCGTCATGAGTCAGCCAAAGCAGACATTTCTCATGTAAGGAGGCATACACTGAAGATCATCATAAGAAAGCCACATACAGAACTTTTAGAATGAAAGTTAAAGCAAAAACGTTCGTCAGCAGTGAAGTCGTGAATTATATCATGCATCTTGACAGGTTAGAGTTTTTACCTTCTACCAGGGACGCACATTACCTTTACACATATTCAGGTTCCAACAAATCCGCTCGTAACGAAACAATGACGCGAGCAATTCTACACATCCCTCTGTGACGACGTCAGGCCTCTAATGGTTCTTTCACATGTGCTGTAATAACCTTTCGTTCCTTCTAATGGGTAAAAAAGGAGGCTATGGACGACCGACCAAAATCGCTCAGCACGTCGTATTATTTTAAATCACGAGGTGCCAGACATTAACAAGAAAAGTTCTCATCCCCGCGGCGGCGACCGGCGGCGACCCGCGGCCGAAGCCCGTCGAAAGCAGCTGCGATCTGGCGACGGCCACTGACTGTACCGTGATGCACGCGCAAAAACGCCAAGTGGCCCTGGGCCCCCGCGAGCGAACGAGTTCCCGGAAAGACAACGAGGCGTTCGCCCCGCGACCCGCGACCCAGGCGCTCCGCGGCGCCCAGGAGGCCAGGGCGGAGGCGAGGGCCAAATGCGGAGGTAGGCCCACCCGAGTGTGGGAACGCGCATGTGGCGCCCGGCGCCCGGCCCGGAAGAAGCCTGGCTTCAGAGACGCTGTTCCCACTCGACTATGTCGCTACTCTGCATTCTCAAGAGCACGCAACAAGAAATGTATTTAACGCATTATTTTTACACGAATACCGAGCGAAGTGGCGCAAGACGAACCGTGCTGACTTCGCAGCCGGGAGGCGCGCGTTCGATCTCCAGGCTGGCCAACCTGACCAGGGTTTTCGTGGTTTCCCTCGGTCATACAGGCGAATGCTGGGATGATTCCATAATGCCACGATCATCTCTCATCGCCTCATAATTCACAGACTGGCATCCAATTTCTTTGAATATCCTCTTAGGGGAATCACGAAGAATCGCACGCGATCTAAGTATTACTACTACTACTGCCTTTACAATAATGCTTTTGTTTTATCAACAATGCAAGATTCTCATTCGGTAAAATATTTTCTTGGAGGAAGAATCATGGAACAATTATTGTATTTTAGCGTTATTTTGAAATGTCGTTGCCAGAGTTCTAGATAAATCATAACAAATAATTCATATGGAAATTCGAGACACGTGAATTACTTGCAAACATTTTTGATTTAAAGATAAAATTCGATACTTTAAAAAACACACACCATTCAGTTTAGTCACGGTACTCTAATTTTACGAATGACAACAGAAGCTCCGAAAAGCCCAATGCTTGATACCATTTAACGGTTTCCTCTCGATGTCAGTGATCCTTATTTACATATTAGGCAAAAAAATCTTCCATAAAGATTACCCACTTCGACAAGAAAAAAAGGAAAGTGACAGGTCGGTGAGCTTCAAATGGAATGTTCCGTTTAAATGTTCTTCCGATCCACTGACAACCGGACCTATTAAAATCACTCCCACGATGTAGCAGGTTACGTGGCAATGAAGTTAATGACGGGATGTGGCAAAAATAGTGATTGTGGGATTAGAGACAGAAGAAACGTAAAATTATGGGCACGGAAGAAGTAGTATTTGAAGAAAAGTGTACAGCAACAAAAAAAGAAAGAACCCAGAGGCAAGATATGAATGTAAAAGGAAAATGCAATATTTATGTTTTCGTAACAATTTTCTAAAAAAGTATGTACTGGATATATTGAAAGTACATGAAACAATAATAAGAGCAGAAAAAAAAACACAGATGAAAAAGACAAGTGAAATTACGAACATAAAAACATCCAAGTTGTAAAGAGAAACCCTACCAAGAGTGAACGACAAAAAGAAAATAACGTAAGGTAAAGGAGACCAAACGTGTTCGAATTGAAGAGAAGCGAAAAACATAGGGCATCAAGAACAAACAGGATAGAGAATTTGTATAAGGACATGAACTATTCAAGTGAGTCTGAAAAGTGGAGAATACTTCAGACGAGGAAATGAAATGTCGCGCGTAAAACACGACTTCCGAGATTTAAAAAAAACATATCAAAGACTGTGAACAGAAATACAAGGTGCTCCTCACACGCCATCGACCCCAGAAAGAAAAACACCACCGATTGTGACCGTAACGTAAAGAAAGATAATAAAAACCAACACCAGAGCGGAGGCTGCGAGTAGCAAGAAAAACGAAAGCACAAAGCAGGTGGGCGCGGCACTGCCGGCGGCGCTCGTCATTGAGAACCGTCAGCGAGTCCGACGCGCGCGCTGCCCGCCCACTGCCCATCCCCCTCCTCCGCCCTCTTTCCCTCGCACGGCGCCCCAGGACGCGTCCATCCACCGGCCATCCGGCGCCGCTGCGCTGCTCTAGCGCGCTCCGCGCCGCTCCGACGGCGACGGCGGCGGCGCAAATGAAACGGCGGGTCGGCGCATTACTCGGCCGCGCGCTGCCGCCTCCGCCGCCGCCGCACGGGAGCTCCACGTCATTAGCAGCGGCGGCGGCGCGGCGGTGCCGCTCTTTTGCCACCTGCTGGTCTCCGCGCGCCGCCCCCGCCCGCGCTTTTCGGGCCACGAATGTATCATTCGCGCGTGGGGGGGGGGGCGAAGGAGAATGTCTGAATCATTAACTTCGCCTGGATTTGCGGCCGCGCTCTGCGGCGTTCTCAGGCTGGAGAATAGGCACTGGTTTCATACCGCATCTTTTCATCACTTTCCTTACGCATTGAAATTACTAATCACATAAATTGTAATGGAATTGTCATGAAACCGGCTTTATTATATTCCACTTCATTATCTAGAACACAGTAAAACGTGCTCAAACGATCATTCTATTAAGCGGTAACCTCCACTAACGGCAATGTTTTGAACCGATTGATTTTTGTACAGGACATTGGTTTGCTATTTCGTGCTGCTCTTCTCCAGGAATCTGTTAAGGTCTCGCGAAGCAGGCCGTGTACGCGAATCGCATCATCAGGTCATTTCCGAACTTCGTCAGACGATTCTGTTGTAAAATTTCTACTGGATATGAATTGCATCGCCACGTTCAATTTCCTTGTTTGACTGAGCGAGGACTGGAAGTGAGTTTCTTGATTGAGAGAATGACTGTCAAGTCACGAGCGTGTTGTGATATTAGCCGAGAGGAGACAAATCATCCCAAATACCTCATTTAAATTGTATTTTGTCATTTATGGTAAATAACAAGATTACAGAGAATATTAACAAGATTAACGAGAGCTTCATTTCATAGCAATTAGCCCAATTAGATTTAATTTGCGCTTACATTAACCTCATAACATTGATTAAGCTGCAACCTTCATTAACGGCAAACTTTTGCCGGAACCATTGGTAACCGCTTAAGTCAGGTCACTGTACTTTTAAACAAAATAAGCGAATTATTAGTTTGGTATTTCCAATAAACTATTAGACTTCATTAAAAAAGTGAAATCATCAGATGTGATGACTTGAGATATTCTCTAACATTCTGAACATAGATAGCTGCCACCAGATAAAACGCAAAAGCATTATTGAATCGAAGTAGAAGTAGGTATTTCCCCTTTGTCACAAAGTGAGGACATCAAGATCTGATATGTTATTATAATTTCCGTTTTTCTTTTGGAATTTATTCTTAATTCAGAACATTTACATTTCGACAAAATGTTTAAAAAATTACACTAATCTAAACTGCCGCTTTTACGAAGTAATGTAAGAAAAATCACATATAGATAAATAGAATGTACCAGGAAAAGCCGTTAAGATACCGTTCAAAATGGGTATGAACCGTTAACTCCCCAAAAAAGTAAGCTTTTTTCAAACGTAGTATATTCTCTGCAAAGTCTCCGCATGACAGGATGACATTTCCTTTCGTGACTGTACGTCCCAGAGTCGAAATCTCAACTGAGCTTTTGTAGACATGGGACATACTACAGAGTCACGCAGAACAAGTCTTTTCCACGCACACCAAAAAAATGCAAATGAATAAATTATATGGAAGATATGCTCGTTTCCTACATTTTACACATTCACGACGTAATTTACAAAACATGAAATGTAAAGAGTGGATTAAAACGTGTATTTTCTTGTTCTGCAGCAGTTCACAACAAGAATGACAACTCCCTCGCGTACGATGTTCTCTAGATTCTCTTACTAAGCATGTTCTGCATTTGTTAACTTCATGTTAAAACATTCACAAGGATATGTTCTTTGTTGTTCTGGTAGATTACAGATTTACACGGAAATGCATCCGAAGTTAATGCAAGTCATCAGTAATGTAAAAACAACTGCACAAAATGAACGAAAAGAAAGCAAACAAACAAAAAAAACAACGAATATGACTTTAAATCCAAAAGCTTTATAAGTATACCAAATGACGTTAGAGGTCGATAAAACTAAATTTCTTTTACTACTTTATTATATTCTTAGCTTCTAATGATACATTCCGGAGATATAAAATTAAAACCAGTATTTATTTACTATTATTTATCAATTATGGTAGCACAAATTAGTTTCTACAAAAATTAACGTCCTTGTGCTATGAGTATATAAAGAAAACTTGTTGTTTGGATGAGTTCGTAACTAAGGCGCACACTTTGAATTACTTTTTTTTTTAGACTTTTTTAATTAAATATTGCACAGACTGTGGAGGTCATTAGTGACCAATATATGTTAATAATTTATTATATTTTATCACATAATGAAATATTTAAATTAGTTCCTTAACAAATTATTTGCAAAGTTTATTTTTTTCACAGCCACATATCTATTTTATCGCTCACAGAACCTTAATTTCACGAGAACGTTTGAACTGTACATTGCAAACACAGTCAACGGACCGTGGCGGAGGCAGTTCCATCTGCAGCCGCTTTAGAACCTCCGCGTGGCGCGGCGGCGCAGTCGGGCAAGGGCGAGGCGCTCGTGACCCTCCAGCCGCGGCGGCGCTCCGACGCTGGCGGCGGCGGCAGCAGACGAGGCAGCCGTGGTAAAAACACGCGACCGGAAGCTGCTCCGGCCGGAAGCTTGTTAGCGCGCCCCGTCACTCACTCGCGCGCTCACTCCTTCCCCCCCCCTTCCCCCACTGCCGGCGCACCCCCGTGCCCCTCCCCCGCCGCGCCTATCTCAGATGATCGCCCCGTAATTAGCTCTAATTAATATACATGTTCAGAATGTGCAATAAAGTGGCCGCGGGGGGAGGCGGCAGCGGGAGCCGAATTATCCTCAGATAGAAACCTTGTCTGCTCCTCGGCGCGCCTTTTATCTTTTCGCCATTATGCGGCATCTTCCCGCGGGGAGGGACCTTGTTCGCCACGGCCAGCCCGCCCCGCTCGCTCGCTCGCCCTGCACAGAGAAGACACCGCTCGCGTGTCACTTGCTCTTTCAACAAGTGGCTCGCGAAGACGTCGCCTCGCGTGGGAAGTTTGAGCGGGTCACGCGGGACGAATGGCCAGGTAGGGGTAGGTGGGTGAGTGCGGGAGACTGGGGGCAAGCGCACGGGCGCGAAAGATTGGATACTTAGGTATGGGCGGAGGCCAGGGCTGTGGCGTGGTGTTTGTGTGAATGTTTTGGTGCATGGAAGAAAATGTGAGGAAGGTATGGCGGGAGGGTGGATGAATAGATGGATGAGGGAGGGTTAATATGGGAGGGCCAACAGGCGAGTGGGTATGGGCGAGTGGGTATGGGCGGGTGGGTGTGGGCGAGTGGGTATGGGTGGGTGGGTGTGGGTGAGCGAATATGGGCGAGCGAGTCGGGTAAGTGAGTTTGAGCAAGTGGGTACGGGCGAGTGGGCATGGGCTAGTGGGTACGGGCGAGTGGATAAAAGCGAGTGGGAGAAGACGAGTGGGTACGGGGCGAGTGGTTAAGTGGTGTCAAGGTTTCCCAAAGAGGGCGCGCGAGGCTTTGACGGATGGGTAAGGGCGGGCAGCGGGCGAATGCTCGCGGGCGTGTGTCCTCGTGCGTCCTAAACGCCCGGAGGCAAAGCGACACGCTCGCTGCTCCACGCGAGCGTCCCGAGCGGTGTGAAACAAGCGGCAGGGGTGGGATCGATGATTACGTCCTAACTAGACACAAATTCACACAAAGCGCGCGGGCTAAAAAGCCAAACCTGTTGGAAGCGGAAACTTTGTATCTGCTTACAAAGAGATGAGATTACAAGACGTTTCGTTATGTAGCCGTTTTGCCGGAAAGAAACAAACGAAGCGAATGGATGGGTTTAAAAACCAGCAACGAAAGTTAGGCGTTTGACTTGCAGGTGAAAACTAAGATCTCTTACATGATATGTCACCTATTCCAGACATGCATCACTCGAAAATAAATACGGAATAAAATGTACTATTCGTAAAACAACCAACTGGATAATTTATTTTCTTTACAAATGCTTGGCGAAATAGCATACATGATACAAATCTGAAATTAATACTTTACTTTCAACATTCATACTACATGCACAAATGTCAATACATTTTAACTCGGAATAAGGCAAGACCACGTCCAGAAAATCATTGCAGAGCAGTTTTCATCATATTTGCTACTTTCAGACTATATTGACCAAAGACTCCTGTCATTCTCCTGGAACAGCATAAGTGGCCTTGAAAGTATAATTTTAACTAATGTATTTCACGCTCGTTAAAATGTAGGCATGTTTAACAGTGTTTCTTTAACTTCAACTGCGCAACACAACTCTCAAATGAATATTCTCTCTCTCAAGCTATTCACTGAATTTATTTTTTCGGACGATTAGACATGTGTTTAAAATTTCCACAACTAGCACACATCTGCCCTCTCGGGTAGCTCGATGGTTAGCGTGCTCGCTTTCCAAAGCGCAACCCCGGGTTCGATTCCCGGCCGGAACGAATTACAACTGTGAATTTTCCTTACAAATGTCCCAGTATCTATTGCTGTGTGATGATGAGAAAGTCCACTCTCAGGGTAAGAAGACCGGTATATACGGTGAAGGGATGTCTTCGTGCTAACCACACGAGCTCCTTAGCCCATGGCCGAGAGGCTGGGTCACCGCTGGCAGGCCAAGGCCCATAGCGAGCTGTCGAGTCGAAGGACAGGACAGTACATATCTACTGTTTTTTTAGGGTGCTAGTTCTATAAACAAATCTTAAATAATACAAACAGTTGGTAAAAATATTTATTGTACTAAGAAATAAAGCAATCAATAGCTCAGAAAACACAGTATACTCATACAAAAAGTCGTCCATATTTCGCTTTAGAAGATTTTTCAGTATGGGAGAGACTTATAAGTCAAAAATCATGTAATATATTCGTACAATCATTTTTCTAAATGTTTATAGTTAGTAGCCACACTTAGAAGGCATCTGGTCATCCTTTGCAACATTAACATGGATTGAAAGAAATCAATGTCTGTCTCATTGGTACTGTTAATTAACAATTGTTTTTAAAACGTGTTTCGTCATGTTCTTCCGTCATATTTTACGAAAGTGAGGGACGATCCATTCTACAGAAATTTAATTTGTATTTAATATAAAACGGCTAATCACATTCCAATAGTATTTTATTTTCCTGTTCTGAATAGACGCCTTGTCACTGCAGCCGTTGTCGAAAAGAGATTTACAAAGCACGGGCCTCAAACGTTTCTCCGTGTACTTTGAAAACACACCTGCGTTGGCGCCCACACGACCCTGGCGACTCGCCCGAACTGCAGATCACAAGCGCATTTGAGATCGACCTCCCTGCGTTCCTGAACACAACAACACACATTCGTATCGGGCTGACATAAGGAACGACACAGATTTGCTTTGCAGACACGCACGCAGTGACGCATACCAAGGAGCACCTACGTAAGTCCACCGAAAGACTACCGCACCCGATGCAACAGAAACGAGTTTACGCGGCTAGCACCCTTCTAGACAAACTGCAATGACGCTGACAAACTGCAATTGCGCCCATGGATAAACTGCAATGACTCTGATCTGCCCATACACCTGAATCAACGACACATATAAATTTCTGAATTTCCAAAATATAAATGCTGATCCGCAGACATTTACATAACGAATTATAAGCTCCCGGTGTTTCCAAGCAATACAGTACGTATCATTGCAGAAAAAATGTTTTATAAGTGGTCTCTTTAGGACGGGCTGGTTGTTCAGCTACGTAAGTTTATGCTTTCCACTGCCATTCGTTTGGGCCAACGTCATTCCCGCCCACGGCCCGCCAGAACGCCAATGCCGTCCGGTGAAGACGGGAGGCAGCGAGGAACACGGATTCGCATATGAAGTCATGGCCCCACGCACGAATGTGCCGGAGTTTGACAGGCGCGGAACAGGCGGTCCTTTGGAGTTGCCGCCGCAGTCGCCGTCGTCAACATCAGAAACGAGCGGTTAAGAGGATACAGGATGCCTCATAACAAGCTGAAATCGAACGAGTTGCGAAATGGCTTGGCCGTGCGAAAATCAGGTCTCCCGACAACGTTACCTTCTCCTCAAATTCAAAGTATTGCTTACAAAAGAGATCTTGAAAGTACTCACTAACCCTAGAAATAAAGCCACTCTGTACACTTCGAAAAATTAACTCCGGGAAACCTCTTTTAATGTACAGATTTGACAATAAAAGAGATCAGACTGGAAGAAGCAGCGAAGACGCAGGTTGGAATCTTAATAATAGTATTAAATAATAATGATAACAATAAAGGTTGAATAAAAAGCAATGAGACTATTGCAGTAACTTAAAGCCGTTGAGCGGGCGTCCCGCCATCTGTCGTGACAAAAAGAAAGATAATTAGACGAGAGTGTGCAGCAGGGAACAGTACTCTGTCAGACTACTGCAGTGTGTAAATCGTTGAACTTCATAGCAATAGTGCAAGTGCCCTAACGTCATGTATACAAAGGTAAAGTTATGTTCGTGGTTCAAAATTGAAGTGACACGAGATCGGAGTAAGCAAGAATATTTTCAGGGACTGCGTGAAGCATGTAGTGATGCAGAGATGCCATACTCCACAGTCACACGATGGACTAAAGCATTCAGATTAGGCCGAGATGATGTGAAGGATAATCCCGTACAAGACGACCCCACGTGGAAAACTCTTTCGCCGCTGGCAATGGGAGATTCTGGAATATCCACCTTACTTACCCGTTATGAGTCCCTGTCATTATTTCTTCAGCAAAATGAAAGAACCATTGCGAAGAACTTGGTACAATACCAGAGAAGAAATTATTCACGTTATGGGGCGACCAATATGGGACATCAACAGAAATAGACCCGCAGATTGTGTACGAGCTTTCCTAGCATTTGGCAAAAGGTCATTCACACCGGAGTCGATTATATTAAAGGTGTATAAATGTAAATAGCATTGTCTAGAAAGTAATTTCAGAGGAAAAAATATCACTATTTTTTATTCAACCCTTGTAAGAAGAAGAAGAAGAGAAAGAAGAAGCTGTTTTTTCTACTTTATAATTCCTAAATACAGACATATTGTGCTCAAGTTCTAGGCTTTCGTCCCCATTTTTCTACGTTTTCGCTCGCGCTTCCACACTCGCGCCCCCTCTTCCTCAGGACCTACGTCGCATGTAATGTTTGCAAGCAGTTCATTTCTATTATTTAATGAATTTTTCCATATTTATTTGCGTATTATTACTATTAAGACAAGCATCCAAACTTCACATTCAGAAGAGACAGTATTCTCCCATAATACGATAATAGTGCATTTTTCGGAAGCAATTTAAAGGCCAGAGACCGTAAATACCAACGTACACATTCCACGGATTACCTGCACACCCTCTATAAATGAGGACAGCGACGAGGGCGGAGGACTGCGACGGACACGACGGTGCGTCGGCCCGCTGAAGCGCAGGGTGGAAAATCTTGTCGGACAGCAGATATGCTGGGATCGGTAATTATTCGCCGTAGTGGGTCGGGCCGGCGGGCCGTCCCGCAGCCGTTCAGGCGGTAGGTGGGCCGTTGCCGCCGTCGGTATCCTCTTTGTCGGCGCGCGACAGGGAGGGCGCGGCGCCGCAGCGGCGGCGGCGGCGGTTAAGACTGAGACAGGGCCAACGGCGGCGCCGACCCCAGGCAAGACGAAGACGACGACGAAGAAGAATACGAAGACGACGCGCCGGTGGAGTTTCGTCACACCCGCGTTCCTCGCTCGACGGCGCGTCGAAGTCTCCGTTGGGCTCCGCAGCAGCTAACCTCCAAGCCGCCGCTGCCGCCGAGACGGGGCGGGGTCCTCCTTGCGGGATTTCACGTCTAATTACATGCAGCCGAATGGGCCCGCGGGGAAAATAAGAAATCACCCGCCAAATGACCTCCACTAATCTCTCGATCGCGCAACATTTCCAATCAGGGGTGCCCATCAATGCGATGAGGGACTCGCCCATCAGCACGTGCTCTATGGATCCGGCCGCCAAAAAAAGCTACTCGTGGATCGATTAGCTTCTACAAATCAGATATTTCCTATCCATCTTCTTAGTTCTAGACCAAACAATACATAATGCAACGAAAACCGGATCGTCATCGAACGAGTGTTGTTCGCTGAATAGCCCTTCGCCACACTCCGATTGCACAAGAAACTCAATGCATTCCCGAAGCTATATCCACGTACTTCAATGCTAAATGACATCTTCCAGAGTAAAAACCTCACCGTGGCCGAGAGAACAGCACCGCATTCCGAAGCCGAGAACTGCAGAGCACGTTACAAAGGAATACAATACAAAGGAATGCCCGAATCGCTCCCATTACACTCATCAAACTCGCATTAACCGCACAAAGGTATACGGTCGCATCTAAAGGACAACATTGGCGTGGGCGGGACGAAGCACGACTTGAACGAGGAGGCCGAAACGCATAACCACAGAGATAGGGAGACCGCCGGTGTAGAACCCCACCAGCTCCGCTCGCGGAAAAATGGCCCATCGCGGACCGCGAACCCCGAGCCGCCAACTCCGGGGCCGCGCCTAAGCCTCGTATCACGCGATCCTCGCATCCGGCGCACATCTCTCAGTCACGGCCAATGCCTCCGCCCGCCACCAGCCCCTCCGCCTGCGCGGCCTGAGCCGTCGACTCAGCAAGGCACTAATACTAGCATCCATTACCCGACTCACGCCCTCCCTCCACGTCTCACCCGCAAGCGCTGCAGCGTCCGCGTCGCAGCGAGAGGCTCAGATTCAATTTGTTTAGCCGGAATTAGCTGCGAAAGAAGCATGTTTACGACCGCATACGTCTTTTGCGAAACGACGACTCTGCCTCTCGTGCGCGGGGGGGGGGGAGGCGAGGATAAGTGAATACGACGAAAAGACCTCGCCCGAGGCGCGCGCGCTTGCGTCTGTAACGAGAAGTGTCGCACCTGACAGCGCGTCGCCTCCGCCCAACGCCGTTTTTCCTCCCGAGCGCGAGGGCAAGCCGCGCTTCGCCTCGCCAACAGCCCAAGCCGGCGACGACACGCCCGGGCAACTCGCGCATAAGCGCGCGCGTACGTAAATACACTCGTATCTGCCGTGAACGCCCGCTGCACCGAGACGTTTAGTAAGCATAAAAGTGTCCCCCCGCACCGCGCGAGTGATGCCGCAGCGACCGGACAAGTTCTGCGCTTGTTGGCCATTCCGTCCACGCAGCCTCTTCGTCTCTCTCCCTCCCTATCTCTCTCTCTCTCTTTCACACGCGCGCACTCTTTCACCTGTAGGCGACCTTTGAACCGGTGAAGGACGTCATCATTTTCAAGAACTCATTACCCAGTATTCATATATTAAACCGTCATCGCGCGGAGGAGAAAAAAAATATACCCGGGCCGCTAGTTCGAATTACAACGGGGCAGCGGAATCCCAATCAAACAAGCCGAAGGGGGTCGCGAGTTCTGCGCATGTGTTCTGCGCGCAACGCGAGTTCTGCGAGCGAGCGGCGATGCTTTCTCGCGAGGTGACTGATGGGGGGCGACCGACGCGTCTCGCGAACGGACGGCCCTCTTGACACCGGTGCCGCTGCCGGCTAACAGAAGTCGTGCCCGCCGGCGCCGCTACGAGCAAAAGAGTGCCGCCTCGATATGACGCCGCCGTCATTGGCATCGCTCCCATCACGAACAATGCGAAATCAAAATTCTGCCATACCTCTGATGTAGCTGCAACGACCAAAAAAGACCACCGCCGCCACCACCACCGTCGTCGTGCCAGCGAGCTCTACCACCGCGGCTGCCCCTCACACACACACACACGCTGGGAGGATGAGTTATAGGCGTCACGCAGGTTTGGCTCCGCAGTTCCGGCACATCTCCCTTATGGAATGGTTCTTGCGGCTTCGGCACGCGAGGATATATCTCTGCGGCCTGCAGACCGTCGGTCATGGCGCTGCGGAAAGACCCGGTGCCCAACTACAGATGTCCGGGGTCCGTTAAAAGCATTTATTACAATTAAGCTCTCCTACGTGACCACTCAATCAAGAGGTCAAAGCGTGTTTGCTACGGAGAATACTCCTGTATATCAACGTGCCGCAGGAGATAAAAGAGTGGTTGCAAGTCGATCCAACGAACAGTAGATATGTATATCATAAATCATGAAGCGTTAGAAGTTTTTGTTACATCGGCTGAAGAAGGATGGCCAACATTCATAAGCGGTAAATATTTTGTGAATACGAGCAAGGAACAAGAACTCCAATGTGAACATAGCACAAAACAAATTGCATTTCAACTCTATTTACTATATCAAATGTAAATAAACCGTAATTAATGTTACTACAAAAAAATTAAAGTTGTTTCAACAGCTATGGCAAACAAACATATTTATAAAACGATTAATAAATAAAATTGGCATCTTTTTGACTATGTCTGAAAAGACGATTTAAATAATTGAACATAGACATTCATATTCTAAGAGTATAAAATATCAGTAATTAGTACATAATATTTCCCAAAGAAAACATCAAAATAGAATGCCATATGTTGACTATGAGATGATTTTTATATGCAAAGATATTTAATTCAATTTCAAGCTAGTCCATCACTTCATTCAAGGCTTTCTTCTATTCTGGCGAGGGAAATATTTGATCATTCCACACTTGCAATTTTTCTCCGTATTTCATTTGCCAGTTTCTTGTGTTAGCATATAAATAAATCAGTATAAAAGTATAAGAACATTTATCAAAGCTCAGAGACTAATAAATGCATATGGAGATTGAACGTTTATTACGAAAAAGAACATTTTCGGTCAGAGACAATAATTACACAGCACCTAAGATGCAATGAGGAACGTCATCGTGAATAATGCAATTGACAAAGAATGTACTAACGCCCACGAGTCACGAACTCAGTCAGCAATGGCCAACGAAAATCGCCCGGCAACGCGTGGCCCTCTTCGCCTGCTTTATTACATTATATCAAAATTAACAAGCCCAATTAGAAAACACGTTCCGCGTGCAGCCGAACAATGAGCCGGGTAGGGTAGGGGGAGCGGTTGGGGGAAGGGCGCCGGTTCCCGAAGCGAGCACGCTGTAAATCCTTCCGCTTTAATTTTATTGGCTTCACGATTCGTTAATTAACCTATATTTCTAAGTTTCCCCGGAGTAAGGGAAAATACCTCTTCGTCGACAACGGTAAAAAAAACGCGTGCCGGGAATGCCATCCGGCCGAATTACAACGCAGGCGTCGGCGGGGTGGCGAGCAGTCTCCACGGCCTGGGTCATCGTCGCCGTCGCCGTCGCCCACATTCTCATTGTTGTTTCTTTTCTCTTTCGCCTTGATCAGTTCTTACTTTCCCCCTTATTTCATGGAGACACTGTGTACACTTGGGCAACCAGATGTTCACGTCATCACGTACTTCTCTGCTTTCTGGCTTCCGAAAATCAATAACAATTTCTATTCAACTGTCTGAGGAGTTGTCTATGCAGTTTGCACATTACTATTCACCCAACTGTTCCATTACTCCGTTACTACATTCTATTTCTCCTAAATTTCCAGGATTGTCGGCCCCGTGGGCGAGATTGCTAACGCAGTAGTGTCGTAGTGATCTCGGACTAAGGAGTTGAGGGTTCGAGTTCCTCCTCGGTCATGGTTGTATATGTTCTTCCTTTCACCCCCTATCATCACCACATCGTTTCTTCCTCACACCATAACGTTAAATCCAAGAATGGTCACTAATAAGCTAGTAGATGATGCGACCTTAAATAACATTTAAAAAAATTCTAGGTTTATTGTTGTCTCCACATCCTTGCACTCACTTTCTGGTCCGTAACCACCAATTTCTACACCATCCCATTCTTACAGCTTCGTCTTTCTCTTCATCTTCACAGCTCCTCAGCGCTTCTCATCGTCCACCCTACAGCTCCATCCTCATTACAGCCGTCGCGTTGGCCGGACGTTGCTGGGTGCTGGCTGGCCGCGTCGCCGTCGCCGTCCCACGGAGTCCCGGCCGGCCGCTCCTCGCGCGTTGCGGCGGGTACTTAACATCCGCGTAGGCGGACTGTAGTTAGCGCTGGAAACAGCGCGTCGGCTCATCGGCGGGGCCCTCGCGCCGCACTCCTCCCCTCCTCTCCCCCTTCCTTCACGCGAGTCGGTGGCTGGCGGTGGCGGGGACCGGGCCCCGCGAGCGAGCGGCCGGGCAGGGGGGAGGGGGGTACAAAGTCGGCATTATGCGGGGACCCCGCCGAGGCCCCGCGTGGCCCCCGCCGCCGCCTCTGATTTACCGCGACAGGAAGAGAACATTCCGGCATGACAATCCGGTAATTGCTTAAGAGCACCAAACTCTTCGCTCGCTGCCTCCCGTCTCCTCGCTTCTTAACCATGTCTCCTCGCCGCCCGGCGTGGCGGCGGCGGCGGCGGTAGAGGTGGTGGTGGCGGCGGCGACGGCGGCACAACCGGTTTGGCGGGCAACTAACAGGCCGGAGCCGTTCGCGCACGCTTCTCCTCTCTGTCCCTCCACCTCTTTTTTCATACTCTTTTTTTTTATTTTTTCTGATCGTCAGAGATGAAGCAGAAGACGAAAACGTACACGAACGGACGCAAGAGAACGCGCAAGGAGAACCCGCAGGGGCGCGCGCGAGGCCGAGTCTCCGCATGCCACACCGATAACCCGGCTTCCCGCTCAGCCCCACCTTCACTTTCTTTTTTTTCCGTTTCTTTTCTTTCCTTCCTTTTAATTTCTCTTCCCTCCACTCCTCTTTCTGTATTGCCTGACAATTCCTGTCATGAAACAATTTTTCAGCATATATAAAGTGTGAATAATTTTTCTATAAATTGTCTTTAATGTCTCGAGCGAGCCGGTCCTCCTAACAAGCGAAACGTCTCAAAGCAAATGTGCATCTCACCGCACAAAAAGAACGCGCCACCCGACGCGGGCGACACGCGCGCGCGGGCGGGGCGGCGCCGGGCGGCCGGCCGCTCATTCATGGAAATGGATCTGCACGGCCAGGCAGGGGGTGGGGCGGGAAAGGGCGGAGCGGAGAGGGCGGAAGCCAAGGTGCCTACGCTCCAGTGTCAACGCACTAGCAACCAGACGCTGGTTGGCACTCTCGCAGGATCACTTCCTCAGCAGTATCCCCTAGACCTCACTTAACAATTCGTAAGGAAAGTTAATCGTATTTCGTTCAATTGTCTCAATAAAAAGAAAATTGTTGAATGACAAATTCCAAACCCAATGACCGGAGAGTAAGAGACACAATTCTTTGTTCAATATTACCCAAATTAATGTTACATGCCAAATTACGACCAGAGATAATGTCTCATAGCACAAATGGTAAATGAAAGTTATGAGCCCGTTTAAATTAGCTTCCTCAATTACAATTACAATCAGAACTAAATGAAAGAGAAAGAAGAGGATAGAGAATGAATGAATAATACGCACGTACCTGGAAA
Source organism: Acheta domesticus (assembly GCA_031308135.1). Classification (NCBI taxonomy): domain Eukaryota; kingdom Metazoa; phylum Arthropoda; class Insecta; order Orthoptera; family Gryllidae; genus Acheta; species Acheta domesticus. Next base: position 65,600,358 of record JAHLJT010000631.1, read on the forward strand.
ACGAAATGAACGTACTAATTATGAATTTAAGAAAACGATAAAAGTTGTCAACATATTTTGATTCAGGATAATGAAAGTCCTTGTCATATTTATGATTTTACAATAAAAAGTTTCCCTGATGATTCAATGACTACAATAATTACGGTTATTGAAATTTAAGGAAGGACTAGGTTTCATTATGAGCCAATTTTACATCAAGTGTATATTTATGAATTTTACATTCTGTACATATATATTTAGAAATGAGCGACGGCGAAAATCATTCAATGGAACAATAGCGACCACAAAAAAGCTTGCAACAATTAAGTCTTATTTGATATTCCTTCAATTCTCTGTATTGCACAAACACACAAGCGTTGTATCTCAATCATTTCTAAGAGTGCGATCTTCAAATGAATCAACAGATATATTGCAATATGAAGGGTGCACATTAAGTTACCTAACATTACATAAATCAAAACATTACAGAAATTGCAATTTCAATTGAGATGAATTATAAATAAATGCAAGAATCATGAGGCAGGTAGTCCGCATTTGCATTCTCTCATTCAAAATATTAAGACATCTTCCTAGGACGATTGTAGAGAGAAGAAGGTGCGAAAGAAACGACTTGGATAAGTCGCACACTGCAAGTATTTACAGAAAAAAACGCGTCCGAGAAAAAAGAAAATCGCGAACAAAACAATCAGGAAACGAAAACGGCCGCCTCGCGGTGGGGGAAGGAGGAAAACAGACCAAGGCGACGGCGACGGTGGTGGCAACATTTCGGAAGCGGCGCGCCGTCCAAACGACGTTTGCAGAGACAGCTGAGCGACGGAAAAAGCGGCGCCTCGGCGAGCGCGTCCGCGCAAACAATGACGCCGCGCAATTCCATCTCCTTTCCCCGATATTTCCGAGCGCCGCGTCGCGTCGCGAGCGCGCAAATCGTGTTTGCTCTCCCAACAGCAGCGCCTCCGCAGCCCCCAGCGGTGGCGGCTACGGCGTAAAAAGCAGTGGGGCGTGGTGGGGCAGGAAAGGCGTCGGCGGGTGGGCAGGTGGCGGGTCGTGGAACGCTGGTGGGGCAGAGAGAGGTCGCGACGGACGCAGGAATGGGCAAGGGTAGAAGACGCCGGGGGGTGACAAGAGGTTAACGAGACTGGAGGCGGAGAGGCGTGAGGAAGCAGGGCGGGGGTAAGAGGGGGTGGAGGAAAGAGACTGTGGTTGCGATGGGTGTGACTGGGGAGGCCAGAGAAGTAGGGGTGGAGCTCGAGGGATGGGAAGGGAGCAAACAGGGAGGCAGAGTGGGCGGGTTTGGAGGGGAAGCAGGCAACGAATGAAGAAGCGTGTTTGAGTGAGAGGCACAAGCGTTAGGCTGCACTCCCGGAAACCCAACGACTTCTCTTCCGATACAAAACGCGCACAGAAGTTTCAATTTCGTCCGGCTTTATTGCATTTACTTTGGAGAGTATTGACAGAATGAAGTTAAAAAAGAATGCGTCGTTACAGGCGACGGTCTTGATGCCACTATCCGCTATATGAGTTGTCAGAAGAGAAAATAAGTACAACGAATGCCTGATGTACCAGTTATTTTCTTTTACTTCTTAATACTGTAATTCAATATCCTGAAAAGAAACGAAGTGCAAAATGTAAATGTTTACATATGGTTAATCCAAAAGAGGAGATTACTCGAAAACTTAGCCACTTAGTCATTGATCAATCTCTACTAATCAGGATTGTCGCTTTGAAAGCTACACCTTTTGTCACTTGTACATGATTATTGATTACATTACGTACCTAATACACAAATAAACTGTTATTAGAGTGAAGAATGTCTAACACACTTTTCTCAAATACTCAGCTTTAATCTCATATTGTAATTAGTCCTGCAATACTCCTGAAATTTTTGGCAATTAGTCCTGCAAAAGCAGGTAATTTTTACTACGAAGGTAGCATAATTGCACGGCAGGGAATTATTCGGAATTACTGAAAGAAAAGGTATCATTCCTAGATCTTGTAATACAGAAGTACAATCTTGTAATTCAATACTAAAATGGAAACACAGGAGAGGTTTATAGAGAAACGACAAAATACTGTGAAAAGCGAAGCACACATTTCATTATGACAAAAACCTTAAACTTAGCACATTCCTGAACAACATGAAACTAGCTCGTAACAAAGCACCGTTCATTAATGAATATAACAGACATAGCATTCCTGCCACAAGTCCAAGAGCTGGGCATTCGTTCAAGTTAGAGATAAAATGAGATTCTATTAAATCATCAAGCCCTATGCGTGGCCAATTAAAGGATCAACATAGATTTTGCTATTCGTCATGTATCACGTGTCATTCATTATGCACCCGGATTCACCGAGTGCCAAACAAGATAAATACCATCACTGATCATCTGGAACCCATTGAAGACACCACACAATACAAACCTTAATACCGGTCGTCAGACCAGCGGCCTTGACACTAAGGGCCGTTTTTACAATTGGGGTTTAAACCACAGAATAACGTTGTCCCGGGTACAGCACTCCTTCGTGCTTTCTACAATCACGAGTTATCCCCTCCAGGTGGTGTAACTACTGGAGTTTCTTAAACCACCACTCGGCCTCGGTTTAGGCTCTTATCCCGCGTTTAACCCGGGACGGAATTTGCAAATGGCGGCAGTAGCCAGCAGTGGTTTACAGCTGATCTATTGGAGCAGAGCCGATCGGACTTCCTTGGCCCAAAACTTTCTTTCGAAATTGCAGAAATTTAATTTTTCTAATTTAAAGTGGTCGTTAATGCAATTAACAAGGTTTGTTGTTAACTTTCGTTTTACAAGAACGATTCCAAACTGTTGGTCCCATTAGTTTCTTTATTTTAACTTTTCTATAACTTAGTTAATTGGTAAGTGTTGTGTAATAAATATTTAATATTCTCAATTTATTTTCCGTCGGCTAGTTTAGGTTATATTTATTTCGGTGCAAAGGAGTGCACTGGTAATAAAAATGCAGCTTTTGTAAAGAAGAAACAGCAGGAGATTGCAGTCACAAATGCTAGTGCTAAGGAAGAAACTTTTTTAGAATCAGATGTCATAGTCATTGTTCATTATCTGACAAAATCATACCGGTCACACCATCAGCCAGTGCGCACATTTTTTCCAAGTTCACTGATGTTTTTCCTGCTGAACAGTGAAATATCTGAAGAAGAGAATTGCACTTACATGTTACTTCACAAGTGTGTTTGGAAACATTTACTAAAAGGATGTGTGTGAGTGCCGTCTGTGGATCCTCAAATCTCCTATGCATTGAAGTAAAACAATCAATGTCATTTGCTCATCAGTTAGTGAGCAAGTGTAATAATTATTGTGAACAAGTGTTAAATAAAGTTTCAACTAGCCCTCGTGTTCCTGTAACATCATCTTGTACTAGGCCACCATATGAAGTGAATAGGAAAATTGTGGATGCTTCTTTGCAAATAGGTAGGGGCTATTCAGCAGTAGAACATTTTCAATGGTAATTGGTTTACCATCAATGAATGTTTCAACTTACAATTCTTGTGTTCTTGCTGTTATTAAAAATAATGCAAAAATGAAAGAGGAAAATTTGAGGCTTTCATATGTAGCCATACATGAAGCTTACACAGATGTACTAGATTTAGTTAGTGATGAAGTTATAAATTTATCAGTATTGTACGATGGAACATGGCATAAATGATACATCTCATACATACACCTCATTATGGAATGGGAATTGTTATCGATACCTTGACTGGTCTTGTTACTGATTTCATTTTGTGAAAATACTGTGGCACTTGTTAAAAGAACAAGAGCAAATTAGGAGAAAAATGCTGTGAATATAAAAAATTAAAAGAAATGCATGATTTAAGTGGTGAGTGTCATCATAATTTTAATGAATTTTCAAATGCAATGGAGGTAGCTGCAGAGAGTATAAGTATGGGTTGCTACAATTGAGATATTGAGGAAGAGGGTCCTGTCTCATAATTTTAGATATACAACAATACTGTCGGATAGTAATGCAAAGACTTTCAATCACCTTGTGAAACTAAACATCTGTAGAGACAACTTTATTATTAGAAAAAAAGAATGTATAAAACATGTAATGTAAAGATTTAAAATAGGTTTAAAAAAATAATCCAAGAATGAAAAGTGAAGGGTGTTACACTTGGTAAAAAACAAGGCAATTTTAATTTTGCATAGTCTTGTTTGAATAGTAATTTTGCATAGTCAAGTCAATAAAAGAAGATAATAAAAAAGATGTTGAAAGTGCAATGTATGCATCTGGGCAATTTTAAAGAAAACCTTTATTAATAAACTGTACGCGCAATCTTAAATTTTCATTTTCACTTTCCCAGTAATTTATTTTCCTTACATTCTCCCATATTTAAAATCTTACCCATTTAATTACCCATCTCCTCCATTTAATTTTCAATCAATTAAAGTAATAATTTAGGAACCTGTAGATTATTATAATTATGATAGCATTTTTGTCTAAAGCCATTACTTTTAGAATTAAAAAAATATTTGGTTATTTTTAATTTATTTTGGAGTGATAGGCAATACCAAAAGTAAACATCTTTTTCTCAGATACTAATAAATATATTTTGAAAAAAAAAAACATGATTATTTAAACATTTATAATAAACAGTTAATTAAAATGTCAGTAAGATACATTAATTTATTTGCTAATTCGGCTATTTTAATGTAAATAACTTGTCTCGAGAGAGCACAAGGCTCAAATCGACACCAGTGGCGCAAGCTCAAGCTCTCCGATCGCTCGGGTGTCTTCGTTTGTTCATGGCTCCGCAATTTGTACTCCCGCCCGACACAAGTCAGCGTGCTCTGCTGAAATCTAATCCACGGAACGTCGATAATACCCAGAAAGCATTGCAATTTCGTGCTTCAGTACTGCCAACTATTGCTACCGTGTTCCATGCGAGGGATAGTTATGCCATTGGTGTAACTGCGTTTGTAGAATGCATGAGATGCTTATACCAGAAGGATAACTAAACTCCGCGGATACGGAGACCACGGTTTAAACCCTGTTTGTAGAAACGGCCCTAAAGAGGATTATTTTAAGGACTGCAGTTTCAAATACAATGATTTAATTCAAAAACATTTATAATTCTTGAAATTCATAGAATGATCAACACTTCATTTTCTCGCATATTTAAAGCACTTACAGGGTAAATACGTTTGTGCTCTCTTGCATTCAAGAACCTAAAGCGGACCTATCGGTTAAGTCGGTTTGCTCGTCGCGCTCTGCGGATCGGCGACGGCGGCGGGGCGGTGTCGAGGCGGGTGCGGGCCCACGGCCGCGGCAGCGGACGTGACAGCGGCGGCGGCGGCGGCCCGGCGGCTTGCGGCTGTGCGAGGAGGCTGTTGACCCGCGGCCGGTGTCAGCGGCGGCGGCGGCGGCGGCGGCCAGAGGCGCGGGGGCGCGGACCCAGGGGTGCGCGGGACGAGGCCTCCCGCTGGCTTTCCAATGCCCGGTTGACAGGTGATTAGTCCGAACGGTGATGTATGAGCCTCATACGCGCGTACGCCTTTGCCTCACCTTTCCGCCCAGCCCCTTCCTCCTCCTCCTCCTCCTCTTCCTTTCCCCCGGCTCCTCCTCCGCGTCTTCCTCTCTGTCCCAGCGACCCCTCCCCTCCCGCGCCAGCGGTCTCTTTTTATCGCCGCGTGCGTCTCGCTCTCTTTCGGCCGACTCGCGGCGCGGCGCGGCGGGGTCCCTCGCCTATGAGCACGCACGCTCCCGCCTCCGCGCTGCGCCGCCGCGACCTCTGCGCAGGAGATTCTTTCTATGTTAATCTCCGGGCCGTCGGCGGCGGTTTAAAAATACCGCGCTTCTGGGACGGCGGAGCAGTCGGTGGTGTCGGCTTTAGTGGACGGCGGCGCGGGGTGCCGAGCTCCGTTGGGGGCCAATAAGGCGATTTCACAGGCGTGAAATTGTCTCGGGGAACGGGAGCACGAGGCGGGCGCACGCTCGCGCCGCACGCGTGGCCCCGCACGACTTCGTCGCGAGCGGTGGCGCGGCCCGGCGGCGACCGCGGGGCGACGGGGAAAGGAGACGGGCAGTTGAGCGGAGGTGTGAAGGAGTGGATAACACACACGATTGAGAAGCAGACAAAGGCTACGAGTAACATGGAGATGGAACAACAGTGTCAACCACGGAGAAAATGAGCAAGCCAGAGTATCGGGTCTAGAAAGGCGCTATCAGCACAGAAACATGATTGTCGAGGGAAAGGACGGCCTGGATGAGGCACGAAATGAGACGACGTTTAGAGGGAAAAGTAGATAAATTGTCCACAAAAAAGGTGAGAATGAATGGTAGATGGCAGTTACGAGATCAGTAAAGACTACAGAACAAGTATCTCTAGGTTTTCGAAACACGGATGAGGATTGTTCATCCACCATGAAAGAGCATACATGTTACTTTGAACATTTGTACTGCCTTAGTTCGTATCTTAGTATCTTATTGTATTACTTTACATACCAGTCACTTAAATCGATAAGTATCGGTGGTTTAATTGCCCACAATTTTGTTTACGCCGGACAAATACAATCGCGTCGCTAATTCGGCGCATCTCCACAGTAAGACAGGGAGAGGTGGCTCAGAGTATCACCTGATGTCAATGCAGTACCTCTGACTCTGAGGTTCTAGTTCCTGCAGTAGCAGGATTTTCGACACTAGTTAGGTAGCTAGAAATTCGGTCACTGTCTGGAGGAGAATTCTGGGGGCCGGCTGCTCTGATCGGTAGTTTTCCGTGGTTTCTACCATCAATGTCAGGCAAATGTCGGAGCAGTGCCCCAACAAAGCATGCACGGATCGCGTGCGATCTTTCCTTCCCATGCCTCCCTACCCCTTACTTACACACACACTTAGATGCACAACACGGACTACCACACACGCCGTCACACCGGTCAAGAGCTTACTGCTTGTTCCGGCCGGGGCGGTGCCCAGCTGATGGGAGATATCTAGTTGGGGAAAACCCCTAGCCGACGGTAGGTCTTTGCCGAGTATTTGAGTATCCAGCGCTGGAAGATTACAGTCACCTCCCAAGCAAAAGCATGCACTACACTTACTGGACTAATGACATTAGCCGTTGTCGTGCCAATCAATCGATAAATGCCACCATAAGACCAACAAGGCGAGAGAGTGCAGCGCCCCCGCAACAGAGCCGTCGCACGGCCGCGGCGCCTTCAGATCCAACCGGGAAGAGCCGGCGAGCGGCGGCGGGCACGCGTGAACCGCAACTCGACAGCTGATTTGTTTCCTCGCGCGATTCGTCGCGGGCGTCGCGGCCCAGGGAAAGAGCTGCGGCGGCGGCGGCGGCGGCGGCGGCGGCGGCGTCGACGGGGTCGTCCGACCGGCCGGAGCGGCGCGTGGGGATGAGTCACACGAGAAGCCTCCGACGCCGACCGGGTCTCGCGCGGCGCATATGGGCGCGCGAGACCCATTATGAGGAGCTGTCACGAAGCGGGGAGAGAATATTCCACTTCCCGGGAGCGGGATGCACGCGCCTACCATACCACTCGCGTCGGCGCTTAATGGAGACTGGAACAGCTTAGTGGGTCGATTCCGGCCTGTTCCCAGGGTAGGGAAACTGCTCGTTTTCCGTTTCCTGATCACGGAATCCCATGTCAGCGTCACGTTGGCAAAACATTTCCGAATGAAACATACGCTGAATCAAAACGATACCAAGTGGAATGCGTTTAATGCACAAGTCGACAAAAGATACAGGATTAAATGGAAAAATAACTACACCGCTTTCACTACCTCTACTATTCTAGTAATAGCGTGATGAAATTCATATATTGACTGAAATTAATTCAAATTGGGACTCGGTATAAATTGTCTCCTAACAATACACTCTTCACATTTGTCTAAATCACCATTAGGTTTTACTTTCATTTCAAAAAGAACTTACGTTGAAATTCGTATTCTTCGAATGAGATGAACAGTGAAAATTTTCGCCCATGTCCAACACTCCAATTACGAAAATGTAGGTGTCACAAAGAGCAGAATTTTCAAGAGTAATGCTGCCACTGTCCACTTGCTCCAGAATCGGAAAAGCCAGCCACGTATTTGACCGCATACAATAGACATGAACCAAACAGGTAACAATAGACACAGCAGCATACTGCAGTGATCGAACTAAAAACAAATTATTCCTTCAATCTCCTGCACACTCAAAGGCTGTTTTCGTCGAAAAGCAGTCCACAAACAATCGGAAACGTGAAACGACTACAAATGAATAGGAAACCGCAGAATAACGACTTCCTTCACAATACTCTTCGGACAAGGAGAATAGAGGTCAGGAGTGATCGTAAATCGTGCTGCCATGCGAAAAAGTAGCACGACTTGACAAGAACGAAACGCAATGTTGGCTGGGGATCTCGTACTGAATATTGCAAACCTACACTTGGAGTGCAATGCCTCTAATCCACGGCCAAATGTACCATGACCAATTCTCAAAGGCCTAACCTTGCATCATACCTAAAAAACTAAAACAAAGAAAAATGGTTTCTAACAAACAATTCAGAATAGTTGTACGCTCTGAAAGCAAACAATGGATTTTTTTATACTTCCAAATTTAGATGCGAACTGTAATGCCAAGCATTCGTAACACGAATAAGCTTACATAAGAAGTGGGTGAAGGCAAATTATCTTTCGACATATTTCCGACCGGCCGATTGATGTTATTATTCTGCATCACTTTCTCCATTTATGCTGTCGCCCATGTCACGATGATTGCTGTTAATTTGTGAAGGAGGTCAACTTGCATAAAAGAGAAACACCTTCCGAGTAACAATATGGACACAGATAAAAATCAAGAATGTGCGAACTTACCTGCACGCCATATGAAAAAGAGCATAAGAAACCAAGAAGCATAATATGTGACCCCAATATATTTAATCATTTAGAACTCTAAAAATCTTTTGTTGTGAGGTCCGGAACATTACAGCAACAGATTACTGTGAAATCATGTCCGTGATATGAATTGCTTAGACCTGTGTTACAGAGCCGAATGTAATGTCAATAAACGACAACAAGGTTCGCAACAAATGGCCTCTGTTCCGAGTTCATGCCCCTACCCTCCGAAACGCCGCATCTCCTTCCATAAACTTCACTTTTGCTGACCCCGCTGCGCTTCCGCGGCGACGAAACCAGCGGTCTCATCCTCGAGATTCCCGCGAAGCGCGCATCGCAGCGGGGCATTATGCAAACAAAACGCGGAAATGCCGTGGTGGCCCCAAGGGAAAAGGCGGCGAGGCCGGGGCGGGCCGGGCCGGGCCGGGCCGGGCCGGCTGCGACTCTCGCCGCAAATGGATCGCTCACGGCGCGGTGACGCGGCCGATCGCCCGCGCCCACCCCACCCCACCATCCGCCGCCGTGACTTGGGGGCGGACCGCCGCCGGCGGCGGGATCAAGTGCTGCCCGCCTCAATTCGCGGTGGCGCTGGCGGTGGAAGATGAAACAGTGACGAAGGCGGGGCCCACGACGAAAGGGAAGAGGATGCGTATGGATGCTCGGGATGGAACCATAGTAGAACTACAGTATTGTAAGGAGATGGGAACATGTGGGGGGAAAAAATGGAAACACGAGGAAGGGAAATGTTATGGTGCAATATTTAAATTTATGTATGTGTCATTTTGGGTCGATTGCCCGAATTTGCTGGCTAGCTGACGGTGTCCCCCAACTCTGGGCCTAGTTTAATTCACACGCTTGAGGGTACGAGAGATATGTAAGAAACGTGACATATTCCCTTCGCCGAAAGTAGCAATGTCCGCCTGAATCACAGATTTTAAAGGGAAAGCTATAACTCTTATTTTTGTCCCCACCGGGAATCGAACCCCTGATCGCACCAGGGGAAGCTAGGGCTCATGAACCACTTTACTGTTATACATTTAACATTACATCATATTATTTTTGATAATTATTAATCCTATTAATATTATTCGTTCCATTTCAGGCAATTGCAATTTCCTTTGTCTCTTATCTTTCTCCAAAACTCAGTCTTATTTTAATAAATGATTCTTACAGTTTATTAACATTAATTCCATTCAAATTATTAAATAAAAGAAAATGTATTAATTTCAAATCCAATTTAGGCAGAGGAGGGTGAAATTGTCTAAATCTCCCTACCATTTTGAGAAGAGTGAGAAACATGTACTTATTGGAGTACTACCCTGAAGCATGTGACTTTAGCATGTGCTGAAGAACTTCTCCACATACCCAAGCAAGTTTACGTGCATGTTGCGTACGTTGCATGCGAGCCTGAATCATCGGACGTAACAACACACATTAATCATGCCGTCAGTATGACAGGTGTACCAAAAAGACATTGATGCATTTTTTTCTTTCCTAACACAATTCACAAATAATTGCAATTATTCCAATTCAGTATTATACAAGCTTAATCCACCAATACTCTAGTGTTCAGTAATTTTCTAACAATACTTGGTTTTCTTTACTTTGTTATAACGACTTGTCTAAATTATACATTGATGGCACTTCAAAATCATTTTAGAAATAAATTTCATTCAAAATAATAACTGCAATTTTATTGAGATTTCTCCGTCTTAACCACTACCTGTAAGTATCATATCATATCGCAAATGTAATAAAACTGACATTCGTCATAATTCATTTAAAGCATATCAAGGCTGTTTTAATAAAACAAACCCTCACACATAAACAATAATACAAATACCACGAGAACAATATCTGATTTGGCGCTCCTTCATCTGATACCGCAGCAGCCTCTGACTCAACCGTTGCATTTCGCCACCCGGCGCCGCCCCCCCTCGCCATCTCCCCCTAGCAGCGGTGCCTCGGCCGCAAACGGCGCTACGCTCACGACCGCCGCGGCGCGGCGCGGCGCGCGCGCGGGCAGGCGGGCAGGCGCTGGAGCTCCCGAAGAGAAAGGGAAGGAGGGAAAGAGAAAAGGGCGAGGGCACACGACTTATGTATAACATTTGAGCGGGGGACGTCGCGACCCCGCGCGGCTGCAGCTACGCCGGGGGGCGGCGGGGGCGGCGGGGACCGCGGGGGCGAGCAGCTTCGTGACCGACGGCGGCGGCGGTGGTTGCAACAGCGGCTGCAGAGACGGCGGCGGCGGCGGCGGCGGCGGCAACGGCGGTGGTGGTTCAGATAAGCCTTGCGATATTTACCGAAAATTACGCGGGAGCACAGTTGGCGGGCCGCGGGCGCTTTGAGACGACGACGTCGAAAAATCGACTGCTTTCACCTTCCTTCTTTGTCGCGCCCCGCCCCCTTCCCCCCGCGCCGTGGCCGCCGATCGGCTGTAAAAATTCCGGCGCATTGCTGCGCGCCGCCGGGCCGCCGGCGTCTTTTATCGGACGGCTTTAAGCATGAGGTTGTAAAGTCGTTACTCGCGAGGGGTGTTGCAACGGAGAAAATAAACCGCGGAAGAAACCCTCTCTGCTCCCCCGCCGCCGCGAACTCCACCGCGCGCCGCGCCGCCGACGTAAATGAGAGGATCATTTTACAGTACGTCACACAGAAACGGGCACAATGAAAGGCCTTGCGCAACTCACGTTCAAGGTAATGAGCTCACATCGAGTAACTGTTTCTCAGGCAATAAAACCAGGAGACAGCACGAGCGCTGCGGAACGCGAGGGGAAAAGTTGCGACACCACGCGAGCTACGTTGTACACTCGTGACGGAGACCTTACGTGTTCAATGAAACGTTCTTGGAACGGTATTTGTCGTTTATGACTTCAGAGATCGGTTAGTTGAATTTCGAGGGAAACTCATTTTCAAGTTCTGACACTTGTGGCAGGATTTATTTTTACATCAAATCGAGATTTGTTTATTAAGGAAAGTGAATACAAAAACTAAGATCTGGTTGTCAACGAAAATTCCTCCCCGAAGTTCCGAAAGGCTAAGAAGCTAAATACTATTCGGCTGATTCGCTCAAAACAAATATAAATATAATATGAGAACACAAATATCTTTCAAGGGCAACTTAGAAACTATAAAACACACAACCCCAACATTACGATAACGTGAAAAGGCAATGACTCAGATTTTTCTAAACAACAGATTTAGTTTCGAAGCGTTCTCCGGTGATGTGAAATAAATCGCTCACGCAGAAGTGCATTTCAGTGTAATCGCACAATACCGCAAAGTGAACTCCCATTCCAACGCAGCGCGCTCTCTAAACACGTCCAAGACCCGATCCAGCACAGAGTTAATGCGCGCGCGTCGCCGTCTAAACCAAACGGCATCGCACGAGCCAACGTTATCGCTCGGGGCGGAGAAGCTGAAACTCCCGGGAAGGCGAAGGCGGCGGCGGTGGCGTCTCCTCGACCGCGGAGAACGCCGCGCCGCGCCACCCCGCGCCGCGCTGCGCCGCGCGCCCCGCCAGCAAGCCGAGCAAGCACTGGCGCGAGCGACTCGCTCTATGAATATTTATAGCGCCCTTAAGAAGCATCTCTATTACTCGCGGGGGCAACGCGGTGCGTCCCGGGGCGAAGTGGGAAACGCTAAAGGAGAGCATTACGACCCCGCTCCGCGAAGCCCCGGAGTGGGAAGAGCCCGCGTTGGGAGAGAGGGGAGGGCGGGGGAGAGGGTGCAGGCTCGAAGACGGGGCTGTTCCCCGCGCGCCGAGTCGCTATCTGTCGCTTCGCGCCAACGCGCGCGTGCGCGCGAGCATTTAAATGCGGTGCGCAATTCCCTGCGAGAGACTCGCACCCTCCGCGAGTCTTATTGCCGCCGCAGACGGCGATATTCAATCAGCAAGATAAACATAACGGTGCCCCGGCGCGGCGGCGGCGGAGGTGGAGGTGGCCGTGACCGCGTGTTCCGATCTCCACGCGCCGTCGCACCTCGCCTTCGCACCGCGCCCCTCTCCCTGCGTACCACTGCACTGCCTTCGCGTTCGCGTTCGTTGTACGCTGGGCAAACAGCTATTCCGGACATCAGAAATTCCAGCGCAGCTCGGTTTATAAGAAATATACTATAACGAAAAATTCCGAATTCCGTAGATAACCATTTTTAGCAACAGTAATTGTGAAAACAAATAGTTCGTTGCTACCACGGCTAAATACAACGAAAACAATGTCATCATTAACACATTTCATCCCCATAACTCTCTAAGCTACTTAATCTAGGAAATATAAATAAAGCTCCTGTTCACTAAGTTTTCAATAAAAATTAAGAATGGATCATATTTTTAATCGATTTCTAAATAGATGTAGGGGAATTTAGTGCAGATAGTATTGATTTTATAGTATTAAATGTGTAACGAAAATACATAGTCAAAACAATTTTATTTTTATGGGATTATTTATGAGAGTTTTAATTTTTATGTTTATTATCCAAATTCGAGACTCCGAACTCCGAGACATCCGAAGAAATAACCGAATTGTCCAGCTAAATGTTAAGAGTTTGGATTTATTTTCTTTACCTTCTATGGAAGTAAGAAAGATTTGAACAACTATCGGGGCAAAAGGTGTAATGACGTAAATTCAAAGAGTGAGTGAAACAGTGAAGCATAGATTGGAGACACGACTGTTCATGAAAATCTCAGAACAAAAAGCTGGGTTTACACAAGGAAAGTCCTGTGTAAATAACTTTTTCATTTTACGACAAATGTATGAGAAAATGAGTCGGAAACGAAGAAAGCTTCATATGGTTTCCACAGATTTGGAGAAAGCTTACGAGTCGGTGTCTATAAATGAATTGTGGTGGGTACTACGACAGTTTGGAATTGAAGATTCTCTCTTTCAATTGATTAAGAAGCTGTAAACGGACACCCGAGACGCGGTAAAAATCGGAAATAGATTCTCCGATCAATTTAAAACTACTCAATATTTAAAGCAAGAATGCGTAATGTCTATTACTCTTTATAAAAATTTATTTATAAAATGCTCTTGAAGGATGGAATACTTATTGTCAATGAATTGTGATTTAGTGAAAGGGCATTCAATACATTCCCTACTACGTATTCACGGATTATTAGGTAATAGTGACTCACGATACGGATCGTGCGAAATAAATTAGTAGTTGAGGTGGGTTTAAATTTAATTTCCAATAAAACAACGATATCTAAGAGTAGGAGGAAAAGGCACAGACTTGAAGTTCAAGGAGTAGCAACTATTAAGTTCATTGAACAGTTAAAATACATGGGTAATATCTTACATAATTGGAATATAACGGGAATAACGAAAAGGATGTGGATAAGCGCATCAAACAGGCAAGAAGATGAATAAGAATGTTGGGTGGCGTATTGTGGAATCCGGAATTCCACATCAAAACAAAAAATGTTGCAAGAACTATTATTGAAACTTTTCCTACCTATGCTCAAGATAGTTAGGTCTTGACGGTTGACAAATTTACGTGTTAAAGAAATGAAAGGATAAGGAAGTTATCGAATATGGAGAATGCATATAATTGGAAATGTAAATATACGGAAACGGATACAGCAAAGGAGAAGCTAAAAAATAAGATACTATAATGTCATGGACATCTGAAAAGAATGACCAAAGCAAGGTGGCCTATGAATATCATCAAATTGTCTCCTCCAGGAAGAAGAAAACGAAGAAGGGCTCACGAAACCTGGAATACGGAAGTAATTGAAGCCGTGCGTCAAAGAAGAATGGACGACAACCTTTGACCGAATAAGCAAGACTGGCCCCGCACAATGAGAGGCAAACGCTGATAAGTGGAAACGCCGATAAAAATAAAAAAAAAGTTTTATCTCATAATTAACGAAATATTTATTAAAATAAATTTATTTCTGAGTACAGCCATCAAAAGAGAAAAAAAGTAAGAAATTCTTATTTCTCCTTTGTACTTCATTGAAATATTTCTAACCACTCCAATCACCTGTATTCATCAAGTCTTGAAGATAATGTCTCATCCTCAAAACCAAGACTCAAACAATTGTGGCGTCCAGGCGTCGTATCTCTAGGTGTAAATTAAGCGTCAATGGGGCTGCGAGAGCGGCGTAGCGGTCCGTGCGTCAATGCGGTGCGGAAGAGGCCGGTCCGACAGACGGCCGTTCCCGGCCTTCCTGCTGGCGCCATCCGCCCCCTCCGCTCCTCTCGCCTTCCTGCCGGTGTCGCCTCCGCTCCGAGCGAGCCCCCGATTAATCACAGGCGAGAAGCGACAAAGGCGATTGTCGGCCTCATCACACGACATTGATGGGCCCGCGCGCCGGCGCCGGAGACGTTCGGGGCTTATGGTGGTCGCCGTCCGTTTTCTGAAGAATGATGGTCCGGTCTACGAGAGGAGACGGGGCAGATACTGTTGGTATACGGATGCTTTTGATGAAGCTATTATTAGTATCCAGAGCATTATGAGAAAGCTAACATTGAGGCTTTGGCAGAGAATTGAAGGCAAATGACAAGACTCAACATTAGTGAGAGGTGTAATGTAAGAATCAAGAGCATGGCCCATTTTCAATTAATAAATCAATAAAAAATAAACACTTATTTGAACTGATTATATGATTGGTATTCTACATGTAACGTGAGCCTATAAAATACATTAGGAAAGTTGCAAATAACAAAATTCATATCCAATTCCACACTACAAATCTGGATAGCGCTCACTCATTCCAACAAACACACAATGGAGAGACACGCGCGAGTGTCGGTAAAGCTGAACACGGAACTTGTCGATGACGTGGCCATCCTAAAAGTCTGGAGTCTAATTGATTTACAGATCGGTACAACAGATCTCTGCGTTTGATACCATCATAAATTCATCAGGAGCAAGAGAAGCGAGTAAAATTCCTTTTGAACATGGAACGACATATATACACTAATTTTATAAAAAGATGCACGACCTATCATAAATACAAGCTTATTTAATTATACATTATTTTAGGACAGGTTGCGACCAACTTCAGAACTAGAAAAACGTAACGAATTGGTCCTCAGCGGGCGAAGCAGGCGCAAAACATAGGCGGGCGCCATCCATAGACGTCATCCGTGGGCAGTGGCTAACAGGAGAGCCGGTCAAGGGCGAGGCAGGATGCTGCAGAATACCATCACCCTAACGGTGCGGCCTCCGCCCCCGCGCCGCGCCCCGCCGCTCGGCCCGCCGGACACGAGCGTCGGGCGATCGGAACGTAGCGAGCGTGCGGCGTGGGTGACGGACGCCGCCGCCTCGGCCAGTCGGCCGGCGGACCTTACGTCCGTGCTTCCGAGATTGCACGGGTCACGACTACAAATATGTTCCTTTCCACAGTCCGCTGCAGACCAGGATTTCTTCTCCGTTCCCGAGGCACGAACCAGATCTGTCGATTTTGTTGCCTTGCGGAATAAAATAAGACGAAATAGGTCATCGCCTTCAACGAAGTCACGCTGAACAAGAAGCGTGTCAGGTCATGTCAATAATGTTTCAAGCTCAGGTTAGGAAACATTTGATTGAATAACAGATATTGCGGTGAATATTTCTCTTTGAAAAAATGTCCTGCAACAACCATAGATCGTATTTCCCGTATTTCGGTAAATGCATCACTGGTTCACTAAACTCATACAAACGTATAATTAAAATATTTTTGTAAACCGCACAATTGGCAGGTACTAGTAGGACACATTCCGAAACCACAATTGTTATGAATACTCGTCTTTCCCCCAAAACTTATTAAATAAATCAGTAGTGTGGTTTATCTGCGAAACACAGGAAAAAATCTTCATTTGTTAATTTTCTAGCTAGGAAAAGATAATTTAGAAAATAAAATAACTGCGCCTCATTGTACCGAACGGTACAGCACCTAACCGAGTGTACTCGTACGCACGTGTGGCCAACGACCACGTGTCTCCAACAGGAAGCTCCTGCAGCTGGCTTTTAGTGAGCCTACGTCGGAGCTGTAACTGCAAACGGCGAAGATACACAAAAATATTTGATCTCTGACGTTTCCTCCAACCCTTCCCTTTGCTAAACAAACGGGAGGAAATACGAACGAAAAGTGTACAGGAACCGCACCAATAATATTTATAGTTTATTGTACACAGCGGAAGAAGTCGTCTTCGAAAAAAGCAATATAAAAGTTTGTCTATGTGCCTTTTATCGCAGTTCGAGAGTGTAGAATGATTCAACAAACATTCCCAGCTTTCCTTACTTTTCAAGATCAGTAAGAGACTAAAGTTCTGTAATGTCACGATTTAGTTTATAACACAAGTATAAAAAATTAAGTACCCTACAAGTCAAGAACACCCAATGCACGTGGATCATTGACAATACAACTAAGTATGTAAGGAGGCAAACAGCGAAATGTTAAAAGTCTAATGGAGCTTGACGTAAAAAATTAGAAACAATACGTCACCCGTTTTGAAAATAATAGAATATAAAGCCACGCTAAAAGAACGCGCGACATGGAAAACGTGTCTCATGCATAAATTGTTACAAACGCGCATGCATTTGCAAATGAGGCAGAGCTGGTGGCAGCACGCATATACATAAACACAATAATATTAACATAATGGAGGGTTATAATAACGCTCAATACAATATTAAATAAATCTACATAACATTATAGCCCATCTATACTAATTAACCAACCAGCTCTGTTCGAACATCTGCTGACGCCGGGAATCAGATAGGTCATCGCCCGCGCGACTAGTTCGGGGTAAAAGAATGCTGTTGACATAATCAAGGGTAGAAAATATAATCTTACTAACAACATTAATTAATCAAGAGTTGCAAGTGCACCTAAGTCAACCCTTCAATTTTCTGTAATATTCTTCTTATAGGTGTCATTAGGGTCACTCCTGCAAAGGATCACGCAGGATGAGTTGGTTAGTCGGTGGAAAAGAAAGTCTAATTTCTAAAGAAGATACGTTCTGTTTAACTGAAGGTACGACTTTAATTAGCAATATTTGGCGGAATACTTTCATTTGTTGATGTTTAGAATGTAAAAACAGTTCACGTCTTTCTCACATTAAAAAGAAATCGTCATATTAATTTCTTCAAGATATTTAAAATTATGGCGTTCGAAATCAATTAAAAATAAACTGACCGTACAGATTATGATCCTTTTTAAAAAATCTTTTTGAATATTCCATGGAAAATTTTGAAATATAAAACGTAGAATCACTAATAAAGTTCAAATAATTGTCAGTTAATTTTTTAACAGGTCACTTGAAATGCGTCTTCTCTTGATTTTCTGGCGAGTGTTTTTTCAAACCATATATTTTTCAGATCTACATAAGGCGTCTTAATTTAGAAGCAATAAATTCATTAAATAAATTTTGTTAAGAGATTTGAGGGCGGGCGGTTGACATGTTAATAATTGTTCATTCCTACATAGCAATATCCAATAGACAACGGTCCCCTGGCCCGGAAGAAAACATCGACTATAACTTCGGCCGTGAAAACCTACATTCTTATATCTTAAAGAATTTTATATCAGTTACTACAGGCTTCACTTTGAAGAAATGGAGCTCCAAAGCATCGTGGGCATGTTCTCCTGAATGGAAAAGATATTTTCATAAATATTTCTCCCTATGACTTCGCCCAGTCAACGCACTGCCAACGTCAGCTCCTAAAATACATTTAAGGTAGATCTACCCAGAAGAGCATCTAAGAGGAAACTGACACCACCCTTGACCACGTGTCACAACATACTCGTGGCAATGCATTACTTCGCTCCGAATCTACACACCACATCACACACACACACACACACACACACACACACACACACACCTCACGTAAAGAAATACGAACAAATCACGAAACATCGCTTCGAATCTGACTCGCAGACCAAACACGCCCATGAAACGCCCAGACGTGCTCTGCTTCGTCATAAACGCACGTCTGGGCCGTAGGGCACGCCCGGGCAAGCCTCTCGTGGCCAGGCACGCGAGAGGCGACCGCATCGCGCGTCAAAAACGCTGATAGAGCACACACGCGCTGTCGCCCTCACCGCCGCCGCCATCGCGCCACACCGCGCCCGACCGCCGCAGCTGCTCGCAGGGGCGCGCCTAATTTACGAATCGCCGTAACTCAACGCTCACCGCCGCCGCCTCGCGGCGTGGCGTGGCGTGGCGTGGCGCGGAGCTCCGCGTCCCGGCGCGAACGAGCGACCGCCTGGGACATTCCGCCCGAGAACGTGAGCGCCGCTGAGCGATAACAATAACGCACCCCGCGTGACAGGTCTTCGTTAGCCCCCGAGGTTGGGCCGCGCGCTGTAAACCTGCCGGAAAAAGAAAGCCCATCCAGACGCCCATGCGGGAAACGGTACGCTGGGAAGAAAGGGGGCAGGCGGGGATCGGGAAATGATGGGAGGTGTGGGTACTAGAGGTGCGGGGCGGTAATTGTGGGTGGCAATGGCTTGTTCATAAAACATTCTGTTGTCTCTCTCAGAGAGGACCCATAGGCCCAAGTGAGGACTTTCATAACGCTGCGAAATTAGAAATGTGTGAATAATTAAATGGAAATAATTTTTGTAGTCCTAAAAGGCTTCCAGTTGATAATGCTCACGATGACAGAGCTATTTTTCGAAATATTTCTATAATGAGACTGCAATTTTTCATTTTTAATTATAATGAAAAGGTATTGAATAGTTATTTGTTTTAGAGAATATACACTCCGATAAAAAAATTCTTGAAATATATTAATTCCTGCTCAGTTATAATCAAACATAAATCGACTCTTAATATTCTTTTTTCGTTCGCCTTAGTTTTGAATGCCACATACCACGAAAAGTTATCAAAGTGTGCGAGTGGTTGCGAGTCTAGCAGCATTCACTGCGTCGATGATTTCTATAGCAAGTGGCCAGGGTATTGTCAATGGACACCGCACACACGATGCGATGAGACCAGCGCGGAGTGGCAAGTAGTTAGGGTTAAATGATGAAATAAACTGCTGACGCAACTGCAAACTAATCAGAGAACGTGCGGGAAACACATATCCCAAACAGATAACGATAACACATACTAGAACGAAACGTCTTAGATATTGGAGAAAGTAGAGGATCATGCCGAATACTTGAAAGAGAAGACATTAGATAGTTATAAATGGCTCCATGCTAATTAAAAATGGAAGGAAAATAAAAGCGAACAAGCAGGAAATAAAAACAAATGAATAAAATGACAGAAAACGCCAGAAAATACACAATCACATCCAACACTCGGAGGGTGAAAAACCCGTGGTGGTAGCAGTGGGAGGAGAGGCAGCAACAGGTCATCGCCGGACCGTCAAGGGAGCACACCCGAGCCCGCAGCGGCCGTCGCCTAACAATATGTGGCTGCCCCGTCATTTCCATAGGGCGACTCCGCCCGGCGCGGGTGCCGCTCCGCCTCTGCCCAAATTGAAACGGGCGCGGGGAGGCGGGAAAACAATGAATAGAAACGCGTCTTAACTTGTTAATAATAAACATTACTAACGACCGAACTCGGTTAATAACTCGAGGGGAGCGGCTAACTGTAGACACATGTGCGCACTCACACGAACAAAGGCAGGCCCGCCCGCGTGCGCGCGCGCGCGCGAGTGTACACACGTACGTACGCAAGCCGACGCAAACCGGCACGCATATGCGCCGCCGTTCGGCACCATACAAAGAACGAGACGCCAAGAAACGGAAACCGAAAAATTCCAGCCCCGTCCCCGCTCCCCTGTAAGGCGACAAGGCGCGTGGAAAACAGCGGCCCAAAAACCAACCACCCGCCGCCGCAGCCGCCATCGTCGAGTTGCCCCGGTAGGTCCATTACGAGGTAATGTTTTAGAACACAATGATACGTTTTTAAGAGGGTCATGCAAGGTGGGCGCGCGCCTTCAAAAAGCGGCGACCGGCGCAGGAAAGAAAGGTCCCTCACCTGTTTAACTTTCAAAACAAGGGTTCTAAATAAAACAACAGGCGGCCCTCCCCTCTCCTTCTCCTCCTCGCCCACTCCCGACGACGCCGGCGCATCCTGCGGGGCTAATACCCCGACGCAGCCCTGACCACGAACAACCCAGGTGGACCGAGAAACAGTGCGGGAAGACTGCTGCTGACGGTGGCGGCGGCGGTGCCGAGACGGTGGAAGAGGCGGTGGCAGAGGCAGTGGCGGTGGCGATGGCGGCGGAGTTGGCGGGAACGCGGCGGTAGTGGCGGTGGCGGCGGCGGTGGCGGCGGCGGTGGCGGGCGGCGGTGGCGGCGGCGGTGGCGGCGGCGGTGGCGGTGGCTGCGGCGGTGGCGGCGGCGGTGGCAGCGGTGGCGACGGCGGCAGCGGCGGCAGAGGTGGCGCTGGCGGTGGCGGCGGTGGCGGCGGTGGCGGTGGCGGTGGCGGTGGCGGCGGTGGCAGAGGTGGCGCTGGTGCCGGCGGTGGCGGTGGCGGTGCCGTGGCGGCGGCGGTGACGGCGGTGGCGACAGTGGCGGCGGTGGCGGCGGCGATTGCGGCGGTGGCGACGGTGGTGGTGGCGGGGGTGGTGGTGGGGGTGGTGGCGGGGGTGGCGGCGGTGGTGGTGGCGGAGGTGGCGGCGGTGGCGGCAGTGGCGGCTGTGGAGGTGGCGGGGCGACTGAAGCGAGCGAGCCGCATTGTTCCAGGGAAGTCTATCTCCCTGCGGGTCCTCATCATGCTATTAGCGGCAAGGGTCGCGGAGCACGGCGGGCGGGGGGTGAATTTGGAACAAGGAGGCGGGGGCCGAAAGTGCACGATAAGCGCGCAGCCGCCCCCGACGAGACGCTCCGTGCGGTCACCACCTGCCCCTCGGGCCGCGACGGCGGCGGCGGCAGTTGTTGGGAGCAGGGCACGCGCGGCGGCGGCGCCGTCTCGCCGTGACAGCTGAAACGCACGACACGCGCCACCGCGCCTGCCCACCCGCACGGACGCACGCCCGCACGCATGCAGCTAAGGCAGGTACGGCGTGGTGCCAAGTTCACATCCTGCCAGACGTTGCAACAGCGTTCCCTCGCCCTACGTAGACGCAGATTCAGAGATACATGTGTTCGGACTACAAAGCAAATAATCAAAAGAATATATAAAACATCACAAAATAATTCTAGAAATGTATTCGCGTGTTTTCCTTAAAATATTAATACTGAACTCTTCGAGAAATTGTTTACTGTCATTGCATTTTACAGAGACATAGGCACAACGAAATAATACAAGTCACTCTCATTACATCATAACCAAGTTCACCGTTAAAAATACTGTGTAGAAAGAAGGATATACATTTTTTTAGAACTCCATATGTCAATGTACGATAGCCCAGGACTGAGTCGCGTGCTCAAGTTCACAATCAGGGACACGTATCAATACGTGACGATAGGAATGCCTCAGTAAATTCTCTTCTCAAGTTTTACGTGATGACAATATTTACAATGTGGATGAACGGTTTCTTTCTGTTGTAACAATAATAATTCCAAAGCATTTCAATGTGGCGCATATGGAATGAGAACTTTTTACGTAATTTTGGATGATATATTATCGATTCGTAGCAACGTACAACAGCACATGCGAATAAGTGGTAGGATTGATGGTAAACGTACTAAGCGGATGCCACAAGGTCAGCACAGCGTCAGGATACCACAAAGTCCCCAAAAACGCAGCGCTTTTTTTTCACAAAAGAAATTAACCATTTATTTTACGATATTCTCATGCTCCTAATGGAATTGAAGTACCTATGCTATTAGTATATTACTAATAAATAAATGCCACTTCTAAATCACTGCAACAAGTACAGCACGATATATTTAAAAGATCAATCATATTGAAGTTAATAGAAAATTGTATCAGTAATTTTCGACAAGAATATGAAAAAGTTAAAAAGAGCCAACGAATGTATAAAGGCAATCCTTTAGTGCGGAAGATACGAAACTCGCAGAGAACGAAAGAGAAAAGTGGTTTTGATGAAAGCAAAGAAGTCAGACATGAATTCACAATTAGAGAAAATTTTAAATTCAATGCATTTAATGTCATAAGGGAGAGCACTAAGGGAAACTACCTTCGAGAGATGAAAAGTATGAAGTTGAGCTAGAACCTTTCAGTACATTTTTTATTGAAATCGTCAAGAAGTACGAAGAAATCGTCAAAAAAAGTTGAAGGATTTGTCTGGAGAAAGTTTATTTTCTGTTCTATTTTAAAGATCATATTATTTGACGAAATCAATGGGAGAAGAAATTTTGCCATTTTTACGCAGAGCACGAAATTTTAATGCGCATTGACACTGCTAGATTAACTGATAAATTTACCAGAAATAAACCAAGATGGACATTCAGGTAAAAATAATTTTAATAAATGTATTTAACATGTAACGGTAAGACATTATTCATTGCGTTTTTTTGGTTCATGAGAGTTCCTTTGTAACTTCTATATCTTACTTGACTTCTGTACCCCTGAAGTTTTTACCGCTGAATGCCAATTAACTTGAGCTGTCACTGCTCTAGAGGTGCAGTAAATTGACTTTTTTTATGTTTTTTGTTGTTGTTGTTGTTGTGTTGTTGAAAGAACTGAGTTCTCAAAAACCAATCGCTGTTGCGTCTGAACATTTCCATTTCGCAGTGCAGTATGAACTCTTTAGGCATGTACTGCCGCATCAATTCACTAAAAGAGGCATGCCTTCTTCACTGCAGGAGCTCCAGGGAATGACGAAAGAATCATAAACTTCCCGTCACAACCTATCCGCAAAAGAGGACACAGAACGTGAACATTGTGCAACATTTGCTAACCGTACGTAGAGTACAACACTGGGCAGAGCAAAACAGAAATACGACATTGTTGGTTTAGTAGTACTTGGGCAACATCCCACACTCAAGAAAGCATCAAGGGTCCACAATGTATATCTACCTGGAACATCCACCACAAATCTCCCGCTCGTGTCAGCCTTGTAACTCAGGCGCGGCAACAAAACGACTGGAGAGCGAGTCGTTAAAAAATCCCGACCTACATCAGGCGGGATGACGAGCTCTGACCTCGGTGGGAGAAACGCGGAAGAACCGGAGCAGCAGATGGGGCAGCGGCATCCGCCCCGCTGCCTGCCACTGCCCCAGGCCGCTCTAAGCACTCCGCACCACCTACTAACGCTAACTCGTCGGCCTTCCCCTCACTTCCACGTTTCTTTTCTTACCCTACGTTTACGTCCTTTTACATTTTTAAGGTGAAATCTCATGAGCATCTGAGAGAAACATCTGTTATAATGAATTGTTATTTATAACTTCTATTTTATTTAGCGGAATCGCATGGATTAGATCAGTGATCTAGCTTTGAATACTGGCTACTTCACCAACAGTCCAGCAAAAGCAGACTTTTATCTGCTCTCAGCTCGGGTCCAATGTGAAATTCTCCCCAAACTATAAATATGAAGGCGGAGAAAATGTCACTTTTGAAATTGAATCTTAGTGGAATCATACAAATCAAAAGGAAAAGAAGACGAACGTAAAACTTCCCACCCACTTGGAAACATCAGCTTTCTAATCATGACGAAATATGACTGGACATAATCCCTCCTTTTCATGTCTCACGCAGAAACACCATTCCCTCGTCCAAATGTTCCCTTTCATCCACTTTTCCCCGACTAGACATGCGCCTCCGCCTACATCCCAAGCGCCATGACCTCGCCAAGTCGTTTCCATTTCCTCCACCTCGTCGCCTCGACCACCGCTGTCCTCGCTGGGTCCTCTCGGCCGCCCGCTGACTTTATGGACCGACGACGTCCGCGATGCACAGTCGTCCGAAACGAGCCCAAAGGCTTGCACAGCACACAAGGAGAAAAACACAAGGGCAAAAAAAACAGAATAAAATACAATTACGAAAACATTATTTTTACGAAAGCACGTACTTTTAGATGGTAAATAAAGAAATTATGATCACTTCGCGCAATGGAGCTTTTATTTAAAAGTAAAAAAAAATACTGCAATAATTTACAGCCTTTAAAATGAACATTCACACAAAGATAAACATCGAAAGAAACATAAATTCTCAATGAAAGTACATTAAAGGTAGAAGGGGATAAAATCTCTGGAAAGTCTTTATTCAGGTACTAAAGTAGAAATGCTGCAGTACATAACATAAGGACATATTCCGTTTTATATTTTATATACTGAACGTTTTGGTAAATCTACCAGAAGACACTAGTGTCTATGGTCTCGCAGCTACTGCATTCCGAATCTCCGAAAACTCCTTGACGAATGCGCGACGAATACAAAGGCAAATAATCATTCACTTGGTGATTATTGAAAGAGGGAAAGGCAATGAGAAAGGAAGGACCGTGCGCGTTCTGTGGCCCATTCTATAGGAAACTGCTTAGCTTTTTTGTTGAGTGGTGATCAGGAAAACCACGGAAAACACTGATCACAACATCGATCTCAGCACATTTGTACATCGACCTCAACCTCGGCAAGATCCACAAACTTACTCATACATAAGGCATAATGGCATCCGCCCGCGATCCTACTGGCGATCTTCCCGTCACCCGCACTCCAAATCGTTACGTTACTAACGAAGCTCCTAAAATATTACGTGAAACACTAGTTATTTATGCACCACGTCTACTGTGAGGGTTCTAATGATCGAGTGGCGACAACAAGGCTGAGGGATTTTTGTCGCCCGAGATCATTAGAAACAATTAACGCCCGTGGTATACACAAAATTTTATTTTTTTAAAACTAATTTTAATGATTTAGACTGACTTATTACTAATTAAGTAGATGTTAACTCGATTTGACTTTTCATATTTCCCTCTCGTAATTCCCTTTCATAATTCCCCCCATAAGAAAACACGTAGCATCATTCAACTGTTTTCATATTTCTTCTTATTACCAACAATTTCACAAAATTAACAACAGTAATCACAGAGGTACCGAATAGGGATGTCCTCGATCAGAAATAGGGATATGATAGTGAGCTAGTATACAGTTACTCGTAACTTCGAGCCACTCTTAATTATAATACATACATACATAAAAGCTAATACTCACCTGTAAAATTATATTTCCATTGATCTGGTTAAATAAATTTAAAAAAATACTTCCCTCGTAACCACGGTCTCCTCGATTCAGGTACGTTATTCAGAGTATAGAATAGTCACCCTCCATATCGAAGGGAGTAACAAGCAATAAGGCCTCAGTAAAAAGAAACTTATTTATTTATTATTAACTAATACATCGTACATTTTCCCCGCAATGTCCCAGTGTATGTTGCTGTGTGACGAGGAGAAAACTCACTTCTCAGGTTGAGAAGACCAGAATATGGCGTAGGGATGCCTTCGTGCTAACCACACGTACCCAGCAACCCATGGCCACAAGCTGGTAGGCCCAGAGTTCTTCAGAGGTTGTTGAGCAGGACAGACAGATATTGTACAACACAAACATACACTAATTGTTTGTCGAACACTCGCCGAGTCATCACAGCAAAGTTGCAGGCCTCATGGCCTGCACAGGAAGAGCTCACAGGAAGAGCAGGCCTCATGGCCTGAGTCTCGCCAGGTAAAATTCAATTCAATTCAAAAAAGTTGCTGCACGCGCTTCGCGGCATTCGGCAGTTTTTCGCCGTTTCGGCCCACTGCGCGGCGTTAAAGTCTCCGGGGCCGGGGCGGCCGCGAGATGAGCGCGGCGATTGCGGCGCGCAGGCGCAGACGGGCAGACAGTCTGCGTCCGCGGCGAGGCGAGGCGAGGCGAGGCGACGCAGGCGCGCGCGCGCACCCGCCCTGCGTCGAGCGCAGCCGCGCGGGACCAGATAAACATCATTAGAAAAATATAAACTACGCGCGTTTTTACGGCGCGGTAACGAGCGACCGCCGCGCAGCCCCGCGCGGGGGATCCGGCCCGTCAGCGCACCGCGCCACGCCGCGCCGCGAGCAGAAACAGCAGCAGCGAGCTTGCATGAGCAGAGGGAAGAAGCAGCGAGGATTTCGGTTGGCGCTGGGTTCGATCATCATGTCTTGATGGCGGAAAATGTTATGTTAATGCTTCTTCAAGATTGGAACACTGCTGAGCAAAAAGAGGAATGAACAAAAGTTCAGTAAAATAAATGTAACAAATGATTTAAGTGATAATAATTTGTCGTATTTCGAATATATCAGTAACATACTGATGATAATTATAATCCAACATCTGAAAGCCGCAGCTGCCTCGGCTTAAAGGATCGCAGGTTCGAATCCCGCCTCGGCCTTAGATGTTTGTGTGTATCAGTGTTGTCCTTACATGTTCTTTCTACAGTTCCACGTACAGTTACAAGAATCACAGTGGCCACAACATGACCAAGTTGTTTGAAAGCGACCTTAAAAATAAATTTAAAAAAATTCAAGAACACCTAATATACATATATATATATATATATATATATATATATATATATATATATATATATATATGTGGTTTTAAGACAAAGTGGGCAACGGGTGCGAGCGCCGATGAAGGCGCCTTCTACACGAAATGACTGTCTTCCCCGAGGCTAGAGAGATTTACCCGAAAGTAACTTACGAGTATATGTGCATTATAGCATAGTCACCTATAGCTACCACCAGCTTATTTGAAATGCTCTTGCATACTTGAATTATTTTCAAGACCGTAGTGTATTAACTTATTTAAGTGCAGGTTAATATTACTACTTTTTTCTGCAATTTGAGTCAATAATTTCTATTTACACATTTGCATTTTATCATATGCTGCAAATAAACACTGTTATACAGCAAGCAAAGGTTAAACGCAAACCTAAGGATAACATAAATAACACATAAAAAGAGATAAGCAAAGTATTTTTAATCAAATTCATAATCATACATTAGTATACAATTCAAAAGGACGACGCAAGAAAATAGTG
Source organism: Acheta domesticus (assembly GCA_031308135.1). Classification (NCBI taxonomy): domain Eukaryota; kingdom Metazoa; phylum Arthropoda; class Insecta; order Orthoptera; family Gryllidae; genus Acheta; species Acheta domesticus. Next base: position 65,628,068 of record JAHLJT010000631.1, read on the forward strand.
ATACTCCGTTCTCAGACAAATCTATTGACTTCTTCACAATTTCTTTCTATAACATAATCTCTCATAGTTATGAACTAAAAGCTCTTTATACGTCTTCCGGAAGTGCAGTTCGGCTCAGTTCGTTTTCAGAGTCGTCACTAATGAGTGAACTAAATACAACTTGTTTCTATCCAAACGCGCGTGGGATAAAACGGCTCCACATGTGAAACATGCACTTGGATGAATGCCAATGAAACCAAGCGCGAAGTCCAGCACCGTCATAATTCCATTTCTCAGTAACGGCTATTTCCTGCGATAAAAAAACTCGCAATTTCGATCCATCTATAGCACTACGATTGAGAAAACGTGACAAAAGAGAAATGCACGACTACCCACGTGCCTGACAGGTTGTATGTACCACACCTTGACTAAGAAAATACGCGGAGTTCGTGTCAGAACAAGACGCGGCGTACAGAGTTACAAGCTGCGCCTCGGTCTTTCCTTGAATGTAGCGATAAAACTGGCATTTGTCACTCCGGGTAATAAGTATTCACTTAATTTCCCGGGCCCGGAGCTTAATCTCATTACGAAATGTGTAATGTCCCCATGCCCAAAGTCACGAATACATAACACGGAGCGCTAACGGTTCATAAAGAGCGCAGCATTCCCGAGAGGCCAGTCAAGGGGCGAAAAATATGAGAACCTAAAACAAGCAGACAAATCGCAGAAAACAAGTTCCAAGGACTATTCGCCCGTTTACCAGTTTCCGCACCTGCTGCCCACCGGCTGGCCGGCGGAGGTGGCGGGCGGAGAAGGGCTTGGGCGATGGGAAGGGGATTGCATCATGCTGCATATGGCAAGATACACATTACGCCTCCGAAAGCGGAGAAAGCGTTTGCTTTGTGCAGCAGAAAATATAACTACATTAAAGAAATGATAAGTCGTTAGTGAATTAAAATAAACAAATTTTAAAATCGATTAAAAGTAAAATTTGTAATTAGGATATTTGTTAGAACAAAGAAGTGAAAAACACACGTTATTTTCTGAAAGTCTTATAACATGTTATACGTTTTCACGCGATACACTGAAAGAATAAAATTAAGAGAAAAAAATTGTTTGTTCAAAATCCAATAAATGATGTCCAGAAACGATGGGAGATCAGCTTTTGTTTAGATGATGTCCAGATCTATATGGTATTTCAGATTTTGTATAGATACCATAACGGTTCAGTGTATGTACTTATTCAACCTAATTCATCGACAAAAAATATTTAGACAATTCCATCTACATACAAATGATACCTTCATTCTGCGCACAATACCACTCGAATACACTACACAATATTTCAGCTACAACATAAACATTTCTTCAACATAGTGTATTTCTTAAAGATACCCACGTACAGTGGTGGTAACAAAATACAGCATTTCCTTTTATTACCTGCCAGTGCCTCGCGACAAATTATATCCCGTGCGGCAGAGACCTCTCTAAAACCCCTGGAGTGACGTTCGAGGCTAATCGGTTCCGGCATCGCCTCCCCGCGCCGAAAAACCGCCGGCGATGCCGAGCGACGAGGCGTCGTAAAGCGGCGACGAACGCGACAAACGAATTCCGCGGGGACGGTTACGGTTACGGTTACGGTTTCGACACCGCGCCGGTCGTCGTGGCCATCGGCACGACGGGGCTCCCGGAGGAAAAAATATGTCCTGCGTTGCATACGCAGACATTGGCTTCGCGGCGTGGCGGAGGCATCGCCAACCTCGCAGCCTACAGGCCGGGGACACGGGGTGATACAGAAGAGGACACGGGACTTGGGGACATGGGGACTCGGACAGGGGCACGTGGGACACGAGTCGGGACACAGCATCTCAGCTCTCTTAGCTCTCAACATCGAACGCGGAGATTTAACACCTAGAGTGGCAGAGAAGCATTCAGGAAAAACGTCGCGACATCGTGGTGTGGAGCATCAGTTACAGACCTGCCTGATTGTAGTGGTAAAGCCGATATACTATCTACAAACAAGCAGTACAAATTTCAACAATTCTGAATTTTGAAGGAGGTGTTGAGAAGTTAAACGTACGGGGAAGGAAATGGGGAAATTCAAAGGGTAAGCCTAGTTGCAAACCAAAATAAAAATAAACGAACCATGCAAGGTAAATTAAAATGGAAAGTCTTGTTGGTTATCTAATATCTCATAATTAAAACATGAAATTAAAAAGTGGCTTTTCTGTGTGGCTATTTATTTCATATAAAGTTTGAAGTTCATTTCAAATTTTCGTTAGAATTTTGTAGCATACTCCAAAAGCCTGGGTGTAGATTCCCTAGATAAGTTGAAACACATAGAATTATTCAAATAAAGATGGATATGCATTTTTTACAACTGACAAATCTTCGTTGAGAGACACGACGGTTGGCAACTCATTCCAATATTTAGAATATCAAAGATGCCAGGCAAGGTTATTGAAAAAAATTATAAAACATCCACGTTATGAGTGAGCATACACGAACTCCTCAAACTGCTCTTGGGTTGAAGAAGAGAGGCCAGACGTTCTCAGTTCAAGTCAAACGACAGTAAAGAGACACTGACATAAATTATCGCTGTCGTAATTACTAGAAGACTGCAAAGCTATGACCCATTTCATAAAGTTTCGATGATATTAAAATTCAATAAAACGATCAAAATTAAGAGATAATGTTGGTAGAAGACAGTGGTACAGCACGTATAAGTGTGAATGTTTGTGTGTAAAATGTGTCACCATGACGGAAAGGTAGTATTGTGTAAAATGTTGAAGCCTCGAAGAAAGCTCCTTAGACGACCGAAACCAACTGAAAGCCGAATCATTTATCTGATCTAAACTCGACAACCCAATCAGAAATATCGAACCAAGAGGTCAAGTTTCGTGAATAAAAACATATCCGCCCACTTACACTTTGTCAGATAGCAAAACATTACACTGAACAACGACCGGCCACTACCGTCGACGACCGCAGCGCTCGTGTCCGCTCCGTGCAATCGAGAAGTGCGTCGCGCGGGTCCCCCGGCGTAAATCACTCCCCCTCGCCCTCTCCCGCAGCCTTCCACCTCCCGCTGGATCATCCTGCCCCCCCGCGGGCCGGCAACAGGTCCCGCCGCCGCCACTCCTCTATTTGGTTAGCGAGCATTGTTTTTGCGGCGTTCATATCCATTTCCGACGAATAAATCAAACGCCTGCGTGGCAGGAAAAAATTCAGGAATTTCGAAAGTCGGCGACCGCTAGCCCCGTCCTCTCACGTGTTTGGAGAAGGGAGGGTGGGGTATCCTCACGGATGAGGAAGGGGCGGAGGCGGGTAGACGGAGGAGGCATCAGAAAGGAACTCGGAAAATTTTCACACATAATTTACAACTATCGTGACATCATACTGCGGCACGCGCGGTGCTGCGGTCCCAGCGGCTCTCGCACTCCGAAACATAACAGTTAAACTTCAAGAAGACATAGGCGAACTTGCGCTATGTGAATTCACAATTGAGACAAAACGTATTTAGCCCCCCAAACTAATAACTGAAGTAAGCACGTATTTCGTAGGTTCGATAAAAAAGAATGAAATTAAAATGATTTGTTCTTTTATACTCCAATCATTGATCTATTGAACACAACTACAAATTCTGATACTACAAACACTGGGATCTATTCTGTTACCCCAAAGTATCATTTCTCACCACCTCATCCATCATCAAAATACTGCGTGTGAATCCTGTCTCAAGCAGCAATTTTCCGCAGAGATAACACTCACAACAACGTTGCCAAGTGTTGAAACTGCCAATTAACCATCAGAAGCTATACCTACAGTTACGTCACCGATGTCGTTGCTTTCGTCAAACAGTCATCGCTTCACCTCATCACCTCTTTTCACTGCCACCAACGTCGCCGTTTTCCTCCGCAACGCAAATTACACAAACAACAACTGTTACCGTCCGGCGTCTGTGGCCATGGCAACGTCGGCGCGGTGCCGACAACCGCGGGCAAATTCGCGGTCATACTCCCTTTGACGTTTCGGCGCGTCGAGACGAGCCAACGAGCAAACGAGCGAGCGAAGGAGCGCGACCCACCCGCCGATTGCAATTGGAAATGTCAGAGGTTGTACCTGGGTAACCTTGGACCCCGCCTGCCGAACTCCAGCCCCTGAGATGGTATCGGCTGGCGGCGGCGGCGGCAGGGCACGTAGCACGTACTCGGACGCGGCGGGGCGAGCGCGCGTACGGAGGAACGGACGTGCATGCGCGATCATGGAGCGCGCGCGGGGGGAGGGGGGCGGGACCGCCCGCAAAGAGTGCGGCGGCGGCAGAGCAGAGGTGGTTTGGGATGGCTCTGGCTGTTTCTCCAGGAGCAATGGAGGCAGTATTAGCTGTGGTGACGGAGTTGGGGGTGGAGGCGATGGTTATTGCGATAGTGATGATGGTGGTAGTGCTGCAGTACTATTAATACTGGTAATTGTATTGGCGGCGGCGGCGGCGATGGTGGCGGTCATGGTGGTGGTGATGGTCGTGGTATTGATGATGGTGGTGGTGGAGGTTGCGATATATAGTTACGGGAGTAGTGTTGATGGTCTTGATGTTTGTGGTAATGACGGTGGTGGGGATGGAGGTGTTGGTAGAGGTGAAAACTGTAAGAATGTGGAATTGGCGGCAGCGGTTGTGGCAATGTTTGGAATTCGTGGTGGCGATAGAAAAGAGAAGTTAGGGGTTTAGGTGAGTAATGGTAGCGAAGGCCAGCGCGAGGAAGCGTGCGTGAGAGAGGCAAAGGTTCATACAGGAACGTGCGAGAAAAGCTCGAGACTCGCCGTAATTTTCAAGTCGCTCTTGCTCAACACAGGAACTTACTCAAGCTGCCAACGTAAGCCCATGTATACACATGAATTTCATAAACAAACTTTGCATGCTAGGGTTAATACAAGATACGTGTATACAATGTACTGTAAAAGGAGGAATAGATCCAAACATTTAAGTTCACACTACGAGATACTTATATATATTTTTTTCGAGACTAGGTAAGCTTGTTATACGTCCAATTATTTCAAGGAAGTCTTCTAAGGGTGGCTACATCTAAAAAAATTCAAAGTCAAAATGAGCAATTAAATGCGATTAATGGTTATTACATAATAAAGTACAAGAAATAAGAAATATGTTCTTACAAGCAAATGGTTTGTAGTGTCTCAATGATTTTTTCTTTGTGTTAGTGATAGTTAAGGTCACGTGCTCTTCTTATGCAAAACTGTCGCTGCTGAAAAACACGTCACCCTGAAAAATTTTGATTATTTCAAGTCGCGCGTACAGAGTGGAATTGGACAACTTTTAGAAGGTGAACCCAGTTCATCGTGCGAATGTAATACCGATGTGAGTTTATTTTCCCTGCTTTCATAGCAGGGCTGAACAAACGGAAGATTCATACACCAAAAGTACGTGAAAAATCATGTATTTCATCAACTTTTAGTACCTTCAAGCGTGTATCTGCAGCTAAACTTTGGATAGGAACATATGTACCTACAACCATCAGAAGAAAAACAAGGCAGGTTAGAACAAGACACGACGTACCATTTCTTCGTTAGAAAAGATAAAAGAAACACGCAGAAATGTTCGCATTCTTGCATTATGGGAAGCGCTATTATGATCACGATCCGTCGAAAGTATGTAGTTCATTCCAATAATTTGTATTAAAAAACATAACTGCATATACTGGCCATAGCGGAAAACGAAGTATTTAAACTATAATTGAGAAAGAACATTCAACAAGCCTCGAGAAAACGAGTCATGTTCAACCTCCTAATGACCCATGACATATGCAATAGCAGCAGCTGCGGGGCCAATCATTAATTTTAGCAAAAACTCGGCGTAAAACTGCTGCTTAGTTGGTCCAAATTACACGTGCGATCGGGGTGTCATTAACCCAGTAAGCGGAGAGCGCAATCGCTTCCCTCTCAGACGACACGGCGCAGCGGCGCGGGGGGGGGGCGGCAGCAGCAGAGTGGGTTAGTGGGTGGCGTACGTGCTCCACTGAGGCATCGGGCCTTCATTATCGGCAGAATATGCACGCTACGCTAGCACGCTGTACAATATTCACGAGCGCGGGTACTGCAAAAGGATTGATTGTTTCTGAAAAATCCTTATATTTGTATATAAATGTATGCCTAAAATTATTATACCGATATACCAAGGTGTCGGTTGAGAGATTTTGAAAAATGCTCTTCACGAGTTAATCTCGATAGACGCTTTGGAAGAACAATGTCTTTCATACACTCGTGTGTAAAAGTTTTTTACAATGAGCAATAACTGATAAAATATAATTGCTTGAAAGAAGCATAATAGAAAAGTTATCTAACCTTATTAGATTCAGAATAATTATTCAAACAGAATAGTAAAGGTTTTAAATCTGTTAATGAGTACTGCCTGACTTAAACTATCAATATTCAATTCAGAGACAAAAATAATTGTCCATACAGGCACTAGAATATCAGACAATAACAGCAGATCGAAAAAACAAATAACGCCAAGATGCTCAAGCCCCGAGGCAAATAAACGTTCACTAGTGAAAAAAAAATTCCCATAATCCTCACAATATTTCTAACGAGACAAGCACCCAACGTCATTTGGCCATTTCGAGTATAAAGAAAAGTCGGCACGAAAAATGAACATCATTCATCAATTTTAGTTGGAGACGGACAAGTAACAACCCTGGAGTGAGTCCTCAGCGGCGGCCCGCGGTGATTCGCATAAAAGCGCCGCCCAAAAACATTCCATCATCCGCACTCGAGGAAACCTTGGGCGGCGGAGGTTCACACGTAGGCCGACAGCCCGCGGGCGCCTCCGGCACCAGCGTCCACCTCCGCAGCGCTGCCACCGGCGCACAGTGGTCCGAAATGACCCTGAAAGCGCACGAAGTATTTTTGTGCTGCCCGACCAAACGATTCCGCTGACAAGAAAAATAGTGGTACGCGGATTTAAAAATTAAAACACATGAAATCAAAATATGCTTTAACAATTCGCAAGTTTTCAGTTTATTTTAGATATAAACTGGCGAGAACGTGAGACATGTACTGGTGAGAATAGGAATATTTCCCATTTAAACACAGAATGATGACGTAAACTGTGTTTTTTTCCACCTACAGTGTTTTTGTGAAGAATTGCATCTCTAAGGAATTGATTGTGTTCATTACAATAGTATCACAAAATAAATATCCTTTAGAAAATTATCCTAGACCCGTCAAAGACTTTACAGCTCCATCTTCAAAAACGCAATATTACTAACGACTTCCAAAATACACCAATTTTCGGCCCAACAAATTCCCATTCCCGGTCCTTTGACCGAGTCTTTGCGTCCATTTCGAACCTGCGTGCGGCGAGCGGTGCGGTTCGCGAGCTTCCCCGGCGGGAACGCTCGCGGAGAGTTGTGCCGGTCGGAGAGAGGGGTGGAGGGCGGAGGGAGCGTCGTCGTGAGCGACGGATAAGCCGCCGACGGCGGCGGCGGCAGACGCGCGGTGGTCGGAGGCGCCTGGGCGTCGCGGCGGCGGCGGCGGCGTCGGGCGGCACCTCAATGGGAGGGCTTAGGGCGGCGCTTTGACGCGCATCGCTGCCCCACGAGAGGCGCGGGAGGGCGCGGGAGGCCGGGCGGGCGCAATTACGGACGGCGACGAAGACGCCTTCGCCGCCGCCACCGCCGCCGTTCATGCTGCTGTGGCTGCCGCGCGACCGCTTTCCGTGATGATTGCCTATTACCCGGACGGGAAGCGGCTGAGAGACGGGGACGGGCAAATTCAGAAGCAGTCGGTAAATATATCTTAGTGACTTTATGTATTAGTTACAAAAAATAAGTAATTAATTGTTATTTACATCTATTTAATTTGACCATTAGATCACTTCTTTCGTTTCTATTGCCATTTACTCTTAGTTATTTCTGTTTGATTTCTTCCTTCATATAATTACTATTAATGTTTTATTCGAAGGAAAACCTTAAGGATGATCATCTATAATATTCAGTAATAAGTTGATTCACATATGATCTAATGATTTAAAAATATAAGTCGTGTCTATTGTTTTCACATCACACTCGCACTAATGTCTTTTGAGGTTAATTCAAATTAGTTTTCTTGAGTTTCGCGAGCTGCGATTTCCTTCCAACAGACAAAGATGAGTTCGTGGACACTTATAAAACGAAGACATCAAAATTATTTTTTATTGTTCGTATATAGTGATCATATAATCCTCACATTCGTCTAACAAGGGAAGAATAGTACTCACTTGCGTCATTATGAAATGAATTTTTGCGTCGCCTTTCGCTCCTCCAAACCATTTCAATTAATTCCCTTCTCTTCTTGATAGTCTAGAACCAATTACTGCAAAAATATTACGCGTCATATCTTTCATAAAATTCTCTACTACTGGTCAGATGAAAGATACTTCATGTATCAACCTCCTTTACTTCTCAAGGATACGAATTAATCGTCGCTGGACTAATTTAGCTCATTAGTTCCACACGTTTCCTAGAGAATGTCGGAGAGTTGAAGTCCTGTGCAGCAGGATAGAAACACTCAGGGATTGAAGAAGGCGGTTTCCTGCAAATGTCAAAGGATAGACGATGCTGGAAATTCATGTTAGGAAGGAGAACAGTCCTGATCGGGAAATGAGTCAGAATCGGATGTAGAAACGGAAACGAGGCTAAAGATGCAGAGCAATAGTGAAAGTACAAACGGATAGCGCAATAAAAACACTTCTCTAAGAAGAAAAAGCTGAAAAATCCACAACTTACGAGTATTGAAGAAAACAATTTAAAAGAAGACAACCCCCACATAAGTAGGTGAAATCAAGGAAGATATGCAATTAAAGAGAAATATATTTGGAACAAATATCGGTCGCGATGAAAACGACTTCAAGGACTCGAATTAAGAACAGCAATATAAAACTGGAAGAATTAAAATCAACATGTGCACTATAAAGGCGACAACCACGCTAGGAAACAGAACAAATTGATAGGCTTATTGCAGTAGACTTCATTTATCGTTAACTTTCCTGAGTATTATATTTGATAAAACACATAATTATTAGTTCGATTGTTTCCATAAGACGAAAGGTTATTTATGAAACATCTTTACAATGATTATCTTCCCCAAAGAAGGGAAACAACATATCAATCTCCATAGTGACACCTGGGTGGTGCCCAAGACGACGTAAGATCTGATAGGAATGAAAGAATTCCAAACGGTCTCTTGGACGTTCTAGATGAATTAAAATAAGGCAATAACGTACATTCATTTTGCAAAGTGAAGGCCCCGATTTCACCACTAGCGAGGCTATTCACATCACTAGCATAAGCCTTTCAATTATAGAAGAAAAATGATCAGATGGGGGGGGGGCGAGCGACAGCTGCTGCGGTGCGGCTGGCACTTTTGCGGAAGCGCGCATGGCACCAAAGGCGCGGGCTGCGGAGTTGCAAGGTGACGCGAGACGGCTCGGAGCGCCCGTGAAAGAGAGGGATGAACATGGGCGGCGCCTTGTCCGCGTCGCCGTATTTCTCCAGAAGCGCTGAAGTGCGAAATCCCGAAACGCCCCGACCGTAAAGATAATGTAGGGCACAGCGCCACAGCACTCCCGCCGAACACCTGGTGCATGATGAATTACTTATTCCCGCTCCTAGAATTACGCTCGGGGAAGATCCGCTGCCTCTTACATTCTTAAGCTTCGAAAGCGAGACAGCTTAGTGGAGAGCTCGCGTTCTTGGTGAAGAAAAGACGGAACGATTTTATTACTCGAATGCAAATTCAAAGAACTAAAAGACAGCCGTCTCTCTGCAAGATTGTGACATGCATTTCAGCTACAATGAAAATCGTTAAGTTAGGTTTAGTACTTGTAGTCGAAAACAGTACATACATACAAATGCTGTTACACCAACCATTGTTACTCAAGAAACAGGTATATTTATTTCAAGCAACTATGATATAAGCTGATGTCACGTCGTTAATCTCTTGCCAAATTCCTTGCACGAGTCGTGCAACTGAGAATTGCTATCACAGTTAACAGAATCCGTGGTACATAATTTGTCTTTCCCAGCAGCGTTTCGCGTACATTTTTTTATACTTCAAAATAATTACCTTTAATTCACAGAGTGAAAACCGCGAAACTCTCGCAACATCCGACTGCTCAGGGCCGAGTCTCTCCCACTCTCAGTGGCCCGGAGAGTAAAGGGCAGGGAGTGAAACCGCCCGCGGGCGCCCCCGGCCGCACGCCCGCCGTCGGCGGAGGTCGGAGGACGCCGGAACGCTCCACGGAGCGGGAGCGGAGCTGGAGCGGAGAGCGGCGCGCTAAGACCGCGGCGGCGGGCGGGCGGGCGGCCCGGCAGCAGGAGACAAATGGGCGGGCAAACACTTCACGAAGCGAGAGTGGCCGCGGATAAGAATAAGCGCTGTAGCCGCTCGGCAATTCATTAATCTGGGAGGAGGGGAGCGCGGAGGGGCGGAGCGGGGAGCGACGGAAGGGGCAGGGGGGAGGGGCGGGCGTGTGTCGGCGGGTCGATCGCCGCGGCGCGCTGATAAAACCGGCGGCGACGGCGGCTACTGGAATGTGGCGACGCCCGCCGCCGCGCTGCGCCGCCGGCCCGGCCGCCCGTCCGTCCCGGCCACCGCCGCGCCGCGGCCGACCGGAGCGCACAACCTGGTCACCGTCCCTCCCGGCTACTACCACCAGCCAAGGCTTCCGCCACCCACACGTCCAGCTCTCCCGCAGCCACACTATTACACTCGATTACGATAATCGATAGTTCGGAAGAGGTTTCTCTGTTAATAATTTTCATTAGGCCTCGTCTCAGCAATAAACATTTCTACCCAGTTAGAATTGAAACACTGAATTCTCCTTAGGTTTAGAAGATAGCAAGTATAACTCTTCGAAACAAACTTTCGCTTTCGAAATCACACAAGTCATTTAAGAGCTTCACCGAGAATTCTTCAGTGACAGAGTAACATTAAAGTAGAAATAAACCTACTATTATATAAGATAATTAATTATAACTAATTAAATTTGATACTTTTTTCTTCTCTGAAGTAGTGAGCGTTCAATAACCCTCAATCCATTCCTGGATCATTTACTATATAGTAAACCACTGAGCAGTCATGCAAGTGTCTACTGATTGACAATCACTCCCTGGTCTCCCATTTCTCTTCTTCGCCACAGGTATTCTTCCTCTGACGTCATCTCACTTTCCAACTCGGTCGCCGCCGTCCTCCTCGCCTCCGCTCCCCGCATAACCAGTCACCGGCTCCATCTTCATAGCCATCTAGATCGCTGTCGCCTGTCTCCATTGTCAACTCCCGCGCCCGCGTCTACGCCCACGCACGTGTCATGTCTCTGCCTACACTACGAGACAGTCTGGACTTTGCTCTCGAAGGCAACGTGGTCGTAGCAACCGAGCGAGATTATCTTATCGACGGGACGGTGAGCTCAAATTCAGGGCGTAGCCAAGGGTCCCAATGCAGCTCCAAGAATGAACGAATGAACGTTTAGAGCTTATACATCGCTGAGTAATCTGCAGTTACTACTATCACATTTGCTTGGCTCTTCCACTCGCAAGGCAAGGGGCAAGTTCCGACACGAAAATGAACTTAACAGAAGAACGAAATGAAAAAGTACCTTTACGTCAAAACATTTCCTGCACAAACAGAGACTCATTGTGCGTCTTATTTAGCAGTTACTTGAAGGCATTTAAGTCTCTTGAAAAGAAGAATATACTGATAGAGCTGGGATACTAAAGACCTATAAAATGACTTATTTATTCAATAAATTTTACCGTTTTAAATTAAATATATTTTAAACAAATGATATTTAATACAAAATCTTTATTTTGGGAGGAAAATTAATCCTCAGCTCCGATCTTCCAACCTTCAGTTATGAAAGGTCGAGGAAGTTACCGAAGATCCTTGTAATTTTGAGAGTTCGAAAAACGATACTCCATGGAGATCATCTGCAGTAGTGAATTTCGTCATGATCTGATGATACAATAAGGTTTTGGTGTTTCATTATAAATTCATGAAATATTCACTAACAAAAAACACGAAAAGAAAACAAAATGCATAAAACTGACAAAAATGACGCAAATGTCCACAAAAATTACCTAATAATTGAAAATGTCAAAAATGCAATTTCGATGTACATCGGTATATTATGCAATATCGATGTTTAACACATAAACAAAAAGATAAGGTCGCATATTCAAAGAATGTTGCAGTCAGTTTCTGATCTTCATGAAATCTTCACTTCATGAAAAAGAATTTTTCTCAGATTTAGAAACGCTGATTCACATAACAGAAAAAAGAAACATGCAAACGACAGACAACGAGAGCAAATCCGTGTAGATAAAAGAAAACGTCGCAGGAAGCCAATCGAATCTCAACTATTTCCCATTTCCAATTCCAAATTTTCCAGGTTAAGCTATTCCAGTGATATATCTAGCGAATCTCGTTATATTTATGTTCAATGTCGCTTTCTCTGACCATGTAGAGCCTTCAAAGTACCCGGAGCTCAGTATCCAGAACCTTGCACCCTGACTTCCTCTCCCTCCGTCGTCGCCCGCGACAGAGGGAAGGCGTGGCCGGTCGAGAACACTTTGTCCGCCGGGTATTGTAATCCAGGTTCGTTCCCCGCCCGCGCCTTTCACACCTGCTCGGGTGCTGAGTCAAACAGCGCCTCCCAGGTCGCGGAACACGCGAAGGGTGGCGTAAGGCCGGTGGCGTGACTCCAAGCCGCTACCGGGCGAGCGCTGGACGCGAAACGACCGCTAGGAAATCCACCGAGCTCCCGCAATGGGGCAACGCGTGCACGTGGCCATTGTCCGGCCGGCCACTCCCCTTCGCTCGCTAATGGTTTTAGCACATTAACGCCCGCCACAATGAGAACCGCTTATCAGATCATTCAACAACTTTCTAAAGAAAGTATACATCAATTTTGCGATAAAATGCCGTGCTTGACTTTGATCGCAAGTGGGAGCTGGAAACTCAACAAACCAGTCTCTTTATGACACAATAGGTGTCGTAAAAATTCACGTATGGAATATACGTGTTTTCGCTCTAACATGAACACAAATTTTTAAGTCGAAAGCGAAAGGAGTCCGAAAGCATTCGATAAACGATAAGCATTCCACCCGTGCATTTTAGGTGCTAGGGACCACAGAAGAGAGCCAATAAGGCGCAATTCGTAGAGTACGAATAAAGCTTAGGAAAAACGTTTATTAGGCTACTTCCTATAAAAGAACTGAATTAAGATGTAAAACATCATAACTTTACGAACAACATTAAATTACTATTGGTTTGTCCGCAGAACAACTGTGTCCAACAAATTTGGCACCCAGGAGCATGGTTGTTCATTAGGATCATTTCTGAATGTGATGAATGATGATGTCGATGAATACTGTTAACGGGCGCTTCAACAAGTAGGGTCAATGTCGGTCGTGAAAAAAAATTTTAACATATATTGAGTATGTGTGACATAAGTCAACTAAAATGGTTTTTAGGCTAGTACTTGGGCAAAGGTTGTCACTAGTAAATGGTACAGACTCTCTCGAATTAGTTTTCTAGTTTTTTCTCTTAATTCAAGGCTAGCTTTACGGTATTGTCCCATTTTCTTCCCAGCTATTACTTATTGCGTCTAAAAGATTTTTTTCACATTTTCTAAAATATTCTATTCCACAATAGTACAACTGAAACTTGATTAATAATTTTATAGAGTAGTAAAACATAATCCAATAAATCCATAATCCAATTTTTCATCTACAAATTAAGGAAGTTCATGAGAAAATATTATTTGAACTTTTCTTAAAATTCGCAATTTTGGAGGGCATTTTCACAGAAAACGTTTTAGTTTTTCAGAAACTTTACAAAAAATAATTTGAAGCACTCCTACTTACACATGCAATAACATATGAAAACGCTCATAATGTAAATATTAACGAGTGAGATATAAAAAATCTTACATTTGTGTAATTTTTGAAAAATCAAAAGAATTCATCGAAGTGGAGATTATGCTACCTTATTCAGTGCATTTGGCACTATCAGTACAAACCTTCTGAAAAAGACTTAGCATTTTTGAGAAGTCCCGATGAGACAAACAAGGCATCAAGAAACTTTAGTTACGAAACGACCATCTTTGATCCATCTTCGCGGAATGTTGAACAATATGACTCACATTGGGGCCATATGCCACCGGAAAAGGGCAGGTAGTAGGCGGGGTCCAGCCACCTGGCGCACCTGCTCGGGCCAAATGTCAGGCGGCGACCGCCACCGGGCGACCCAGCCCACGCCGCGGGCCAGGGCGCGGAGGGTGGCGTAACACTGGGAGCGAGAACGGCCGGTCGCCGCCCCGACCACCCACTCACACGAATGGGGCACGACGAATACCAAAATCCACCGGCGGTAATTCACTACTCACTAGCTTCGCCGGCCCTGGTGCCGCCCACTGCCGCCCCAGTCACCAAAACTTGTCACCAACATTTTCCCTTTGTACACAAGTGAAACGATCCGTTTGCATGGAAACTAATCCGTAAATGTATGACAACATAATAAAAAAGTGACATGAAATAAAATTGTTATTACGAAATATCATGAATCTGATGAGTAATCCTCTGATATCTTCTACGATACAGTTTCCAGAACTATCAGAAAACAATATCGCATATTAATTTTCTTTGCTTCTTTCCTTAAAACACTACCGAGAAATATATAATTGCTCTCCTAAGAATTTAAAGTGACTGTTCAGACATTCTCCATCTCACCTCAGTTTAGTCAGCGCCTGTTGGTAAAAACCATCCTTTCGTAACACGCCTTCCGTACACTTCCGCTCTCCACCCACACCTTGACTTGCCAACCCCATTGCTCTCCATCCAGTCACTCTCCTTTCGCTGCTAGTCACACCCACACGATCACCTTTTTGCTTGGAGATCCGCAGAAAGATTCAATCCTGGCGCCGATTTCACCACTACCAACCATTGCCACCACCAATGTTTTGCCACCAAACATTTTCTTGTGTCCTCCTCCACTTCAAGTGTCCATCGGCACGACTTTTCCTACCTTCCGTCTACCTAGAGCTTCCACTACCCGCACGCTGGAACATATCCTTACCATCACCATCCCCAACGCCCCACCCGATCGGTAGTGATGGTAGAATTTAAAACTTTAAAATTCAAATAGCATTTTGAAAACAATGGTATTGCGTTTTTTAGCATTATAAAAATTAGGATTTAGCATATTGTAGCATTTGCTGAGAAAATTATTATTAAAGGGGACTCTTTGAGACAAAAAATTTGTTCGATGCTTTTTAGATTTTCCTACGAAAATCAGGAAATAAGGGAAACTAATTTAATGTTTCGCCATTTGTGAAATTGAACAAATATAAAAGAGTACAAAGCGTAAGAAATAACGCATGCGTCACAGGATAGGATCTTCCTACTCTTTCAGTCAACCGTCTGCGTACAACGAACTGAGGAAGCTGAGACCCTTGAGATGACCCTGGGCGCTCAGGTTTCAGGATCAGTTTTTTTATTCGTTCTTATTATTTTTAACTTTGTTTCCTCCGTTAAATCTTAATTATAAATTAATGCTCTCAAATTAAATTTTTTAAACATCGATGGGTTGTTGCTGATGTCGCATCCCTTCTTACAAGAGAGAGAACTCGAAGGAAACCATTAAATGCCATTTAGCAATTATGTGACAGATTCAAGACCATTTGGCACTTAGTAGGTGATTTGGCATTTGGTAATCGATTTCGCATTTTATCACACATTGAAAACCTTCAGAAATATCACCGACCATCAAACATACAATTATTATTTTTTCAACATTTGGTAACATTTTGTATTTTTAGCAACTGCTAAAATCTACCACCTCAACTCATCGGCAAAAGCCAAAATCTACCACCTCTACCCATCGGCAAAAGCCAAACTCTACCACCTCTACCCATCGGCAAAAGCCAAAATCTACCACCTCTACCCATCGGCAAAAGCCAAAATCTACCACCTCTACCCATCGGCAAAAGCCAAAATCTACCACCTCTACCCATCGGCAAAAGCCACTGCCCGCCGCGGGCCTCCCGGTCACTGCTACCGGTGGCGGCGGCGGCGGCGACTGGGCAAGGTACCCGTTCGATCTCCAGAGATAAGCCGGGCGCGCTTATCTGCGTTGTATCTGCGTCGACTCGATTTATTGACGCGGTTGACATTTCACGCTCAGCTAATTTCGAATTCGCTGGGAGAGCATGTCCTCGCTGATACCATTACATTCATTTCGCCAGCGCCGCCGCCGCCGCCGCTCCCGCTGCCGGTTACGTGGCAGGCGGTGCCCGCTTCGGTATGCGCGTGTGGACGCGGTGCCCGTGGCGTAATTCCGCATAAAGAGATTTTGTTGATAAGTTCTGAAATTTACACGGACGCGAAACAAATCTGAGTAGCTATGATTTTTTTCTTATCTGTTGAGATTAATCATATGTCGTTCGCAATGCGATCGTGTGGTTAACAAATATCTGAGATTACATGACTCTAGTTATCAAAAAAATAATAATTCCAAATTTTGCTCATTTCAATTTGAATCATTTGCAACATCTTAAAAATTACGAATTATTAATTATTCAACAAGTGACTTCCCACTCTAGATATCCTAACAAACAAATTAGTTACACTACTTACATACAACAATTTCGAAAGCATTTAATTGATTCGAAATGCTTATGATTAACTCGTTTGGTAGTTCCTCATGACGAACGCAATGATTTTTATTTGTTTATGCATGTCGTTTCTTATTAGTTGATAGCTGCTCAAAGAACTTCCTACTAAAACTTTTGAACTATTAACTTTGTTTTAACTTGACCAGATTTGGATATTCCAAACAGCTCTTCTAATACATTTCAACACCCCTGTAATAATCGACAATGAAGCATAACATAAACCTACAGCAAAACTATTAATATAATTCTGAAAGAATACAACAAATGCTTATAATACCAAATTCTCGTGCAGCACTCTTCCGTCGGCTCTCGAGAGCACACGCGTCAGTCGACCGCGGCCTCTGAACAGCCGAGTCCGCAACCTCGCGCGCCGATGCTGCGCGATGCCTTATCGGAAAGCGCTACAGAAATATTTCGTGAAATTGCCATCGACGCGTGGGTTCCATACGAAATGCGCGACCGGCTGAGGTGGACGCGGGCGAGGGTGCCGATATCTCCAACATCTAGCAGAGATGGGGAAACCAGATAACTCGAGCCGTGGAAATTGAACTACGCTCTTCTCCACATCTGGAAAGGATAAAACGAGAGACAACCGTAGCAGAATTTTTGCCTGGTGTCAGCGACTTCCTAATGGTCGGATTGTCTCGTCTTACATTCCGAAAATATAAAAGAGGCACCCAAAATGTAATAGAAGACAAAAGTAACCGAACTAACAATATAGTTATAAAACAAAATTATTAAAAATTAAATATTTTATAAAATGTAAACAATCAATAAATTCTTTATTTCAAATAGTGTGCAGAAGTTTTAAAAAGGTTCCCAAATAATTACAAACTTCTAATTTTAAATTACTTTTTACTCCATTGACAACTATATGTACGAGCTGATCACATTTTCCTAACACACGAAAAACTGTCGTCCCAAGTCCTGATGTGAATGACCTTATTCCTTAACACTTCTCCAACCGTCAAACAAAACGTTAAAACAATACCCGAAAAAATCGGTTACTAATCACATGCGTTTTCAATACGCGCTTCACATTCACATCAACACATTTCATTTTGAGTCTGAAGAGGCGAATAAGTGTGTGCAAAAAACTTGCCGGTAAAAAGCCACATGAAAAATGTGCATACCCGCCCACTAACCGGCTGAATCGGCAACTTTTTTGCAGCATTTCCCGCATTTCATTATCCCCCGGCGGCGGCGGCGCAGTGTGCAATTCAGCGCCGCGGCGCGCCGGCCGGTGCTTTGACGGGTGCCGTCACGCGCGCGCTTTCACTGGGGCAGCGATAATCCCTCTCCGTAACCGGAGTCCGAACGACTTGTACGTGCCGTGATCTGGAGATTCCATGAAAAATAGACCCCCGCGGAACCGCAAGCCACACCTTCCCTTTCAATTCTCCTCTCTCATCCTTGTTTCTACTTTCTCCTTTTCTCAGAAAACAAAACCCAGAGAATCTTCGCTTATCACAGGATTTCATGGCAAATTCCAGGAATTTTTGTAATAATGTCCCCAAGGTTTTTTTAAAAAACACTTAAAAATACTGATATTAATATCAAATCCGAAGTGTCTAAATATCACGAAAATATCAAATCGAGTGTTTTAATAAATGTATCAACTTGACTGATATATGAAATAATCAAATAATATATGAAATATATGAAAATTGATAAATATATGAAAATTGACTGATCTTTAAAATTTATGTCCAAACTCACTATTTTCATAATCCCTTCACACTTAATAACAGTACATGTTCTGTTCAGTATCTGAACACTAAAGGTCGGGTATACTCTAAGAAATTCGTACCGAATTCAAAAGGCGTGAGAAGATTATTACAAAGGGCAAATGTACAAAAGTAAATATGTTCAACACAAAACAGTAAGCAGTACGTCCTGCACAAACAAGTCAACACGCGCCTAACCCCTTGCATCGCTTCACATGTGTTACACACGTCGAAAGCCGTGACCTGTCGCCACGATTGTGTGCAGCCACACACACTCCAACACCTTTTAGCGCGGCGTGATACGCCGCAGCTGGCCGCCCAGTAATTAGGTCAGGGCATATAAGAGGTGGCTTGGGCAACGACCGGCGCTTGGGCCGGCGCGGGCGCCGAGGAGGAGGAACGTGCTTAACCTTTTACGAAATATCAAAGTGGAAAACTACCATTTTCGAAAGCAAGTACCACTTATAAGCACCAAGGAAGCATTTTCCCCTCTCGGCTTGGAACCTCATCGAACCAGGAAATGCATTCGTTTTATTTTTCTCCTTTAAATTCAGAGCCAGACCATCAAGTTTTGAGAGACATTTATCATGTGTCAAATACTTTTTCAGGTTGTCATGCGTATCCCTATCAATTTGACAGCAAATGAAATATTTTATAACTTCATTTATACAGAAAGTACTGTTCCCCACACTACCCCTCGCCAGTAATTTCGCGGACAATCACCTAATTTGGGTTATCACTTAAGCATATAACATTGTTATAGGCCTTAATTCATGACGTAGAAGTTAGTAATAAGTATTCTGGGACACATTATATTACGTTGTGTGTGTGTGTGTGTGTGAGTGTGTGTGTGTGAGAGAGAGAGAGAGAGCGTGTGTGTGTGTGTGTGTGTGTGTGTGTGTGTGTGTGTGTGTGTGGTGTGTGTGTGTGTGTGTGTGTGTGTGTGTGTGTGTGTGTGTGTGCGCGCGCGCGCGCGCGCGCGCGCGGGGGGGGTGTGAGTGTTCGTGAAAAATACACTTTCTTCCATAAAACACTTTTAAAATCCTGAAATTAGGATCAAAAGTAGATGTCCAAATTTACATCTACATTATTTTATTCCATTAACAAGACAACTCTAAAGAAATTAAACGTAATTAAGTCACGGACACATTCACCCATAAATCAATCAAGCATATAATGTGACGCGAAGAGAAATTTAGCCCTGCGGTGTGTATTTCCTGTTTGGTTCGGCGTGGGCCTAAACTAGGCCGGAATGCGAGGGGCGTGGTCGAATAGCAGCCGGGTGTTGGCAGCCCGGTGAAAGCCCAGCAGCGCAAGGGGCGAATTCCCTGGGGAGCATCACACTGCCTCCAATCGCAGCATCACTCTGCATCGTGCCGGCGGCCGGCAGCGGCGGCACACACGCGTGATAGGGCGCGCGAATCCGACGCGTGTTTCGGGCGCGGCCGGCCCCACGATTACCCGCGGGCGGTGGGCGCTCCGACGCGGCGCGGCGCGGCGGCGTGGTGTCTCGGGGCGCAGGTGGGGAGGGGAGAACGCGGAAGATTGCTGCCGCTGTGGCTGTGGTGGCAGACGCAAAGGCGGGAACGGCGGTGGCAACGACGGTGACGGCGGTGGTCGCGGTGGCGACGGAGGCGGGGTGGCGGCGGTGGCGGCGGTGGCAGCGGAGGCGGCGGAGGCGGCAGAGGCAGTGGAGGCGGCGGAGGCGACGGAGGTGGAGGAGGCGGCGGAGGCGGAGGAGAAGGCGGAGGAGGCGGCGGAGGCGGTGTAGGCGGCGGTGGCGGCGGCTCGTTTGTCTGCCGGGCACGATCGCGCACCGAAGAGCATGTGTTTCTCCACACAGGCGCTCCAGCGAGGGCGGAGCCCTGCGAACTGGGTCTCGCGAAAAAAGCGGGCGGGGCGCGCGATTAACGCTTTGCTGCAGGGTTCATAAAGCAAGGCAGCTCGCGGCGTGATGAAGAATGTGCCGCTAATACGCGGGGGTAAAAAGCTCACCACGTTTTTGCAGTGCAATTACTATTCGTAGTTTCCGCTTCAATCAACATCTAGTTTATTATTCACACCCAACTGTACCGCCACGACCGTACTCTTGCAATACTCACTTATCGCTGCAAAAATTCTTAGGGCTTGGGAGCATCAGACAATTTATTAGTTTTAATCTCCCATCGTGGTAGTAATATTATTTTCGACTTTTATTGCATGCGAAAGAAAGATGTAAAAGTTAGGCTCAAAGAAAAGAGACGGTCATGAACAAAGAAGTAAAATTGCATGACTGGTGGAGCATATAAATCAGTTCGAAACTGGAATATGGAAGAACTTTTAATGCGGGTATCATTCCGTAAAAGGAATCAAAAGATCATATCGATTCAATCACTTAAACTTCCAACATTTCTGCCCATCTAGTTGGTCAGAGGACCCTCAACTTAAAATACATCATACGTCTTTTATCGAAGCACTGAATCGCAATTAATTTCCTTGCTGTTTTCGTCTCCCCAAGTTCACCGGAAAGTGCGTGGCTAGAGAGCCCTACTACCCAGAAATGCGAAAACTAAGGGCAAACCCGCAGTCCAACTTTTAACGTGCGTCTACAAATTCGACAGTCGCGTTCTGGCTTCGAGGCGGTAAATAGCTAAGTCACTTGAAAACTGTTCACTAAAATAAGAAAAACGTCGGTAAAGACAATGCCAACTTGCAATACTATTTCCAAGCCAACAAAGCACCAGAAGATCAATACATCAGGTTTAAATATTCTGTTGCCTCAAGTGTTTATCCGCCGAAAGATAATCGCGATTGCGGCATTGGTTCATCCTAAGGGCAGAGCTCAGGGCAAACGCGATTGCACGACACGGCGCATGAAAGTTGCCTATCCAGCGACTGCCGGTCGGAATTATGCACACCCTACAGGAGGAGCAATAACTCATGTCCTCGCGACGTGTATCAAAAACGGTTGAGAGCAGCGCGTTACGAAACTTTTAACGTGCGCCGTATCTAGATCCTGGCTTTATTTATTAGAAGCAATTTGCACTGAACATGTCGATTATGCACTTCGGCGATATATCATGGTACAGATTTGCACTCCAGATCACTTTCTCAGGCGCAATTGCTACGCATGTACATGTAATTCCTACGTACTCAGCCTGATGTATTATCAAATGAGTGTTGTTCTGTAGATTGCACTAGTAAAAAATCTTAAGGTCACACTAATTACAAAAGCAAAATATAGACGCACATGAAAATAAATTGAAATGAGCAAAAAAGCCAAAATTATTATAATAATTCAATCAAGTATTGATATATTAAGACGATACCACGAATAGCAAAAGAACAGAGTTTTTGAGAAAAAAAGGTACTTGCAAATACGAAAAGTAAAAAAAAGTTCGATGAAATGAGTGTTAATTCTCACAAGCAACCTGCAGTCAATTCATTACGTGTGAACTCTCTCGACTAGCACCAAAAGAGAAAGTATTCATATTATACTTCATTGGAGATGAATGGTATCACGAGACCACAGTTTATTTTCAATTAATCGAACCGCGTCAGAAAGTTATAATAGTCCCTTTCACTGGAGGACGATATATCATAAGCTGGTTAAGTGAAAAAGATGGTACGTCATGAGCTGACGTATCGTATCCACATGCATTTATATTTCTCAAATCAAAATAAAACAATTTGGAGCTTATTTATAATTGAGAGAAAGCAAATCTATCAGTACAGCCAAACTAGCACTTGCACCGGACATAACCCAACCAATTTCTACAGTAATCATGTAATTAATTAATTTCCTTTTGCACTTCAGGGTGCCAGTGCCAATGGAAAGTTCTTGCCTCGCCTTCAAACTACAGAATTCGTCCTGCGGGCATATTACTATACTTCCTGGTAGGATACAACCATCAAATCATAATGAAGTCTGATAGTTGATATTCTGATTTCATAGTCCACATACAGGAATGATACCTGGAAGGCTCGAAGATCGCAAACCAATTGGTAACTTCAAGGTACATACAATGTGCATGCTAGAAGTACGAGACAATCTGATGAATTAAGTCTAAATAATGTAGTTTTCTTATATGCACATTCATAAACATATACAAATTTAATTAATTTGAAGCTTTAAAAAGATAATTACGGATTTAAGACCGAAGATAAGCAAAGACTAATCAACAAATTAATACTGAGATACTTCAAACTCACAATCAGTGATTCATCTTTTAATTAATTTATTTTGAAATTTTGTTGGAGAAAGACGGTTTGTGGGAGTTTTCTTCGGTCCAAATTCTTCAATTCCGTCTGCGTCTCATCTAACTGACCAATATACTGTAATTCATCCCATCAACAACACGTATTTAATATGCCACAGCATGATACATCAAGTCTTTGGTAGCCCTGACTGTCCTTCAGCGAATTTCGGGGGCCGTGCTCCAATTCATATAAATATAAAGGAAAATGCGAAAGATAATTAAGATGGGACTGAAATGGGACTGTTTCGAAGCATTCTGTTTATGAAGCTTATATTTCGTTTACGATACGAAAGAGTATTTAAGAAATGCAAACGATGGATTCTTCCATATTTTCGGTCCAATCATTTGAGATCTGGCCTTTCTTTTTCGGGTATTATGGTCAGGGGTACCGAAGATGGTTAGAAAAACACTCTTGGATAATTTTCTACACACAAAGGGAATTCTTCAGTAAAAGATAATACTTACTAATTTCATTGTTCTTTTTGTAGTATATTTAATACATTTATTTTGATCTACTTATTTAAAATGACTAGGTGGATGACATTTTAATTTTAGAAGTGATTTTTATAGCGATGACATTGATAATACTTTATTTGAATTATTTGTCCAGGTAATTCATGTGCACTGTAATTTACATTTAGAACTCTTTTTGAGTATATATTATAGATTTTTTATCAGATTTCTTTTCTTGTGGAGGTAGAGATGGATGTTGATGGGACCCTGCAACCACACTCCCTGCAGTCGCCACCAAGTGTGTGCTCTTCCGCGCGCACCACAACAAGCGCGCGAGGCGGGGGAGGGGGGGTAGAAGGATAGGAGGAAGCCGCCCACGTAACGGAGCGCACGCCAGAGAGGCGCATTCCACAGGGGCAGCAGCAGCAGCCGCCTTTGCGGCAACGCAGGCAGCGCAGCGCAGTGCAGCGCCACGTGCCGATACGATGCGATGTCGCCGACACGCGGAATGCGGGCGGCATCGATGCGCGCTGATAGAGCGCGGCGCTCGCCATGACGCCCCGCGGCCGCGCCAGCGCTGCACAAGAGGAGCGTAGAAGAGGGGGACGGATGGCATTCAAAGCGAGCAGCTGCTCTACGTATTGTCACATAGCTCGCTAAGGCAGACACATGTGATCGCAAGACCAATAGAAAAAAAAAAGGAATAAAAGGAAAAGAAACAAAAGGAAAGGCACTAGACGAATTAAGGAGACAGGAACCATGAAATGGGTCAAATGATCGATTTTTGTTTTGTTTTGTTTTTTGCCTAAATAAATAGTTTAAACCTTACCCTTTCCAAATATACCAACATTTTTTCTTCTAGGACGCCTGGAAGTCTATTTAATTCTCATTTAAATATCCCAGTGTGCATGACCCACGCCCATTTTTACTTTCTCGCCTTACGAAGTTCTTCGCAAGAAGAGAAAGTTATGTTATCTTGCGCCGGAAACGGCGAATTTTTTGACGCTGCATTCACGTGTTATTTTTTTGTAATTCTGAACGCATGTTGGGCTGTTAATGAAATACTGAAACATACTCTTGTTCATACGTTGGTAGTATTGGTCTTATTTGCTGAAAAAGATGATCCAGAATATGGTGCACGAATGTTCAAGTAGAGCAGTGGCAAGTAGACAGTTTGTTCAAATGGCGTTTGGCGAAAATGTATTTATTTTGTAATTAATGTGCCTTTTTCTCAGAAACTATTTTTCACAATTTATTAAAATTTGTAGGATATATTCTTTCAAGTATTGGCAATAAATTGACATTTTTTATATAAACATTCTTCAATAATAAATAATATCAAAAATAATGTTTGTCCAAAGATGGAAAAAAAGAAGGAAAAGTTTAATGAAAAAAATACTCATTATTTCTCAATCAACTTTTAAAAAATCTCCAAATAATAACCAAACGTTTTATCTTCAAGTGTGTAAAATATCAAAATTTTATAGTAAACCATTTTTCCAGAAAAGTAGTAGCAAATTTAACATAGGCGGTATACATGGAATATACATGGAACCCTCCATCCTTAAAAGAAATGACATGAACATCTTTGTTATGGTACTAGATGAAAATTATTATAATATTGTTTCGATGAAATATGCGCATATTGAGGAAGTGCATCAGTAATTTTTTTCTTCCACAGTTTGAGCATTCATTAAGTGTTGGTGGATGCTATATAATTTTTAAAAAATACTCGATAGGAACATCAAGAAAATGGATATGAGTAGATAGTGGATTTTGAGAAATGCCAGCATTTCTAAGCAACAAAGCATGTAATTTCTACTAGCAAAAGACAGACAAAGAAACGCAGATACCATCCCTAATTCGTATCATTTTTCAGTTGGCAAATTAACACCAATTTTGCCCCAGGTAATATGATATAAATTACAGCGGACGTCTAGTCAGTTGTTCCGCACAGAACCCGAACGGTTTTCCTGGTACGCTGAGAGCGAACCGCCACCGGCCCCGCGAGCAGTCGTTTCCTCATTTTTCCTTGCCGCGCTCGCTGCGCGACTAGGAAATGTATATATGTCGAGCGGCGTTAGCGGCCAGTCTCTGCGCCCCCGGCCTCCAGAATGCCATCGTACCTTCTTCCGCCGCCCGGTCGGACGGTCCGTCCGCCGAACGCGTTCGCCGAAGCATTTTAACGGACCTCCATATCCATTTTTAATGTAAACCGCATTGCAGCGAAAGCGGGGCGGTGTGTTTTCGCCATTCCGCCTGCTTCTAATGTCGGCACTCCAAACGGCTGTGGGGTTCTGTTCCGCATAAGCAGCGGCGCGTCACGTTTTTGCCTTTTACTTAGCTGATTTCAATACAGGTACATTATCTTCATCGTTGCAATATTATTAGTTGTTCGTTAAAGTGCTTTTCCTTCTAAGAAAAAACACTTTGTAAAAACCGTGAAACGAGGTCTACATTCCGATGATAATTTTAGAATTCGCAAGGTGCACACAGTAGATTTTTAATTAGCATTATTACTTAGGGACGTTCCAAAAATGTCCTTTCCTTAATTCAGAAAACGCGCTAGATAATCGGTAAACGTGTGGTGCGTTAGTTCGTGGGTGTGTCCGTCTATCAGTTACGGTTTAAACACTTTCGATCTGACTATGGGAACTAAAGAGGTGTGTCATTCGAGGCGGGTGGGAATGTTGGTATGGAAATGGCCATTTGGGCCGTATCTTTATAGAACATTATTATTTTTTAATATTTAAAAAAATCATTTGAGATAGGGATAGTGGGAATTTGAGGGAAGACGAAGCTTGGAAATGAATTATTTTATAGCATGTAATTAGCAAATTTTTTTGTAGATACTTCATTTAAGATTGAAATAGTTGGTCTTCCTGATTAGAAATGAAGATTTTTATTATATTCTTTAATATACAGCCTCTGATAATACCTCCAAAGAATGTCAGTACAATGATAGAACGCACTTATCAAAGCAATTCACGTGGCTTACCAGTCTGTCTCTCCATTACAAATATACGAATGGGTAAATGATCGTAAACAAGCTGACATAGCTGACGCATTCACACGGTTTATGCCTTTTTGTGCTTAATGTTTACGCAGAAGTTATAGCGAATAAGGTCATTAGCGACTACTATTAATTTCCATATCAATAACAGTTATTATGCCTTATAACAATCAGAATTATTGAATTCAAAATTATATAACAGAGATACATTTTATAAATTACAAAACAAACCGATATAGTTTTTGCGTTTATCAATAAATTATAATCTTAAAACCAATCATTAAATCCGTACACTTTCTGACAAGCCATTATTGTGTCTTGACATAAGGAATTCTTTGGAAATAACATTAATTTGAAGTATATGCAAGCAAACACCACGA
Organism: Acheta domesticus; assembly: GCA_031308135.1. Lineage (NCBI taxonomy): Eukaryota > Metazoa > Arthropoda > Insecta > Orthoptera > Gryllidae > Acheta > Acheta domesticus. Next base: position 65,654,581 of record JAHLJT010000631.1, read on the forward strand.
TCTACGGATGATAATATTAGAATTTCGTCCGTATTTTATTCAACTTGTAACAACGAAATGGATTACAATATGAAAACAACACGTATCTCTTTTTAACTATATCCAATGAATGCCATGCACCATAAACCAACCTTACTACATAAACTTCACTTTATGATACAAAGACGCACATAATACCGTCTTCTTCGTTCCTCTGCCTGGAGCAACGATCCATCACGCCGGGACTTCAACCGGCGCGTCCCTAATTGTGAGAGACTGTCAACACAGCCGCTTTATCAGGCGCGTGAGGAGGAGCCCCGGAAGTGGTGGGCGAGGAGCGAGTCCGGCGCGCCGCGAGGGCGAGGGCGTGGACGTGGGCGAGGACGAGGGCGAGACCGGGTTCAAGAACGCGGATGGCCACGAGTTGCCTGCCCGCCACGGGCGAGGACAGAACAAGGCGACGGCTGCGCGGCGTCGGCGCGGCGGGCGCGGCGGCGGAGAGAAAGCGAAAGGGAAGGCGGAGGGAAAAGGCGGTGCTCGTGCAGCAGGCGACCCGCCCGCGTCCTGCTTCGGGCAGCAGACGAAACAGCATAGGAGGAAGAATGGAAAAGGAGCAAGATGACGGCATAGACTAAGGATGTATACATCTTTACTTTATGATGACGGCGGATTTGCAGACGCAGGAAATACACAATCAGAATGAATGTGAAAGTCCTAGTACATTACAAAACAATATTAGTGAGCAAGGACGACGACAAAAGGAAAATATTAATAAAATGCGAGAAGAGAAAGGCACTCCCGAATGAAAACGGGTTGGTGATTCAGAAACTCTGGTTACAATAAATCGCGCTTATGCACTCAAGAACGTCTGTCGTCTTCGGGGCTAGTGGCAGTAACAATTGGTTAGGAAGTTCAGGAACACTAGAACAGTGAAAACATTAGGTGGGACCTATTCCCTTACAGTCATCGGATTCGTTTTTACGAGTCGTTTTTACGGGTTTTTATATGGTCGTTATTTTGTCACCAATGCTGACATCAATATTTTTTTTAAATTTTACACTATCGTACAAAATTAAATTAAAAATATCTTCGTATGAGACTTCTATTTTCATTTTTTTTAGTGTTCACACAATTTTTTTTTTGAAGTTACATTCTATCCTTTAGAAATGCTTCTGATGATCTTGAGTTTACATAAACTATACCCTATCCTGACTTTTGGTGCAATATTTCAACTTTTCATGTAGAAGCTGTTTGTCATGGCATTAACTATAATCACATCCTTCGTCCTGCAGCCTTCAGCCGATCAGCTTCTCAAACAAAACCAGACCAGCAGTGGAATTCCCTTCCTCGAACCTATTCCTACCTCCGACTTTCTTCAACATTTTGCCCAGACGGTTTTCCCGTATCAACACGATCTGATCCTGACCCGAGGGAGCGGCAAGCTGCCGGCGCCAGGGGGCCAAACGCTTCAGACACGCAGCTCGGGGCTCCGGGGTCGCGGAGGGCGCTCTGGATCCGTCGGTCGGGGCGGCCTTCGCCCGCGCGTCGTTATGCAAGCGGTGCAACAACGCACGACGCTGCGCGGCGCGGCGCGGCGCGCTCTCCTCCGGCCTGAGCCAATCCCTTGCCTCCATCACGCGCGGCGCGCATGAATCAATGGTTTGTATATAAAGGCTCTTTCAGAGATGTTATCGGCGTTGGCACTGAGTAAATCCTTCCACCTTCTTGACCTTGCGTTCTCCGACGTCGATACCAGACGCCGTTACGCGTAACCCCAGTGAATCTACTGAACCGATGTGATACTGCTCCGATTTCTCCACGACGGTGATACGCACTTCTCCACGATCCGAGGGCACGCAACACACAAATCAGTCATCAAGTCATTGGTTTTGTATTGGAGGGACGCAAAGTTCATTCATTAATGAACGAATGAAATCATCGTTAGCTGTTTGAATTGATCACTTCATTATTATACCAGGCGGATGTAATATGTGAACAATACTACCAATTCGTTCCAACAAGAGTTCTTATGAACAACACCTGCCCAATCAATACGTATTGGAGAGGGAATTTCACCTGCCTCATAGACATTTTTACAGATAGCTTGAAAGACAGGAAACCGGTGCTAAACAGCAAAACAAACTTAAATGTATGTGATCACAAGGCAACTGCAAACGTACCTACTTTACATTAATTCTTGTAACTTATTGCATGCAAACTTATTATTAATGCGAAGTGAATAAAACGCCCGCCGGGTGTAAATGATTTACGTGGTTCAAAACAATATCGGCTCTCGTCGGATTACAAAAGTTCAAGTTCGTCCATTATTTGTTCTATATCAGTTCTATATCAGCATAGTGACGTTATTGAAACTGAAGCGAGGAAGGAATACAAATGGAAATGATTCGACGCCTGCATTGTCTGTATTGGGCTTAGCACCGACAGGAGTTATTTTTATTTTGTCATTGTTTATTCAAATAAACATCGTTTCTGAAGAGGATCACGAATGCACATTCCATAGCACAACATTACGCTATCACAGATTATATTTTCATGAGAGGCTTCGTTATCAATCTGTAGAGTGGCTATTACAACGGATGAAGAAAATCTGACTGCTCACTAAACGAATTACTTCAATCCGCTCCTAAGTACCAAGCACCCAAATTCATTCACAGCACTCCAAACAGGCAACGCACAGCTTCTCAGTTCCAAAACCGGATGTTTGTCCCTTTCTCGTGTCTTTGCCTTTTCCACACAGCTCTAATATGGAGACACCCCCTCCGCCTCCCACAATTCTACAAAACGGAACTTTCAACTGCTAAAACTCCACCAACATCAAGAGCCCAGAAACTGCCGTCTGTGCCGAGGTCTTTTAGTAGCTCGGTCGCGCTCGGTTCGCGCGATAATCAAAGAGGAGGCCTCTGCGAGGAGGAGGCGGAGGAAACGCCCAACCGACGAACTTTCACGTGAGCATAACGGCGCCTTCAAAAATTAGCCAGCGAGTAAATGCCAGCCTTGCAACGCGGGGGGATTCGCAGAAATCCCGGCGACTTTCTCGAAAAGGCCGCGAGGGTACTCACCCGCACTGTGCACTAGGCGCTCCGCGTGCACCGCCGAGCGGCAGACTGCACACGACCTCGCGTTCAACATACCTGAAAGCAAACGAAAGACAATTGTTATTGCTTGGAAATTTGGGAGATTTACGTGTGACAACGTACAAGTACCAAGTTGCCAGAGACGTACATACCTGTCTTGTTAAACAAAAGCTCTGCACTTCTTAAGCAAATCGTTTAAAACCATACGCTGATTATCTTCTGCATTGCCCAACTGTTTATGAAAGTGCTTTTGCAAGCTCGGACATTAAAATTGCTGCAATATTCGCAACACCATTTTCCCTCCAACTATTTTGAGGAATAATATAAGTAATTCATACAGTATTAGAACATAAGAAACGCCATCAGTTCAGAAGTACCGTTCAAAAAAATTCCAAGGATAAAGATCATTACATTTGCCAGAAAACGCAGAAGAAAAAGAATAAGGAAACGTTTTAATTGTGTATTTAATTGTCAATAACTTCAAATGCCGTCCTTTTGCTACGTGGTTTTTATTTCAATATAAGGGAGAGTGGAAATCTTGTTTCCCTATCATCAACATAACGCAACCTCAAAATAATTTCTGGATACAAAATGAATTTTCCACATAACCATCACAGGTAATCTTACCGAAGCATTTCACAATATTTAAACGACCTCCCTGAAACGATTACCATTCGCGGAATGAAATGGTAAAACGCAGCATTAAAAAAAAATGAACGGATGCATGCGCTCGAGGGGCGGGATTCGGCGAAACAGAGCCTCTCCTGTGATTACGCGGATGCACTCCGCCGTTTCGCACACCCTCGTCCGCTCCGCCCCCGACCGCCCAGACGACGGCTGGCGCCACAGTTCTAACAAGGTGGCTTTGGCGCAGGCAGCCAGGGAGCGAGGAGAGGGGAGGACAGAGGGAAGGTGTGGGCGGGGACACATCCGAGGGTCCCAGGAAATTACAGAGGAAAACGCAGACGAATTGAAGAAAACCGAGGGGTTCCCCAGGGCTCATCAAGGGCGCCCATATAATTAGTGGATGCGTCCGAGAGGGGGATGTCCGTGCGGGAGGGGAAAAAATAGGTTTTTGTTTTCGGTTCCTTTCTCGTTCGCAGGAGGCGGGCAAGATATCGGGAAGCAGGTATATAGAAATTTACGCGGGGCCGCGGAGGGGGCGGAGCAGGGACGGCGCGGGTGGCGGGGTTGCGGTGGCGAAGGGCGCCAGATGGGCGGGGGAGGGCGTTTGCCGAGGCGGGGGCGGGGGAGGCGAAGGCTGGCCGCCTTTGTCTAACCGCGCGGTCGCGCACCACCGCCCCCGCTGCCAGGATCGCGTTCCACACGCGCGTCCGCGCCCCGTTCCCGCTGCCCAAATGGAGCAGCTGCTTCCCGATTGCACAAAGGATAAAAGCCCAAATATCAAACCACCCACATTTTACTAAAAAATGTGTTGAAGGAAAGGGGAACTAAATTAATGTAGTCTGAGACAACACAACAGTTCACAACTGCCGAGTTCTTGTGAATAGAACCTGACATATATTTGTCGTTTTTGACATTCGATTTGACATAACGTCGATTTGGCATAACTGCCGAGTACTTGTAATTGTATGACATGTCATGTATGAACTGTCGAGTAATCGAAAGATATTCACATTTTAAACAAAGCCCGCAATCCTCAGTAGTGGGAAAGCGCCTTTTACTAGTAATATTGTTCAGTACAGCATTTCAAAATAATTAAATATTTATCTTCAATAACGTAAAAATAATTTATTAGATGTATGTGCAATTTCATTTTGTTCAATGAGAACACATTGTCGGTAAATAATACAAAACATCATTATCGACCTGTTTAGCGCAAAACTAAATATTACACAACTACACGAATCATACGAAAACAATTACGTGTCTCTCAATGAAATGCATCAAATTCTAATGAACTAAAAAGCATGAATAAAAATTGCAATTAAATAAACATTCCGTTCGCAGTGAACAAGCAAGCTGAGCAAACCTCGAACAATACGACTGCGCCATGACGCAATGGATGTCACCGTAACACATTGTAACATTTAAAAAGAAGGTCAGCCGTTCATTCTTGGCGAGCCGCAAACGGTGCTCTGTGGCAACGCAGACGCCCCGTCGCCCGCGGGCGGCGTCGGCCGCGAGCTGGGGCGCCGCCCCGACGTATGCGCCAGCCCTCTGCGCGCCCGCGCCCGCGCCCGCGCCCGCGACCTCCCGCACCCGAAACACAATGGGGCGCTGCGCCGCACCTGGAGAGACTCGCGTAATTGATGGCGGCGTGGCCGCCACCAGCCTAACGGAATCGCGTGCTCGCGCCTTAGTCGACGACGCGACGTCGCAATCGCCGGGCGGCAGAAGACTCTTACAAGAGCAGGGCTTTACGACAAGACGTGACTCGCGGAGACAACGGGCGATTCGCACTTTGTATGTGAATATGCGATTCCTGACAGCAGCTATATTTTCAACCTGGTAATTGTCAGAAAGTATTCATGTACGATTTCGTTGCTTTGAAATGAGTTCCTGACAACGGAATGCAGGTACTATTTTTAGGAATGCATCATCGTGTACACCTTACAGTACATTCTCAAAAGTGTTTAGTTGTGAAAAGTAAGATAGACGAAAATTTTAAAAAAATATTTAACAGACAAATTAGCTGACGTATTTCAGTTTTAATATAGTGTACTTCCATTCTTATGCTCTGCTATAGATTCTACAAAATTTCTATTTGAAGTATTCTATTTGACTGGCCGTCCATCGGTGGGTCGGTCGGTCCTTCTGCGAATACAAGTTTCTGCGAATATATTGTTGACTATATTTTCACAAAACAAATAAATTTTGTTCAATAAGTGTTACTTACGATGTGTTAAGAAATGGACATATGTGCTGGGTTAGAAGGAATGTGAAATGTTGGTGAATGCAGTTGTATATGGACTGCAATATAATTATTACAATTTATGTGGATATCACAAGTAAAATAAGCAAAAGTAGTGTTTTCTCTTGCACAGAATAGCCTATACCAGTGACATTCAATTTTTCTACTAACGTGACTCCCCTTCAGTTAACAATTTTTGCACATACCTCCCCTCATTAAAATTAAATTGTTAATAAAAACTAAATATTTTTTCCTGAAGTAAGGCCTTCTTGTATCCATTTCTAATGATATATTTACAGTGCACAAAATATTTATTGCATGTGATATTACTATTGCGCAATACTGTGACTTGCACTATTGTCATTACTAAATTTAAATCATGTTCATCAAATCTCGGCACTAATTTAGAAATGGCAAAACGTATCCCATTCTGGAGATTTACTCTTGATCTACGTATTGTGTTGATGATCGCCAAGGCTGAAAATCCTTCTGAAGTTCTTGCACCTCCTCTCTGAAACTGTCGCGCCTCCCCGGAGAGGTGCGCCTCACAGTTTGAATGACACTGGCATAGGCCACCAGTATAAATTCCTACGATTGAATGTTACCTCTGATGAATTAATGACCTTTGTTTGGAATGTGGAAATACTTTAGAAATTACAAATCACAAAGGGCGTGAGCAAAACTTGTGACATCTATTACGACAGTCCATGTTTCGGGCAAAAAGAATGTATCGTCTGATTCGTTGTTGATTATGTGATGGACTAACGTATTTAAATACCTATATTATTTACATAATCATTAAAATTAACCTATGTGCAGAGATGTTCTAGTTGTACGACATGTTTTGAGGTTAACGTTCAAAACACGTCGGAATCACCTTTTTTTTCATTTCTAACTCACAAGATCATCAAGATGCAATCTCGTAGCAACTCGCATCCGCCGAGCGCGACAGCCCAGAATGAAGTCCTTCACAAACAGACAGGAGAATGGAAACAGAAGCAGCTCCGCCGGAGGAGCGGCCGGGGTGCGGGAGGAAATAACAGACAAAAGGGTGAAAACAATAAAGCATAGAATCGAGCGGGGGAGATTCGCTTACGCGAGTTTCCCAAGCGTTTCACGGTAATCGCCCCGCGGGACCACCGGCGGCGCCCACACGCACGCCCTCTGCCTTTTCAATTACCCGCGGGCGCACGCGCGCACGCGGCCACGGGCGCACGCGGCGCCCCCGCGCCACCGCGCCGCCGCTCCCAGCGCACGGGAACCGGCGGCAGCGCCAGGGCCCCTGAAACGACGGCCAAGCTCCAGAACCTTCTTGTAAACCCACTTCGCCCGTTTGCACTTGTTGAGTCGTATGATCATCGGGAACCAGCGGCAGCGCCACTGCCGACACCGGCTCTAAAACAACTGCCAAGCTCTACGAACTTCTTGTATACCCACATCGCCCCTTTGCAGTTGTTGAGTCTCATAAGAAAAGGAATGAAATATGTAAGGGGATAGGACATGCAAAAACATTTTGTCCTAAATTGAAAGAAACCGTTGAAAAGAGTAGAGGAACTGGGCCAGTTAATAGTTTAACTACTTCCAGAAAAGATTTATTAGCATCGTATATGTTCAAAGCTTTTATAAATGGTAGAAATTGGAAGTTTTGCGTGATTCAGGTGCTTCTATAGATTAAGTAGAAAGAAAAAATGTTAAATAAGAACATTATATTGGAATATACATGGGTTAGAACTCCCTTGACAGATAATCCTGAATGTTTGCCTGCAGCAGAAGTAGAAATATGTGGTGATTTTGGGAAAGTGGTGGTAGTTTCAGATAAGTTAGAGATGAATATAGTTTAGGAAATGAAACAGCAAAATTTATAAAAGAATTCAATGGAAATCTTAGAGAGGAAATAAACTTATTACACATTAATGCAGGAGAGGAAGGTGAAATTAATGAGGAAGAAATAGAAACGGACGAAGCGTCGTATGAGAATGGGGAATCTATGGAAATAGTAGGTCAAGAGTTTGATGCAGTTGGGTCATTCCATGCAAAAAAGTAGGATATCTGACACCACATCTCAGAATTTAAAAATATTTTGCCACCTTACTTATTATGATACCTGCATGAACCAGGTACAATATTTTTGTCTCATCATCCATTGTTTGGCAACAATGGGCACTTGAAATATTAGGTTAGCAGTCTGTAGACATTCCGTTATGATTTTTTTCCGATGATATGCAAACAAGCAAAAAATATGAAAGAGACACCATTTGTAGAAGAAATGTACAGGATAATTTTACGCTAAAGATTTTTTTTACCGTGAGTCTTTAACAATTAGGAAGTAAACAAATCCTAAAAATGCAATAAATGGAAATATAATATTTTTAAATTCTTGAATTTTGGAAGAAAAATTGCTGAAACTACTTTCAAGCTACTCTGTAAATTTCATCATGGAATCTTGAATGGTTTTAAAGTTATGAATAAAAGTATCTTACTGGCGCTCCATTAACGAACTCGTCTCAGCTGCTAGAGCCGCCGCACCACAGCGCTCCTCGTCAGCGCTCGGCGTTACAGTTTTCCTCCGCCGCGCGATGGTGGATTTCGCAAAACTACTTCTCTAGGTGTTAATTTTGCCGTAGGAGCTACATGAAGAGATACGCCAAATTGGACCATTATTTTTCGTTCACTCCAACTTTTTGGTAAACACGTTAAAATCATGTATTTCTCATTAGCTGTTTTCACGTTTGAAAATTTTTCTTTGAATTGTGTCAACATTTCTTCTCCATCATTGCTTTCTGTACTCACATGAAATAATTCAGAAACTGCTTTATTTACGGCACTCACCTTTCTCCTTGCGTACGATATCTCTCGGGTTTGTTTTCGCAATGACAATGGTGATTGACCCAGAGGATACAAAATGTTTACATTACTGATAGTGGCTTAATCTGCAACTCCTGGGGCTACGTACTCCTCTTCACTTGACGTTTTCACTTCACTGTTTCAGTTGAGTCACTAAGATCTGCATTGGGCATTTTGGATATTTTGTGACGACACATCGCATATTGCTTCACCTACCACTAAATTCCATATTTTCTTCCGCATCGCCTCTGTAATCTTTCTCTTACCCACCCGACTTTTGTGCTTCTCGAGTCCGAATGGATTGCAGCACCAAAGCCTGTTAAACGTATTCACAAACTTTGGCATTTTCTATCACAATGTATCACTGAACAGTAACACGCGAAAACTAAGCCTATAAACTGGTGTCAGGATCCCTTCGAAGGCATCGATAGGGATATCGAAGGGAATGAACTTGGCGGTGCCTGCCTACGACCTTGCGTCACCCCTCGCTGGGCAAAGGCACGCTACTTTCAACCTTAAGAGCAAAATGCGCGTATACTTTTTATTTAATAACTTACGCATTTTTTAAGATTCCATCGCGACAGTTTGCAGAATGGTTATTTATTGGTTCTTCCTACAGTGCGTAAAATATGAAAGAAAAGAAAATATTATTTTTGAAGAAAAATGTATTTGTTTAATTTATTAGCATTTTTTATTATAAACAAATGTCTCAATCCTTAATATATTATCAACTGCTTAAAATATGATAATTTATCTTCAAAACAGTGTGCCCGTTTTGAAAGTTTTATTTATTTTATGAACGTCATAATTATTATCATTGTTGAGTACATTGTGTCCATCGTCCATGTTTAACCCGTAATTGTTGCTAAACTGCTGAAGATATTAATTTCATAAATTGTCTTTTAACTGTTCATCATTAGTAGATTAATGTAATAAAATATGAAAAAAATCTGAGACTCACTGTCAGAAAACCTGAAATTTTGCATGGAATGACCCAGTTGACAACAGTGAAAATTTCACCAATTTTCACCAAAATGTAATGGACGATATTTTTAAATTAGTTATATGCCTGTCGATATCGACTTTCAAAGTCTAGGATCTCCTTGTATTTATGCACATCGTCCGCTTGCATTTGTTGAGTCTCATAATCATCGGAACTAGCGGCAGCGCCACTGCCGACACCGCCTCTAAAACGACGTCTTTTAAAATAATTGCATACTTCATTGATCTTCTCCCGACATTAATCATTACAGGAAACTGCACAAACATGTATTAAATATAACAATTTCATACACCAATATTGTTTTGGTAAATATGTCGATTTCAATAATCTATAACGCTAACGCTTCTGAGTATATAACAATGTGGCTGGTACAAAGGAGAAAATAAGAATAGGTCACTTCTTGTGTCATTATTTGCCAATATCAGTCCACATTGTTCCTCACGAAGGGCCTCTCATGTCAGTGCAGCATCATCTCATGTTACTGCAGTCTCTCTGATCGCGAGATCCAGGGGTTCGAGTCGCGACGGCGACAGGATTTTCGACACTAGCTTGTCAGCTACGACGAATTCAAACGAATTTCCGGAGGAGAAGTTTAGTGGCAGACTCTGATCAGTGGTTTTCCGGGGTTGCTCCAATCAACATCAGGCGAATGCCAGAACAGTATCCCGACAACTGGACCAAGAACTGTGCGCGATCTGTCTCTTCCTTGTCGTTTCCCACCCCTTACACTTACATGCACTACACTACCGCACACGAGAGCTTAGAGCTTGCCCCGACTCGCTGGTGGCACATACTTGGTTGGGCAAAATTCCCCGCAAGAAGACGTGGGTCGGCGCCGGTACTCGCCAGCCAAATACTAAAGCAGAGGAAGAGCACAGCCACCTCCCACGATAACAACACGCACTACGCTTTCGGGAATAATGACCCTGAGCAGTTGACGCGCCCATAATCACTAATCAATTAAATAAAACGCGAAGTGTACTTGCTAAACTGCTGCTTGGGGATTCGATTATTTTTAACATAATTTAATACAGTTATTATTGCATTAAATTATGTTCATTTATTATTAATTAATAATGCGATATTAATAATTATGAAAATTAATAATAACATAAATATAATGATTAATAAATTATAATAATTAACATAATTATAATAATTAATATATTAATAATTTTAATAATTAATATATTAATTATAAATACAAAATTAATAATTCATTATTGTAACCATACCTTACGTTATTCACACAAAAAAATTTCCAAAGCCAGGCTAAAAGAACAGTAGTAAGTGGGAATTCCTTAGAGTATAGTTGAATGTCTGCAAAAAGCAATGTTATTAATCAGTTAATGACCATATTGTATTTTGCAGACAGAACTGAAAAATATTGGATATATTTTGTTAGAAATTTATGTTAATAATTACTAATATCCTTTTTTTTTCTTTTTTCATAAAACACGCAAATGGGCTTCCTTGACCCCAACTGTAACTCATTACATTAAACACGCGCCGACAGCATGTAAAATTACTTTACAACAGCAATCATCTCGACATAATTCAGTGGACAATTGCAACTCTAGATATTAACCTAAAGCAGACAAACAGACGACTCCAAAAGAAAGCATTCAGTCAGTGAAACGTAATTTCCCGCAAGTGTATGCGATTTACTGCAGCTTTAATTCTGTCAGTTATAATCATCCAATAAAAGCCACACAAAGGACAGCGTATAAATCAGGTAAGATGACTTCGCCATTGAAGAAACACTGATAAATGAGGTAGAAAGTGAACACAGAACAAACGACGTTATGATACGGTACAAAAGACACTTGCCATACTCGCCAACTGGATATACTTGTTTAAGATGTCGAGGAAGATGAGGTCTATAGGTGAGTATGTCACAATGTTAACAATGAATGAAATGAAGTTTGGAGGATACGTTGTGCTCTGGATTAAAAGACAAGACTTCAGAAGAAGTAAAACCTTCATGATTCAAATAACTAACTCAATGTTATTCAAAACGCACATAAGAACATCTCTTACACCTTATCAGAAATAGATTTAAAACAGGCATTTAACAAAGAAAGAAGTTGAATGATGCAAAGCGTTTTTAAAAACAAATAAATTCAATAAGTACATAAATAACAGTGTCTGAAGATGAGAACATACATAAGTATATAAATAACAAATTACGTGCGTAACGTGAACAAATGTACAATGTACAATGACATACTTGCTATTTGCGGCAATCCGTGCATTTCCAGAACACACGATTTGTAAAAGAATAACGTAATATTTATCTATAACAGTACAATCAAAGTCAAAGTCAAACAAGACTGATGAAATATACTTTGCAAGAATCGCCACCCTCGAAATCTGTAAGGAGCAAGACGGATCAGCGTGCTCGTGCGAGGGCGCGCGCGGCGCGGGCGCGGGCGAGGTGGCGAAGGCACGAGGGTGGCCCGCGGTGTCCGCAAGCGGGCCGTGACCGCGACGTCACGCCAGACGGGCCATTATGACGGGCAAGAGCGCGGGCGGGCGCAGGGGGCGAGAGGCAAGGGCCGCGCGCATGCTGATGCCGACCGGGCTGAAGGGCAGCCACGATCGCCCGCCCGATGCTATCGGCGGCGGCGGCGCGGGCGGGCGGGCGAGCGGGCGAGCGGGCGGTAGGCGAGGGGACGGGGGTGAGGGCGGCGATGTTATCTGCTGTCCGCCGCCCCCCAGCATCCGGCCGCCCCCGCAGGCCACGCCGCCTGCCCCAGGCGCGCCCCCGCCGCCGCCGCCAACACACTCCTTTCCCGCACATTTCCCTCTCCGCGGAATGCTGGGTTCTCATGAAGATATTGCAGCCTGCAGGGAAACGAAATAGAGGCCCAAGAATAACAATTACAGATTGCAAAGATATTGGGACAAAGAACCTTGATTCGGGTTACAGCTCTTTGGGGGCATATCATTTAGAAATTACTGACATCGTATATTGAATCCGAATGTATGTAGCTTAACAGCAATATCACGTAAATAAAACTAGTTTTTTTAGTAATGTTAATCGACTTTTGAAAGGAGAAAATGTTGCAGCATCGAACACAATATCCCCTAAATTGAAATGTAAAGATATAAACTGGATTAATATTTTGATACTGTCGAATTCTTTTCATATAAAGGCCCAAAAAGAGGCAAGATTACTTAAGTCACTTACCTTCTCTTAGCATGCTTTTAAAAATAAAGAAAATTTGTGATCGAAACACTGTTCCTACTTCTTCTGCGTATTCGTTAATATGATCTATAAAACAGACCGCTGAATTTATCACTAGGTTTGATCGCGAAAATTCAAAGAGTAATACCAAACAAATGCACTACGGGGTGGTTCACGGAAGTCACAGACAATTGACAGGCTCATGTTCCGAACGTGTAGTACCATATCGCTCACTGACTGTGCCAAAAGAGCATACAAACTACCACACCGGTCCATTCGTCAATTAGACTGACATTACTGAGGTACCGGTTTGCAACATGCAGACAGCAGGAGCGTGGGAGAGAGCCAAGTCCGCTCCTGCATGTTGTAGACCACAAGCGCACATAAATCAGCGAAGGAGCGGTCGGTTTAAATGTGCTGAAGTGGGAGGGAAACATGACTCCAGTGGTCGGGGAAAGGAATGAAGACGGAACTATCTGAAATGTACGTAAGCCTATGTACATACTGTGAATATAACAGAAAAAAGCGCTTGATAATGCTACCTTTTTAGTTCGTGTGTGTTTCAATGCTAAAATAACGCAGTGATGTTCGACAGCACAAAATGTTCCCTTATATTCAATTTGACAAGTGGATAATCTGAACCCACATTGTATCATAATCCGAGTTGCATAAGATGTTGGAAATCTTGAACACTTCATATGGATATTAATATGAACATTTAAATATGCTTCGCTTACAAGACTCTTCATTACTAGAAATCTTATATGGACATTACTTCAGAGCCACTTCAAATGGACATTAATAAGAACATGAAAATATGCTTCGCTGACAAGACTTTAATATTGGAAATCTCACCTATTATTCTGTAGATGTCATAAGAAATGTTTTACCACCTTCCACAGTTTATAACTCAATGTTTAGAAGAAGAAACTACAGATTTTACTAGAGCTTCTTCTTATATTTACTACAACAGTTACTTTGATGGAATCCATGAGACTGAATAAATAAACTTATAATTATCATGAATGAACTTTCCAGAATAGTCTGGAGATCACATGCCTGGAAACTAGTAATTACTTCACTTTTATATTATTTCCTCCAATGACGTACATTTGGACTTTAACCTAAAATATAGGAACTTCTTGGAAAATACCATAAGGTAATGGAGAGAGTTTTTAACGTTACATCCCTTGTCAAATGTTACATACCATTTGATTAGACTCGTTTCGGTAATGATCTAGATATACTTTTCTTATTCTTCTTGCTTTATTGCAAACGACCTTGCTCTTCGTCGATCCCCACACTTACTAGTTACGTATTATTCAATCGACTTAAACCGCAAGGAAAATTCTTCCAATCGTCTTATAAATACGACACTTGTAACCTTGAACACCGGTACAAAAATGCAGGTCGAGTAAATCGAAAGTCGTATCCCACTAAGTAAATAAACCGCGTTATCAGGCAAGTTATTTGCACAGCGTTTATAAGTATTCTCGGCATGTGTTTCCATTTGCACGCGGAGATTATTGCGTTCAGTTCCACAAAACGAACTCATTCCCATCTCGGTAAGTGTGCCCACATAACGCGCGTTTACACAAGCAATACATTGTAAGGCGACGCCTCGAAGCAGTGTTTCCATTAGAAAGCAGTTAGCAATAAAGTAAAGCACACGAGCCCAAATAGTTGGTACTTTTCTAGCATTTCACTACTTCGCCTCACGCAACGCGCCGTCCTTTTTGTGCGCAGTAAACGCCTCCGCCGCAGAGGACAGACTTAGTGGCCGCAGATGCTAAGACGGCGAAGATAGAGGCAGTGGCGAGAGCTATAGAAAATGGTGGAGTGAGAGGTGGCGGCAGCGGCAGTCACAAAGACGGCAGAGTCAAAACGGATGGTTTTAAAGCGACATGTGGTGGGTGAATGCTGCGGCAATATAAAGACATGATAATGAAATGATAGTGATGAAGGAAGCTGGATGCAAGGATGATGGTGAGAGTGGAATATATGGAGATGGAAATGATGATGATGATGATACTGATAGAGGACAGGAAATATAGAAGTGGAGGACGTGAAAATTGATGAAAAGGCGGGGAGTATAGAGGAAGAGGACGAAGAGGAAAAGGAACAGAAGAAGGATGATGCCGTTGGTGGTGATGGGAAATGGGCTCGAGGTGATGGTGGCGGCGGTGACGGCGACGGTCTCTGTGGGAGATGAGAAGGAAAAAACGGAACGAGGAAAAAGAAAGGACGACGATGAACACGAGGACTCAATGTACGAGGACGAGATGGTCGGAGGGGAAGTCGAAAATGAGGTGAAAGTAAAAGAAAAGAAGAACAGCCGGATATGTGATGGAGACACGATCGCAGCAGCTGCACAAGCGAGAGTAAGGCGTGGCGTAGGCAAAACAGAGACTGAGCCGGCTCCCAGAGCGGGGGTAGAGAGACACAGGCGAGGGCGGCAGCAGCCTCAGCTTCTGCGGCAGAGTGGGCGTGTCGAATTCCGCGGGCGACAAAGTGCTCTGCTCAGCGCGACTCCAGCCTCTGATTGTTACGAGCGCATCAAAACTAACAACGCAGAGGAAGGCGGCCGCGCGCACGGCTTGCAAGAGCGCGCGTCGCAGCTGTCAACCGTCCACGCCCCCGGCGCCCACGTCCCGTGCGCTGCGCAGGCCGCTCGACTAGGAACGATGGAGGCGTGGTCGATGGCTGTACATGACGCAATCACTGTGGAATAAAATATTATACCTAAACCGTGAAAGAAGAAAAAACCTTCCATTTAGCAAGCACTAAAATGTTCATTGGAAGATGTGCCCTTTCCGTAATCATCGGCCGCCGCCGGACTGTCGACGGTAACATCTCCTATACGTCCTTCTCAACAGGACTAGTAGTTCAGAAAAGTGCTTACCGCTATTAAAAAGATTCATTTTATAAGGCAGGAGGTGTGAAAATGACCTAATGTCATAGGCCACTTTAAAAAGGTCGAAGTATACGTCCTTAAACATGGTGTCGCTACGCGTTCGGTATCCGTGACATTTTATGCTTTTCGATTTCGTTTGCAACAATCGCGTGTCATCGGTTGACGATTGCATAGTCACTCTCCCAAGTGGCCACCTATTCGTCAACGTGACGTGTGGTTGAGCGAGGAGAAGAGGAGAGCGGAAGAGGATCATTCACCTCGCGAGAAGAAGCGTACCCGGACAACCCACAATATCATCGGGAAACAATCGACATCGTCTTTAACGTCCACTTCACCGCTTTCTAAATCAAAACCAATAATGCCAAGAAATCTTCAAGATACGTTACATCAATGAATTTTTCACGAAACTTTAAAACAAATCATTTATCCCAATGACTATTCTTCTCATATGCTTCAAAATCCACATTGTCCCAAATTTTATTTTCTCATTGACATTTCTCATTTAAAGTCCACTGTTTCTTTCATTTTAAACTTCCCAACAACACAAAGAAATAGACATGAAGTTGGATAAACATTCGGATTAGAGTAAAATTTTACAGCAGTAAAATTAATTAATTTCGTATATATTTTTATAATTATAAATATTCAAAAATTTATTTGGAAAAAAAGTCTTTGGGGAATTGAAGGAGTGGGAAATGAGGATTTGGAAAAAAGTGTCACGATCCTTGCAGAACGCTAGAAGAACTACTTAACAGTCGACAAATTAGAAATATCACTAACGCCATTGAGAATATCAATACTCTATAGTGTAATCGCCCGATAATCTGTGCAGAGGAATGCTGTATCCAGAGAACGCAGCCCTTATATCTTCACACAACTGAGTTACTACTTCTGTGAATACCTCACAGACTGAACCAACTCTACGTTCCGTAAATTTAAAGACCACAATCCTGAAAACGAAAACTGAATCTACACTATAATAATATTCCTGCCACCAACCGCACCCGTCCACCGCTATCAGTGCACTGCCACTTCGCCCATCACGATCGCCGTGTCCGACTCGCAGGCGCCGCTACCCCGCGCGTCGCCACAGCCTCAGGGAAGAAGATGCGCCCGGCGCGGCACGGCGCGATCGCAATGACCGGGCGCCGCGCCAGCGCGGCGGTCGTCGCCGGGACGAGACGGCCCGGGACGGGTCGGGACGGGACGCGGCATTGCGACACGTCCGCGCGCGCGGGCGCAGCAGGGACGAGGCGGGGCGGGGCGAGGGAGCGCAGGGAGCCCCGCGCGTCCCGCGACGTGATAGGTCTCGCTCGGGCGCGGCTCGGCGGCGCGGCGCAGCGTGCGCTAGGTGGCAGCGGGCGGCTTAGGATGACGCTCAGTGGCAAGAGGGAAGCGGGGAGGCAGGACGCTCGGTGGCGCTCGACAGCGGAGAACAGTGGATGGCAGAGAGAAGATGAGTCACAACTGGTGGTCAAGGCGGGATCCTGGTGGAGAGTGGCGGATCGAAACACGGGGAGAAAGATATAGTGATTCCTCAAGGGGCCGTCCATAAAATATGTAATGCAAATTTCTAGTATTTTCAATACCCCCTCCCCTTTTTGTAACGCATTCCCCTACCCCTATGTAAGGCAACGTAACGCTGCATCTATGCCCGATATCAGACCCCTTCCCTCTCCGTTTAGCGTTACGTAATTTATGGATGACCCCCTACGAACGAAGTGGGCAGTAGTAAGAATAGAAATGATAATGGTAAACAACCATGGATGCTTTGTAGCTATAATAGTGGTCGGTGTTGAAAAGTGGTGGATACAGTGTTTGGCAGTGGTAAGCCAGGATGAGCGAAAGGGTACAACTAATTGAAAGTAGGCGTGGGCGATGCGGAGTAGCAGGGTGGCGAGGGAGGCAGGGACGAGGGGCGGCACAGAACTGGAGCGGGAGGCGGATTGCAGGCGACGGTAGGACGGCAGAGGAAGCGACAGCACTTCGGCTCGGACATGTGCAAGGGCAGTTCAGTATGGTCAGCGTTACTTGGCGTGGGGACGCCGCGCGGTGGTGATGGATGGTGGGCGGTGGGAGGTAGATTGTGGGCACTGGTGGTGGGCGGTGAGCGGTGGGCGTTGGTGGCGGGTGGCGGGCGGCGAGGGGGGGGGGGCGAGGTCGCGTCGCGCCCGAGATCCCCCGCGTGCCGCCCCGCTGCAGGCGGGCGAGCGGGCGAACGGGCCGGCCGGTAGCACGTGCCTGTGCACCCTGCAGCGGAAGGGACGCTTCGCACCGCTGCGTTGTTCTTGGTCCCTCCGAATCGCCGGGCCGTGGGAAGGCCATTTTTCTTGCCTTTTTACAAGATTCCCACAACGCGGTCAATGAAACCAACGGGGAAAACACGACAGGGAATCAATACTATTTTGCGGTATAAAATAGTGCCGACGTACAACTTGTACTTGTCGAATAAGCAAAGCCTTCAATAACCTTTTTTTTTATTGACATCAGTCGTCGTGCTGTGAACTGTCAGGTTTCCCTGTCACTTCACGATGCTTTCTTAAACGCAAATACAATGATGATATACGAAGGAGAAACAAATTACTGACGGAGTACTTCTGATACAGTTAAAAACAAAAATCTAAAAATATTAGAGGAAGAATACAGTGAAAAGACAATGTAAAAAAATAAATTTAAAATTATTTTGTACGAAAAAATAGACTGAAAGACATCAAATTCAAATGCTATTACTTACCGATATCAACGGTACGTTTTCTTATATAAGTGAAGAATAATATTTCACAGTCATATCTGAATAATATTCCGTTTAACAACACAGATTCGCAAGCTTTTGTTGTCCTGAGACAACACAAAAACAATCCCAATTTTTACATGATAAAGAATTAAATTTCATTTCTGGTACGAACCTTTCCACCTATCCTTTGAGTTGCAAGCAGTCAACATTCTCGACTTGCGAAATGTCACAATCGTTATTTCCATACGGACACGTTTTATTAGTTCTCCTTTCGAAACACCTGTGCCATATGGCGAGAAAAAACTGCGTAAATCATATTGGATATAAAATTTAAGTGACAGTGAGTACGTAAAACAAGGCCAGAAACGCGTGTTAAGAAGGCAATAAACGTCAAATGAATTAGAAAAAAATCTTCTAGAAATATAGGGCAGTTGGGGCGTGCCTGTCTCCACAATATCTGGGTACTGCATTCACAGTTAAAAG
The DNA here is from genome assembly GCA_031308135.1 of Acheta domesticus. Lineage (NCBI taxonomy): Eukaryota > Metazoa > Arthropoda > Insecta > Orthoptera > Gryllidae > Acheta > Acheta domesticus. The sequence continues at coordinate 65,673,698 of JAHLJT010000631.1, forward strand.
ATAGTTGTCTCTCTTGTCGAGCATTTCTGAGTAAACAGTGAATCAGAATGTGTATTTACAAAAAGATGTGGCGGGAAAAGATAATTTTATAATGACATCTCCACATGTTTTTTTTAAATTAACCGACACCCTGAAACAGATGCACATCACTTGGGTATATTTTGTACATGGAAGCATGTTTCGACAACACGGCAGTTTTTCAAGGAATCATTTTCCGTAGCTGTATGTCTAATAAAAGTTCAATACTAAGTTCAGAGGACTGAGTTTTGTAATTCCTTCACAATTATGAAGAGTTGAATAATGATTTACTCAGAATATTAATGATTGTTTTCCTCGAAAATATCAGTAATTTTTAGACTGGATTAGAATCTCCCAAATAAAGGGATGAACGATTGCCGTAACAGCGTTCTGCGCTATTTTGATCAGAATGTAAATGCATAATTCAAAATAAATATCCTTCCTGATCCACATCTGTGTCACGCTGTACCTGAATTCATTCATTATTTCGAAATCCGCCACAAACCCCGTTTGGCCATGGAAACTGCTCACCCTCGCCTCGCCCACGAATTGCTGGGAGAACTGCGCAACAGTCACAGAGTATATATTCCTTTTTGGGAAAGGACACATTTACCAGGGGCTCATTAACAATTCGTCTCTCAAGGGGGCCGCCCGCCGAACGCTAGAAATGTCTCATTACCATGAGAACAATCGCCGATCGATGCGGTGGCGGGTAGGACTTTCACCGACGGACTTGAGTGAAACGAAATGGCAACGACCGACATATATAAACCAGGACAGGAGTTCGTAAAGCGAGCCCGCGGGACAACCAGCGCGGATTCGAAGTTTATTCAGTGCCTCGGCCAACAATCGCGGCAATGCAAACCCATTACTAGTACTCAGCCGGATTTTTGCATTAACCCCCGGGGAATACTAAAGAACCACCGCCGAGCGGTAAGTAAAGAGCCGAAGCAAGCACGAACGCCAAATGAATGACAATATTAGCTCGGGAATACCTGAGGAAATGGCAAATATCTTTAGAATTCCTTGCTATTAAAGTATAATAACAGGTGTCGTTAAAACAAACACGTAAGAAGAGACCATTTTCCATTAACACAATCTCGAATGTCTAACTGATAACTGCAGTGTCTGCAAGATTTATGAAGCACTAGGAACGATTACACAAAACAAACTGAAATAGCTATTTCAAATCAATCTTTAATATGCAAATTCATAAACGGGAGATTATTGGCAAGACGTAATTCTGCATGAGAGAAAAGGTAATGGCCGCCACATGCAAGGAGAATTCTAGGATTACGACGCTAGTACAGTTGCAACTTGTTTTCAAGAATGAGACATTCACTGCTGTCGGCTGAGGTTTCTTACCCATATTCTTTAAAAGTTACGAACACATTTTCTCTAAAATAGAAGAATATCGAACGTAGGGAACGTTAATGAAGCTTTCAGAAGTCTTCTTTGGCTATTTGAGTTCCATACTGTCTAATATTACTTCACCTACTTTAATGGCATTTTCCCAACAGTTGCTAACAGCTATATCCACTCAATACTACTGGGTAATACATGAATCTTAAATATCAATTAAAGTCGTGTACTAAACTTCAACAATCAGAACCATCGAAAATCATTTCACTATCCAATTATTTATATTTATTTACTAAACATTACACAGCTTAAAACAATCACCATCTCCAACGTGAACGTAAGAAGAACGAGTTCCCCCCCCCCAAAAAAAGGATGTCCATGACCAATCAATGTCGGCACAACCAATTGACTTTGTCGATGAATTCTCATACATTTCTTTACCAATTGGCATTATATATGTGAAATTATAACTGAAGTTATCGAAGCTACCATATTGTTTTCATTGAGGAGATCGTTCAGGTATGTTCAATATTAATTTCGACTTTTCGCAAATTTCATGGACTACTGAAACTCTTTGAAATTAGACTTATGTCGAATATTCGCGAGTCCGAAAACATCTTTGATCCCGACATTTTTTATATTCGTTTTGTATTATAATCACATTCACCCACACAACCACAACGAAAGCACAAAAGGGAAATGTTATCGCCTCTTCAATTGAATAATTATTTTAATAAGATATATAATAACTTGATTACATAAGTTCTCATAAGATATGCATTTTCCAAAGTATAATAATAATAATAATAATAATAATAATAATAATAATAATAATGCAGAAAACGAGAATATGTATGTGGATTCGAATGCAAGACTGTCGGTTTGTGATCCAAGAGCATGAAGCACTATGTCAATGGTCCAACTTTTGCCTAGAAGACACCCACTTGAAAAACTTGAAGATTTTGAAGCGAAATTTCACGAAAACAATCGGTCGGTTATTGCGCACTCTTATTTTACAACTATTTTTTAAATTGTATGAATTCGGCTATTACACTAAATATTGGTCCAAACTGTTTCCCAAAGTCTGTCGAATTCTTGAATATCTCCTACAAGCTACCAGCTGATAATTCCCACATCGCACAAGTCGCCGCTCGGAAGAATATTTCCCGAGAATTTCCAATATTCCCAACAGTCTCCAGAGTGTCTGGGACTATTTCTCATGCCTATTCACCCACACTCCCTTGTAGGAGGCGCACGTACGCAAGGGGGCAACTCTGAAGAAGCCCAGAGAGCGAGGAGAGCTCCCCGCGCCGACACGTATCCGCCCGCGCCCAGAGGTCAGGGGTCACGCGAGGCAGCGGCGGGGGCGGCGGAGGGCACCGTGGCACACATCGCGCACCTCGCTCTCTCGCGGCGCGGCATTCACCTGCCGCAAGCGCTGGCGCGAGGGCGCGCGGTTCGGATCAGTTGGTCCGCGCGGCGCCGCGGCGCGCGCTCTCTCATGTCGGCGGCCGTTACGTAAGGCGCGCGCGCGCGCCGCGGTGCGATCTCGATCGAAAGGGTCGGGGGAATTCCCGCGACCGCGCCGGTCGTGCATCGGCGCACAGTGCGATATCTGGCGGATCCGCACGGCAAAAACACCCGATTTGGCGCAAGTAACGAACGACCTGGAGCGATAGTGGCTAGCGAAAGGGCGCGTTTACATGTGCTGCGTATGCCACTGCTTGAACACGCGGTCTCATTGTGACTACCAGTAAACAGGGTGCCAAGCAGTTAACTAAGTACAGTTTACACGGTGCAGTGTCCATGTCGATATAGTGAAACAATTAAATAAATACTTGATGGAACTAAAAGGAGGTTTCCCTGGCCAATCAATTTTGATCTTTAAGGAAACGCAGTCATCAGACACGAAATAAAAATGTTTAATGTCACAAATAAAATTGACACCTCGCATGATCACTCCATGATAATCATAGGAAATCAAATACCATAATTTCCCCACGGTCCTTATAAAAGAAGACGCACCAGCACGGTCAGAAAGAATCTCTTCAAGATCGAACAAATCAACAGGCTCAACCCATACCATACTGCAGATGACTACGGCTATAACAAAGAGATAACTATTTCAATTATAGGAATGAGAAAAATGGTAAAACATATTTTCGTCCTCGCAGACCCGCCTAACTTCTCTCTGTGCATCGTGAAGACGGGTGCTGGGTCCTAGTCCACCTGCACGAAGATCGGTGAGGCGGCAGCGGCGGCAGCAGCTGCTGCTCAATCAAGGCGCGGCGATACATTCACGCGCTAACGAGGACGGATGTTGGTTACACATGGTTGGTTCTCGGCTTCTAACGATCTGCTCATGAAACGTTTAAAGCATAGCAATGCGATCGAGCTGGGTGGTTGAACAACCCAACTTTGGAATTTCCTCACCGCGTGAACGCTGCCCTGCTGGAAATAGACCAGATCGCGTTACTCATTGGAACTTCAAATACGCAAATTATAATCATTAACTGAGAACGTAAATGTCAAGCCCATAAAGATAGAAATTCATTAACACCCTTCATACATATTTTTTTATGCTTGCGATGGTATTATTTTCAGACAAATTCAAAAGTATCAAGTTCTGATTCACGAAAGTTAGTCTGTTTGACATTGCCGTACATCTGCCTCGTTTTGGGTCACAATGACATCAGAAACGAACTTGACATGCCAAATTACGAGTACGTATAATAAGAGAGTGACTTGAAAGATCGTAAGTTTCCTGTAGCCTGTGTGCCATTACCGATGCTTGAAAACCTTTGTAGTCTTAGAACACACAGGACACCATATGTACCATATGGTTGTCAATCCCTTTTTCCAGTGGGAGAGTAGAATGCTTTTTCTTCCCAGTAGATATTCAAGTTCCACGATGTTCAGTTAAATATAGTAGACCGAAGTAAATAGAAAGTGCGCGTAAAGTAGGCATATTTCCTTATATTTTCAAAACAACTTGAATAAAGTGTATAAAAAATACTAAATTCACAATTACAAATTGAATTGCAGTGAATGTGTAAATTGCACAATATAAAATTAATGCATGCTACTTTCCCATAACATATTCAATAACCCATTTATTACCAACTTTCATTTTCATGGTGAGTAATGACTGAATTCCATTCGTTATAAAACGTTCTCCATTTACACATTCACATACACAATTAAGACATTACACAAGGCTTCATCTCATTCGCCACTGCCTCCTTTCGTGTTCCACGAAATAATGGTTTGATTTTTTTTATTTACGAACGTGAAATTGTCTTCATATCACATTGTATATCTAAAAGTGGATGCTGCCAATCATTAATTTACTTACCTCCTAAGTACAATAGGTGAGTTCGATGAGAAATCGTCTTGAAATTTAAAAAAAAAAAAAAAAAACAAATACTTGCCTCACATTTCGGCCCAGTGTGTGACGGTCAGTTTCCCAGGTGGTGGCAGAGGAGGCGATGGGAATCTTAGATTGAGACACAGAATTTTTCTACATTACTATTACTGTTACTACATTACTGTTTTTCGGTTCCTCTGCACACCTCGTGGCCCTAGTTGGGTCCAGTGTGCGGGGACCGCCGCATAGAACCCGCACAATCGGTTTCGCGTTACGTCCGCGCGCGCGCCGGGGCCCCGTCTCGATCGATGAAGAGCGTTCCGTCATTCCATCACAATTACCGGCGCGGTAAAGCCCAGACGCAAAAGGATCTACAAGTCACAGGCGTCCAGCCAGCGACGGCTTCATCAGGGCGGCGAACGCTCTGGAATTGATTTCCGCAGAGCCCAGGTGTTTGCAACGCAATTTGGCGCCTTGGAGCGGCGGATTTCAAGAGATGGGTGGCTGCACGCTCAAGTGCTACGGATGCGTGATGAGAAAATGAAAATGCAGTGATGAAACATAATCATTGCTTTACGTTTCACAAAAAAGTGGGGAAATTCCCTTGTTTACCCACACCAATATTTCGAACTACACGGAGTTCGACCTGGTTCAAATATGTTAATATCTGAATGCCTGCAAAGAGCGCAAAAAGTAAATGAATAAGACGCCACACAAATATTAATATGAATGAATTAAATTAAATTCAAAGAACTTAGGGTAAAGAAAACTGTAAGCCCTGCGATATTTAAATAGAAGCGATTAAAATCTAAAAAGGAGCCTTATTACATTACACATTGTTTTCTCACAATGTGCTTTCATTTAGGCACTCATTTTATTTTAGAATAATCTGTATAACTAATTTTTAATATGGCTCAATACGAATATAGGCTTAAATGGGCGAAAAGTTAAATAGCTCCTTGCTATGTGAGTGGTATCTTTGATGTTGTCAAATACCCACGATCTCAGGAAAGACAAAAAAAGTTTAGATTTTGACTGAAGCATTCAAATATTTGATTATGTCTCGGCAATTTCTCTGCGTACACAATTGAACTGCGTACACATTTTTTCTATAGTTTCTTCCCAAATATTAACAATACTTATATCGTCTCTTCGAGTATCTTGTATTCGTCTCTTCGAGAACGTTACGATGTTGGTGAAAAAACAAACAAACAAACAATAATAGTTAAATCAATATTTCGGAAATCAAAAATGTTTCAAACAAGACAATGAAATACGCATATCATCCACAATAACATAGCGCACATTACATCTCGATACCTCAGACCGTTTCGAAAATATTTGCTCTGCCCAACAGTGATGGTCCATTCTGTAAAACGTCACTTGTCTGTAATGTAATTTTTGTTTCGGTTAAGTGTCTTGAGAATCATTCTCTCCTTCCAGTAATTTCCATACATGTTTTCATTGATTTGCATTCTCCCTTCAAGCCTATCGGTTTGGGACCTGCAGCAGCCAAATTACTCATTTTCACAAACTGACGAGTAACATTTTTGTTGCTTCAGGGCCCCATTTTCCGCACACTGAAATTAGCATTTTGGCTGCTGCAGGATTTTAAATTCTACCGTAAGTACGCTAAAGGTGGAAAATGCTTGAAACCCTGCTCTTTAAGGAAATGGCTTCACTATTGATATATTTTGTACAAATGTAACATTTTATATTAGACATTTGTTTCTTTACTAGTTTTACATTTGGCAGAAATGACAACAAAGGATCAATATTCATACAATCTGATATAGAATGGGACGTGGCGATCCAAATAGTACAATTGTACAACAGAGGACAGGCAAAAATCTTTAAAACATCAAAGAAACTAATTTTAGAGATAATTCTTTCGATTTTTTTTATTTTTGTTTAAACCCACTTCTTGTCGCTGGTGAAGTGAATTAGACAACGCCCATAGAATATCCATCCCCATCACCGGCATCCCTCATATCGAGTTAGATATTCATAATGCTTTTATTTTTACGAGAATCTTACAGGCATTTTTGTTATATATAGTCTTTCTTTTTATTTGAATTTTAATATATGTTAATAAATGGTAGTATAAGCAAAATACCTTTAACGGACAAAGTAATTTTAAATGTTAACGCTTATTTAAATTGTTGACACTTTAACACGAAACAAAATGACTGAAAAGATTTTCCATGTTTTCACAATGTTACTTTCTCACATACTACTTACGTAGGACAGAGAAAGTGACGTAATGCTGCGGTGAAAATGGAGATATTTCGACAGAAAAAGTCGTTTTGTAGGTCCCTGATATCGTAAAAGTGGAAAATGTTTTCTTTTGTTTTGAAAATCACTTCCCCTAACAAGTTGAGCAGTCATAATATACGGTTTGTGGGTTTTTGGTAGCGAAAAATTGCTTAACAGCAAAACTCTGTCCGTCCATCTGTGAACACCAGCCATCTGCGGCCAATCCGTACGTAGGATTTCCACCAAAATTGATATTCCTGTACCGATCTGACTGATATCTCGTTGTGTGAGCGATAAATTCGAAACGATGTTTTGTTTTAAGGGATCCATTACACAAAACCTCAACGACATTTTAAAAATTCTCTCAGAAATGGCATCAATTTCCTCTTTTTTCAGACAGAAATAAAAACAATTTTAAAAGCAAAATTTTCTAAAAAAACTTTTAAAAATCATTTTTTTAAACTTTTTGAATGGATAGAGCTAAATACTCAGAATAATATGACATAAAAGATATTTTGGTGTAATCTTCTAATTTTTCAAAAATTACACAAACGCACGAGTATGTTCACTAAGTATTAAATTAGGTCACATATGGTTCATGTGAAAAATGTTACTGGTCGAATCAAATTAGAATTTATTTTATTCAAATGAATATCAGGATTGACGATTCAGGTGAGACGTACTGTGAGGAATTGGACAGCCTGTCCCGCGCCCTACCGTAGAAAGTATCTATCACAGTATCTCCAGCCATTCCTTTGTGTGACCGAACTGTTTCTCTTACCTAACGGAAGAGCAGGGGTATACAAAACGGAAATTTCAAGCGCAAAAGCTTCGTGAAAAATAGACCTGTTTTTCATTTTTTTCAAAAATTCCCGTTCGTCTGAAAAGTAAAACTTTGCAAGTAAACTACATGCGACCCCAATTATCCCTGGAAAAATAACACAGGACAGGTTTTGACATGACACGCCCTTAGTGTTGTTTTGTCGTGTAACTACATCAGTAACTAAAATAACTGGGTAGAAGACCCATTTCACACTTGTTACGCTTGAACTTCAAATTTTCAGAGTTACTATATTACTGAAGTCACTCAGTCTTACAACTTCACTCACATACATCCTCACGTCCAGCTATTTTTCAATACAGCTACCACATGTTTATTTAAGACCAATATTATCATTTCCACACTCGACAAAAATGCATTTTTCACTGGATACCTATGGTGAAATCTCATTCACCTAGCATATTAATGTATTTTAATGCAACATGACTGTGCTGCAACGAATGAAAGAAAGATAGCACATGTTGACCTGGCAGTCAATACAATGCCTTACTTCCAGCAAATTGACGCAGCACGAAGTGAATGAAATATCGACTTCATTTCATAATAATGAATACTGAATTTTTTCAGTCTATTGAGATCGGTGACGTCTTCAACATGGCATCACATCATGCTCTTTCTTTCTCTCCCTCTTCCCCCCTCTCTGTCTCTCTCTCATAACATTTCATCCAAGTCTGCCTCAATGTATTGTGTTTCAGTGATTTCTTTCCTCATATTTTATGTAATACATTAATAATGACTTCGCATATGCATTGCAGCATTTTCAAGAACAAACAAATGAGCGAAATGACACAAAATTATTAGAATATAAACACAATTCAACTTCAATATACAGCATCCTAGAACGATGATCCACCACCTTCATTTCTCTCCACGCGAAGAAAACGAAAACAACAAATAGAGGAGCACATATGTTTCACCAAGCGAGCAATCCATTACGTGCCTTTCTTCAAATCGAACCGTCACGACGAGGAGGACGAAAGCCCGACACCTTTGCATAATGGACTCGGAACGCACACAATCCCTGCAGCTGACGGCCGCGGTGCGGCGGCAGGGACCGCAAAGGGTCTGCGGGCGGCGGCGTCTGCGGTGTCTCCCGCGTAAACAATGGGGCGGCGATACGGCGGGCCGGGTAATTAATATATAGCGCGGGTGATTAATACAAAGGCGGCGCGGTGTCGGCGTTCGATCGACGCCGGCCGCGGCCTGATTGCCGCGACCCGGGCCGCGGGCCGGGGCGAAGCCCGGGCGGAGGAGGAGGGGGAGGCGCGCTACTTAGCGGCCGCAGGGGCCCTGACCGGGCCGCTAATTAAAAGCAATGGAATGATGAAAGGGGATGGATGCATCGGTGAAACACTTAGACACGACTCGTTACAATAACGAGATATCCAATGCGAGGGAGTGGGGGGGGGAAGGGCGATGAGGTCGGTGGGCGGTGACCGTGTTCGCGATAGTGGTGACGAGCACGACAGCTAGTGGTTAAAATTATGGTAGTGGGACGTTTGTGGTGGTGCAAGGGGCCGTGAGATGTGTAGAACATGATGGCAAAAATGATAAAGATGACTGCTAGTAGAGATGAAGAAATAATCCAACCTTAGAAGCGTCCAGATGAGGTTGGCTAAGCAGGATGACCATTTGAAGCCAAAAAAGAAGTCAGAAATCACGAAAGTAAGACACAACTTAAGACGAAAAGAGCTTTGGGATCGTTCACAAAAAACGTCCAGAATTTTATTTCTTACCTGGACCTCATACGTTTGCCCAACAGTTTTACAAATCCCCCCTACCTCAATATAAATGTCTGACCAATACTGTAACAAGACCTCTTGATCTAAAATAATTAAAAATTTTAGGATATCAACTTAAAATCGACGTCCATCAATTACCCCCCCCCTCCGTGTATTTTAGACACTTTACGAAAACCTCCCTCTAAAAGTTGTGCACTTGTCGTTTGGACGACTCGTCAACAGCAGAAGTGAAGTTTCCTCGTGGAAACGAGGCGGTGCGATTTGTGCAGGACGGAACGGGCGACGCCGGTGGCGGAGGATTACTATTCACCGGCCGATGGATGGACCGCGATGGCCGGGGCGGCAACGAGGGCGAAGGGAGCGACGCCCGCCGGCAGGAAAACTGGCAGACGCCGGCGCGCCGCAGGGAGGCCGCCCCGGCCGCCGCAGACACAAGACGCCGCGCCGCCGCCCCGGGGAGCCCCGTGCGCCGTCATCATTGGCGCAGACGGGGCTGGCGGGGAATCGCCGCCGTTACAGATTGCGCGATGCATGAGGTACGATGCTGAACTGGATTCATCATTCTCACATTATGACTTTCAAATTGGCATTATTTTTTTAGGCTCATATTACCACGAAAGGAAAACCCATTGACTACACGTTAGACGAGCTTTCATTTGAAAGAAGAATATTAAAAAATAGTCAAGATAGAGAAGAATAAAAACAAACTTCAAACACATATTCAACTCTCACAGTAAACTATAAAAAAATAGACAATTAAATGCACTCAAATAATGTATCAAAATCTTTCATTATTCGTATATCATAGGATAATGGTTTCATCTTCTAAGTCGACATCATTTTAACCTATATTTCAGTTTTGTTGCAATCAAATCCCCGAAATCAAAATTGAAAGTTTAAACACTGAGAGACATAAATAAAGTCAACGAATTTAATACGTACTTTAAATTGGCATTTAACCTCACCGTAGGACAGGTTCAAATTCACACAAACATGGGAAGCGCGGAATTGAAAATAGAAACTAATAAATTTAAGAGATGAATAAATGCACTAAGAAACACAATCTCGCGGCCCGAAGGCATAAGTTCCGAAATAATAAAACTTGGAGGAGAAGCTCTTATACTATATTTAGTGCGATTATTTAATATTTCCACAAATAACACGTGCATTCCTGATGACTGGACAACTGCTTTCGTGGTACCGGATGAGATCGGATTCTGGAAAGGGTACTCATGCGAGAGCCAAATAGCTTCTCCCTTTCAGAATTTGGCAAAAGAAATCGATTCGGGAGAGAGGTTTGAGGCTATAATAACAGATTTCGCAAAAACGTTCGATGATGTACCGCACAATTTACGAATTTTGAAACTCTCAAAATCAGGCATTGTCTTGACACGAGGATAGTGGCATAAATTAATGAATTTCTCCGAGGACGGAAACAAAGTGAACGAATACGTGAATAGTTGTCAGAATCTACGAATATCACGTCCGGTGTTCCAGAGAGAAGTTTTATTGGCCCCCTACTCTTTCTTGCCTTCATTAATGACTTGTCGGAGAATATTACATCGCGCGTCTGATTATTTGCAGATATGACTGGATACTCGATCGTGTCAATAAATCAAACATGGATGTTGAACATTTGCAGGCAGATTTAAACAAAATAGAATCCATTTAAACAGAATAGAAATCTCCAATAAAAATAAAATTAATTGCACCAAAAGTCAAGCCATTACGTTTTGTGGGAATTTTTAATACAGAAACTGTACATCAATTTGCAAATACACAGCGCTTACAAGAATAGCAACATTGCAAAACAATTATCGAGGAACGACAAATTTTCTTTTCCAATAAGCAAGTGATATATTTCCCCCTTCCATTGTCCAAAGAGACACCGAAGAGTCCGGGCAGAAGAATAAAGAGCGCGCCTCGCGCTTTGACAAGTGGCCAGGGAAGTGTCCACGCATCACCAGGAGTTCAACAAATGATGGGTCGCGCGATTGGTCGTTTCCGCGAAACCCCAGTACAGTAACGGAGTTTGCAGGGCGATTCTTGTCATGCTAATACAACCTGTCAGGTGAATCGATAATGCAACCTGTCCCTCGCCGTCAACGGCGAATAGGGGATGGGTGGGAGTGGGGGAGGGGAGAATTCAACGCACAATGCCCGGCGACCCGCCCCGAAAGAGACACGGCTGCCGGAATATCTCTTCAATCGGCATCGGCGATGGCAGCGCGGCAGGACTCGCGTGTACTTCGCCGCGCTCTTGCAAATACGTCTTTCTCCGGACGCGTGTGATCTCGCCGAGGCCGAGCGTGGGGCGTCGTCTGATGGACAATGGAGGAAGTTGCTGACTCCACTGTGTTACTTTCCGATGGCAGAATGATCACGAAAGACGTTCTCTAAAGAACAGAAGGAAACAATTTCTGACGAAAACTAAATTTATCCATTATACTTCTAGATGATCACAAATAAACCTTCACAATAGCTCTCATTTTTTGAAAAGTAATTACAAACATCCAAACGCAGCATGGTACGGAGAGCCAAACGAGAATTTTTGATATCATAGTATTTATCACAGCTGGAACTCCCAAATCCAGTTAAAATCACTTTCTAAAAGCCCTCACTCACTAATTCTTCCACTCCACCGAAAATGACTAGCTACTGCTCTCAGCATTCAGCCAAAATATATGTTGAAATTCTGGAAATGTATGTAATAGATAATAAAAGTGATTAAAGTGAACTGCAAGTAAGCATAAATTCAAGTGTTGGTAAATAACAAACAATGAGGAACTCTCGAAGAAAGGTCCACGAAATGACGCAACATGTTAAAGACCAATGAACACAGCAAATATTCCAACGCTCCAGCAATTATTGACGCAATCGCAAAGCAGTATTTACATCAGTGGGACGAGAGAGAAAACAAGGAAGCAACGAGGGAGCATTCCGCCTACCGACGGCGTCACGCTCCATCCTTCATTAAACCCCCCCGAAAGGAGCGAACGGCCGCCTCCGTAACCAGGAGGAGGAACCTTAGACGGATGTCTCAGGCACGACTCTTACGTTTCCCTGACAATCTGTGCGCGGGGGTGCTCCCGCCCCTTTCGCAATTGGCCGACGACGTTGCAGCTTTCCTAGGGGATTTCCACTCGCTCACCAACTCCACCGTCTATTCGTTACCTGTCATCTCATTCGTCCGCTCGCTCGCTGTCTCGCAAATCGCATCGCTTCGCATACCACCTTGCCTGTCGCCTCGCCCGCCGCCTCGCCCCGCTGCCTCACCCACCACCTTGCTCGTTGCCTTGCCCGTCCCCTCGCCCTTCGCAACGTCCTCCACCTCCCCCGCCGCCGTGATCGCGGCCTGGCCGTATCGTCTTGTCCGCCGCCCTGCCAGCTGACTTGCCTGCCGCCTCGTCCGCCACCTCGCCCGCCAAACTGCCACCTCGTCCTCCACCTAACGCCCCCTGGCCCGTCATTTCGCTCCCTGGCCGCCAGCACTTCGCCCGCTTTCTCCGCCCTGCGCCACTCGTTGATAGCGGCGCCGATTAGGCTCCGCCGGCTGGCGCGGCGTCGAACTCGCGCCCCGGCCACCCCGGGAGAGGAGCGCGACCCCGGCGCGATAAGGCAGGCGCCGCTCGGCTGCGCTGCGCTGCGCTGCGCAACGCCTGCCGCTAACGGCCCTCGGCGAAGCATTGCGACGGGGTACGGAGGAGGCCCGTGGCGCAACAGGCCCTTGGCACCGCCCCTTCGCGCTTCGGGGCAGCTCCGCGAGTGAGAAATAGAGGGCATCTGTAACTTCGACGGGGCGCAACACAACGGATTTCTACTGTAGTGGTATCATTTCACAACGCAGGTCCACAGAATGAAAAACTTCAGTAAGTTACGTAATTCTCTCGAATTTCGTGAAATATTCATCTATCAACTATCAAGACAATGATATTTATTACAGTAATAATATTAAATATATTTGCTTTAGTCTCTCGTCATACGTAGGGACGGATCCAGCGAATTATTTTGGAGGGGGCCATCATAGATTTTTGTTAAATACACATTTGTTAATACATTGTATATTATTTTTGTAGTGTATATATGATACTATACAATATTACGTTTAAATAATTACATAATTTTAACAAAAATAAATAGTTTAATTATTTTTTCCAAAGAAAAGGTAACAAGCTAAAACTCTAAAGCCTTTGGGGGAGGGCATGACCCCCCTCCGGGATCCACCACAGGTCTAACGATTAATTTCTACCCAGAAATTAAAGTATGACATTAATCTGCTTTAATGAACATTCATGCACTCTTTAGTCACCATTTTCGCATTGCGTAGTCTCTACAGTCATGTCAATATTAAATGTACACTGGATTACAAAACCCACATGGAATACATTGTGCGTAATATATTCCATACTTAACAGCGAAGAGTTAAGAAAGGAAACTATCAATACAACATTATCAAGTCATTACCATCACTACGTTACCTAACGATCAGAACAGCTGTGTACAATTATGGAATATCATAATCATTAGAAGTGTTGGGGCAATTTGAACAGAAATATACACTATTCTATTTCCTTCGATTTCCATCTATATAATTCTCTATAACTCCATATACTACTACTCTCCCTACATTTGTAAAGCATTTATCAGTGCATGAAACATTTTTTTATTATTTTCTTCATCCTTCTCCTGTTTCAATAGTAACATATTTCACATCATTAGAACTTCATTCTTTTTCTTCATTCCTGCCTTCTTCCAATTTGCCAGCTCTATCTTTTTCAGTGGTGACATCATCACAGTCAGCACCCCGTACTTCTCCACCATTAAATTGTGACTCACGCAGCCTCGTTCCTCTCTCCAATCAATCCAATCCACAACTCGCCGTTTCTCCACCCTCCGCACCTGACAGCGGCAACCAACCAACAAGCCTCCGACACGAGAGCCTCTACTAATACGCCCTACCGAGCGAGCGAGCAAGCGAGCGGCCGACGGGCCGCGTCGGGCCGAGTGCGCGAGGCGAGGCGCGGCGAGGCCAGTTCCTCTCCATAAGTCTTGGCGCTCGCCGGCCCTATAAAGTACGCGAGTGTGTGATTATCACGTCTGCAGCGCGGTCCCACCGCCGCATAAACAACCGCGGCGCGGGGCAGACGAAGCGGCGGCGGCGGCGGCGCGGCTCGAGTGCCGACCGGCCCACTGGGCAGGCGCCCTCCCGCTTGCCATCAGCTGCTCGTCAAACACACCCGCCCGCCCCCTGCCCACCCACTGGCCTCGACACGCGCAGGGGCGAGATGTGGAGAAGACGGTTGTTGGTGGCGATGCGCAAGAGAAGAAAAAAATCGCGAAAGAAGGTAGAAAGATGGGGCGAGGCGTGTGGACGGGAAATGACGAGTAGAGATATGCGAGTAGGTTCGCTAGGGAGGGTGAAAAGAAAGAGATCAGAAAGAGCGATGCAGTGGCGAGACGAGAGAGGAAGCGGGCAGGATATGAACGGGTGGAACGGATGGGAAGGTTAGATGGGGAGGGTAGCCTAGAAATAGAGGACCGAAGGGGCAGGCGGGGGCAGTGGGGCAACGGACGCGATGCATGCAGAAAGATGGTAGTCCAGAAGGTAGGAGCAGGCGAATGGACAGGGAGGGGGCAAGTGGGTGGGAAGGGGCAGACTGCGCAGGGTGGTGGCGAATAGGAGGGGAGGGGGTCGAGAAGGCGCGGAAGGGTATGAGTGAGCGGGGGGGGGAAGAACGCATGAGCGAAAAGGGCGAAAATGAGGGAAGCGGACAGGGGAATGAACGGACGGACGATCGTCGGCGAACTGAAAGGAACGAGGAGGGGGCGACAGCCCGCGGCCGAAACCACCGGCCGGGCGCCGCCGCCGCCGAAACAGCGCCGCGTGTAAATAACCACGGAGGCGGCGGGCCCTCTCCTTCCGCGTGTTGATACCCGCGCCCCGATACGCGCGGTAATCGCGCTTAAATCAACGCGCGGCTCCCGGGGCCCCTGATTTACTAACTTCCCGGACCGGGGCCGCGAGGGGCGGCCGCCCCTTGGTCACTGAGGCGGCGGAAGGGCGGGGACGCGCGGCGCCGGCGGGCCGGTGCTGCTGGCGCAAGTAATGGAAAATGAGCTAATGGTGCCGCCCGCTCCAACGAGGGTCACCGGAGGTGTTGAAGGCCGCGCGAGAGTTATCGGTGGGGTTTCAGAGCCTTGTTAATGGTGTTACACGGAATTCCATGCAAAGCACGTAAAGAACAGGAAGCGTGACGTTTGTGTCGAAACGGGAGATGATTGTTGTGCAAGTGGGGGAAGAAAACTAACGCCACTTTTATCTGCAATGATTGTATGTATAAAGTTGAATCTGATCTACAATATTCCATTTCTACATTCTACATTTTTTCATCCTCTAACATATTTTGCTAACACCCATATTTACTAACCAGCATCAGGGTTTCATGATTGATAACTGAAACTTCAAACCATAACACTCATTAGAACAAACTGCAGTGACCACAACACTTAGTTCAAACACAGTTCACAACATTTAGTTCAAATCGACATTCGAACACTTCCGAAATTCAAACATACAATGTTAATTTTAAAACGTATCTGAAAATTATTTTCACTCCCTCTTATTACAATTTGCAAGTCACCTTTGAATTAATCACCGTTCGAATTTTTTATTACACCTTGTATGTGTTGAATTCATATAATTTCTCAGCTCGAACTTGCCGACCATCGCTCGTAAACCACTATTAGATCTGGCAGTGCCAGCGACCCCCATTAAGTTTCCGAATGTTATTCAGCCGCTCCGTGCGCACCGATTGCAGATAATTTTTCTCCATTCCCCGCCGCCGCCACTGCCACCGTCACCACCTCCTAACCTCCAACCGCCGCCGTCACATCCATCGCCCGCGCCGCCGTCTGGGCGGGTTGCATTCCCAGGGGCGCTCGCGGCCGGGCATCGGATCAGGGCCACAATTCAAGTCCAGGGCCACGCACTTGGCGCTAGCGAGCGGGCAGGCGGCGCGGCGCGGCGCGGCCGTCTTCGTTATCGGCGGCGTGGTTGAGAGTTGCGCATGTAGCAAGTGCGGCGCGAACGAAAGGCAAACGCAAGGCGCGCCTGCCTGGAGCGGCGTGGAATCGAAGGGGGGCGGAGGCTGCGGCCGTGGCCTTCGGGCACCGAACCGGCCGCAGCCCGCCTTCCCTCCCCTCTCTCGCTGCATCGACAGGCGATCGCCCGCCCGGCCGACGCAACGGACAGACGCCCCCGCGCCGCGCCGCTCGTTAGTAAGTGCTGGCACGGAGAAATAACTGCTTTGTACTCCTCGGAAGGCGTATGTAGGCGTATGTGTCGACGTTTACCCACCCATCATGCGCAGTAGTTTAGGGTCCTTATTGTGAACAGTGTCGTATTGGTAACTAGAAATGAAAGAAGACCCCAAGTGGAGAAAGAATTGCTTTCGTGGTTCCGACTTATAAATTTAGAGATGTTAGAGACATGCAACAATAACAGGAAACATACCATAGGCGATTCATCATTCATCTTCAGTTCTAAACAATTTTTAACAACAATAATGAACCTCTAGTTGAATTAATTGTCATCAACACTTCTGAAACAGTAAAGATGACTGATATCGTATTCATCTTCGTAAGTTTCTATACTAGCCGCAATATACTATCAATATGATTTTAATAATTTAACTTCTCTCCGTAAATTTCTTGGGAATACTTCTGTTGTTATTCAAGACTTCGTGGTATCTTGGAAGTTGATACTATTCGTATGAATTCCTTCTACTGGAATTACAACTAGACAATCTGTTTGTTCGGAGGATTAAATAATCATACATACATTTTTACGGCTTTTCTTGTTACATGTGTGTGATGAATGTTACAACGATCAATGGACAAGATATAATTTATCGTGTATTAATATTTCGTAGATTTCTTATCTACAATGAACATTTTTACTCAAAATAATGACTGATGTAATTCAAGATATTATGAAACACGACTATCATAATAACATATTTAGTTTCATTATATTTCATTAACCAATGCCTATCGATATGCAATGTAGTAACTCGAATACCCACCAAATAAGGTTTCGATCGCTCATGACAATACAATTCAAATTTTGTTTTTATCGTAAGTATCAAATATTTTATATCAAATTCAAATATTTATTTTAAAACTCAATGAAAAGTCTATCGTTAATCTACATGATCAGTTGAATATAGATTAATTCAAATAATTATAATTTTAGGTATACATCTATGAATTAAAACTTAGGATTTACTTTAAACCTTTGTCAATACTGCTAAATCGTTGGTCTTTAGAATATTTGATAGCCCGCTCCGCTTGAAAGTGCATCAATACTTACAAAATTATACAATGTACACTCTGCTTAATATTAACATGGGCAAATCCTGTAGTGTTGGATTGATGAAGAATGCTTAATTTTTCTTTGATTTGTAATGTGTGTGCAAACACATTATAATTTCTTACATCGTTCTAAAAATATCTTTCTAGTAAAAACAATCAATGTGTCTCATCGAATTAGCCGACTCGACTCTACCGTTAGCGCCCTAACTTCGTTCAAATAGTTATGGTTCGAAATTCTAAAATCCTCACGAGTATTTGTATTCTTATTCTGTTCCTAATTAACCACTAATGACGTACATTTCACAATTACGACTTACAAATAAAATAGTACACTCGGCGACGGCTCAAGAAGCCTCTTCCCTAATCCTACTTGGGGTGTATGAATCACCGAATACACCACCTGCCGCTTAAATGACTTAGCCTTAGCAAAAGTAGGTCACATTCTATGCAGTTATTATTTTGAACTAACTGGGTCGGACCTCTACACAGGTAGACTCCTTTCACGTCGAACTGATGGCATGCCACTTCACATCACTGGTGAATCTACAATCATCTTACCAATAGATATTTTTAATTAAGCATTGTTCTGGGAACAGAACGCTCTTCGACATAGAGCAATTGTATCTAGGACGAGTGTTGGTACGGAAACAGACGGCGTAGAAAATTCGAAGGAGAAAAAGAAAACAGACAGATGAAACGCGTACACATCTTCGGGTAGATTAAACAAACTACAGCGACTTAAGGACTAGATTTCGCCGAATTCTTTTTGAAATAATTAATAAGTGAATAACTTTAAACCGACAGATGCCATTGCAAATTTTAGAACAATACTTTCAAAGAAATAATATATTTCGTTGAATTTCCGTAATCAATTACTTAAAGAGAAAATATTTTCAAGTACAAAAGAGATAAAATCTTCAACAAATATCGCCGGGTCTTCAAAACACACCAGCTCAAGATTTCTTTCAAATAAATAGGAAACAAAATACTGTATTTAATTTACATCACGTTTACATTTATCATTGTAATGTCTCTGTAAAGCGTTCTACGGAAGGAGCAGCAACCTACTTCTCCACGAATTTCACTCTGCGATTAAAGAGCAGACTAACCATTTCTACCCAGTTCATCATGCAATACCCGCATGAGCTCGCACATCACCCGCGGGGCACACAATCACCACGCGCGTGCTCCTCTTTAAACCTGCGCACGTTCCAATTCATCTGCATGCGCGCGAGGCGGCGTAATAGCGTTTCAACAACAACCGCGGGGGTGTCGGATGGAGAAGAAGAAGACTTTCACCTCTTCTCACGGCCCGCACGCCTCGACTCGCTTCCTCGTGTCTTCTCGTGCCACCTGCGAAAAGGTGGACGACCCCGGACAACAGGCGTCGCCCGGCCCGGCCCGCCGCCCGGCCTGCTCTCCTCCCTCGCCAACAGGCCACACGGCCGGCACGCGGAGTGTCCGGGCGCACAGCTACAACAGCTCCATTCGAATTGGCGGCCCGCGGGCACACGGCCGAAGCGGACCGAGTCCTCGACACCCACCCACTCGCTCGCCCAGCGCGGCGGGGATCACGACGGAAGAGGGTGACGCAGGAGAGATAAGAACACCCAAGGAAAAGCAGCGGGTGGAGAAGCAGGGCCAACTAAATACATTAAAAGCGGGTGAGAGAAGCAACTTAATAGTGGAAGACGAGAGGGTGAAGAACCTAAAGTGCAGGGTAAGCGCTCAGAAAAGTTACGACGACGAAGGGATCGACGGAAAGAAAAACGGTTGGGGCGAGTCGGAGCGAAGAGAACCCAAGGAAAGTGCAAGAACAGAGCCCGCCAGGAAACGGCAAATCGCGGTAAACCGCACGCGACAGCGAAAGGGGAGGCACACGGTCGGCAATGGAGCGGGAAGAAAGGGTTGGGATTCCTCTCAGCGGTTGTGGTGAGGGCGGCGGCGGGGGCCGGGCAGACGGCAACGGGGTGGCGGGGCGTGCGCCTGGGTCACGACTCCGCGCCATCGCTCCAAATTGCGCAAGCGGCCGTGCAGATCTGTCCATCAGGAAGGAAAGTTGGCGGCCCGCGGCTCAGACCGCCGCCACCGCCGCCGCCCTCCCGGCGCATGCCGCCGCGCCGATAGATGGGGGAGCGTGACCGCTGAAAGGATGCCGGAGCCTCGGCGAAAGGTTGCCCGTTGCATCTTGCCGCAATCGCCCGCCCGCCATGTTACCTCACCGAGCCGGCGCGGCGCGGCGGTGGAGGGTACGGGCGAGCGGGAGGAGCGGTGGGGGCGGTGGCGGGAGGGGCCTTCGGGTGGGGGCGAGAGGGGCGGTGGCGGGAGGGACGGTAGGGCGGTGGGATGTTGGGGCGGGGGAGGCGGGGGTGCGGTGGCGGGAGGGGCGGAGGGGCGTTGGCGAGAGGGGCGGTGGCGTGAGGCGCGAGCGCGCGCCTGCTCGCCCACCCCCGCGGCCGCCGCGCTGTCCCCGCCCTAGCCACCGCCCCAGCTCTGGCCGTTCAACCACCCGGCCCGCCCACAGGCCGCCCTGGGCGCTGCCGCTCTCGCTTCCGGGACAGCCCTCGACACCTCCGCTTTGCATTCGATTGAACCCCAAGACACCAGATCCATACAACAGCGACCTCTCCCTGTTTAACCACTGATCCCTTGTTACTACTCGCTTCTTATTCTGTACAACAGATGATGTATTACGCCCTTAATATACCTTTCCCGAAGACTTGTCTTCAAATGTCATCAATTTTACAATCCCATGAAGGTGATTACTGATTACCATTGTGGAGTGTCCCTAAATTTTCGCATATTGTCGAGTGAACGATCCACTTCGTGCGCAGAGGGATACGTATTGGAAACTGACCAGTTTCCCAATTCAAAATGCTACAAAGAATAATAATTTTGCAAACAAGAAATTCTGTATTCTGATGAAATAGTAGTATAGAGTTATCTGTCTAGAGAATACAGAGTAACTTTCGTGTCTTTGGTATATCAAGTCATTAGTTTCAAAGGAGGTTTTGAATGAAATAAAAGGCGAGTTTAAATGAACATCACTTTATATTTTATACTTCACACTTTATATTTGAAAAAAAAGTGGTGTTAAGTTTTTTGCTCAAAGATTTCTGTACGTAAAATTGATTTAACTACCTGTTTAAACATTTTTATAGAATACTACCAAATTCTTCTTTCTAACTCTATTATTCAATTACACCAATTTTCTGATACTAGTATTATTTGCTGTAGACGCGGGATACTTTAGAAAGGATTGTTCACAGTTCTGAATCAGATGAGAAGAACAGGAAAGTGGACAACTTCAGGCGTTAATAGAGTTAAATAAGATTACATCGAGGGTAACACTGCACTTGCTCCTCAACCTACGGACACTGGTCGAGGCAATTAATTTGCAAATGAGAACAGCGAAGTGATACATTAATTTGTTTCTCGAGAGACTGAGTTGATTGCATCCGCATATGACGCACTCGAAAAGTATTTAGATCGTCCTTCGGAACCTATGATCGCTGCATTATTCATCCCCTAACCTCTGCGTCACGGAGTGAAATCGGTTCGTGAAGGAATAGTCGAACTGCGTCAGCGCCCGAGAATGTGATTCAATTTTTACAAGATTGCGGAAACGGAAGAAGTCATTATCAACGGTTTAAATGCACTACATTTGTTGGAAAATATATTGGTTAAGGTGGCCAAAAACTACAGAAGAATAATTTATCACAGCAATGGGCTCCAGTGCACAAGTTCCAAAAACTTACGTTAAAAAGTTACGAATTATGTGAGATGACGATCATCACTAAATCTACAAAAAGTACTTCTACAATGCAGAACTCATCATATTTTCACTTTAACTACGCAGCTAAACACAACTAAAGTTCTTATTACAATAAAAACGACATAAATTGAACGAACACCTTTCCCCACAATCGAATTGAAAGGTCTGTCTCGAAAGAATGCAAATCTAAGGCAAGCTGTAATGTAAGAGAAATTTAAAGGAAAAATTCACACAACTGATTGTTGTATTACGTTATTGTGTGTCCATTTCACAAAAATCAAATAGCCACGAAACCTCCTATCAGAAGCGATGAACGGACAACTTGAATAATAAGACAAAACTACCTGAAAACAAACTAAGAAACATCAAGCGCGCCCTTCAAATAGAGTGTGTTACTCGTATGATAGAATACAGGCTTAAAAACATTACGATTTAATTATTTATTCCACATATCATAAATATACGTATTGCAGTAAACAAATGTGACCCCGATCCTCACCTACTAATAGTAATTTCCTTCGGAAGTCGGAAGGTCAGTAAATCTGACTGTCCAATGTAGATTTACTGCTCAAAAAGATCCTCAAGCCTAAAAGAAGTTTCTGAACCAAATTCAAATCGCCTTTTTAGTCGCTCGAGTGATACCTTATTTCCCTGATAGCGAAAGGAGCGTAACGAAATCTGCGTTGACATGTGGAAGAGCAGGGCTGATGGCCTGAACCTCGACACGTACAATAAGACATTATTGAACTGAATTCAGTGCTGAGGTTTCTCCACAGAATATTCCACAAGGGAAATGACAAAATGATTAAGGAGAAGGAAATAGCCAGAATTTTCTACAGTGGAATAACAATCAAGGAAAGTGAATTGAGGAACATGCTAATAAAATAACTCTAGGGATATGCATTGAAGAACATGGTTCGAGAAGTATGGTTTGAGCTGCAGCTGAATAGGATACAGGTCGAAAAAAAAAACCAGATTGATGAACACGAACTTATAAATTCTAGAAGTTGGAACGTTTAAAAAATCGTTAAAAAATGAACAACCGCTTTTTGCCACGTGTCAGGCGATGCACTCGACGTAGGGCGTGGGTCGCGGGTCCCGCGGAGGCCGAGGCCGAGGCCGAGGGCCGCGCTTCTGCGGCGCCCGCGCAGTGAGTGGTGCGCCCCGGGCGAAGGCTCGCATAATCGGCAGACGCTCCCGCCGAGCACTCTTTTCATTTTCAATGCAAACGGCATATCGCTCAAATAATATGCGCCATGCATAATGCATTGTGTGCATTAAGTATGTTGGCGGTGACCGCGGGGACGTTACGCAAATGGATCGCCATACTACAGCAATATCTATCACTCAGCGATTGCGGCCCCAAAAAGTATACGCTATGGCTACCAACCCGTCCTCAAGCTTTGGGGGAAATGTTTTGTAGGCAAACGCCAGTAAAATGAAGAAACGAAAGAATATGTTGTCGACGCAGAGAAATGGAATGGATTCAGTAATGCAAAACAAGGAATAATGGTGAAAACCCATGAAATATTCATGAACAATTCATGGTCACTGGCAGTATATGAATTCTTTCAATACTGAATGCGGAATTATTTAGAACTTGTAACGAAGAATTTCTGGAACTGTTGGAACGTCATATTGAATGACGTTACTTGCCAAGCATATTATGCGAATAATGTTCATAAGCAGATGTACACACGCGACAAGCCCTGAATAAGAAAAATCAATTTACAACAAAGTTTGTAACATTATTCATACAGCCCCTCAAAACCCGTGATTAATGGATTCCTTCGTGCACGTTTCACGCAGCGTATAACACTCCTTTTCCTTATATTCACTTGTGCATCTCCGGAGAACACACGACAGTGACCCATCTCGGGGGCGCATTCGAAGGCCACGCCTCCACGCCCCAAACAAAAAAAGAGTGGAGGAACGAAGCACGTGCAGACAACGAGAAGTCCGAGATGACGCAGGTCAGCCCGCGTTCCGCCTCCCTGGAGACCTCTCCGCTGCGCTAACAACGCCGCACACCACGTCACCTCCCAGAAGAGTTCGGCCCATCTCCGCCCCCGCCGCACTCCTCCAGCCCCTTCGCTTTCAATGCGCGCATTATCAAACACACGCGAGTGAAATACGACGGCCGGCGCGGGGGCGTGGGCAGGGAGGAGGGGCGGCCGGCGCGGGGGTGGACGCGGGGCACGTGCGAGGGTACGGGGGGCGAAGGCGGCGAGGTAGAGGCAGGGAGTGAGGGGGCGGTGGGGGTGGAGAGGGCGGTCCGCCGACAGCGCCCGTCCGGCGTGCGAGGTCACGCCCCCGCGCGAGAGATTTGCGACCGCCCGCCGCCGACGCTCCTTCGCCGCCGCCGGCCGCCCCCGGCCACGCCCCCGCCGCCGGATTTCAATACGTCCTCGCGCACCTAAATCACACGGCCGGCAACCGGGCCGGCAAGCGCTCGGAGACGAGACGCACGCAGCGCCGCGGCGGCTGCCGCTCCGTATGCGCGCCTGTCTCTGCGCCACGTCAAAGGAAGAGAGAGGGGACGAGCGGACGAGCCAGACGCGTCTGTGCTCGCGGACGCGGTAACCACAGGCTCCCAGGCATCCCGCGCCATTACGCTTTTGTGGAGCGGTGCCGGCGGAGGCGGCGGAGTTGTCCGAGTGGACAATGCCACTGCGAGGAGGCAAAGGAACTCTGAGGCCGGCGAAGAGTCAGCGACTGTGTTCAACCTGCTCTCATAGCAATCCGCTAGTTAAAGCTAGGACGCTCCCAATGGCAGTAACACACGGAATCCAACGCGGAACGTGCTACGTAATTACTAGTCCTCATGCTGACAATAGATTGCAATTTACAATTACTTAGAATGGGAAGAACGCGCGTCTGAATATTTGTTACCTCTCTAATAACAATCCTTCGTGAGATTCATATCTGAACTGTTATTATTTTCTGTAGAAACAATAACATAAGAATTTTCTTAAGATGCTCCCACTGACATGTAAAATTCCTTGAATAATACGCATAAAGTTAACGGCTCTCAATGTCATCTAAACTGAACACGTACGCTGCACAGATACTTCAGAAAAATCATAATTAATGTTATAAAGTCAGAATATTATCTATCCAAGTACACCATTGCGTTCTTAGAAAGATCTTCGGTGCTCCCAACGAGCAGTTAACTCCAATGAGACGCCCTGAATGGAGCGAGCCCGACGGCGTAGGCGTAAGGCAGCAACAGATGGAGGGCGCGATAGGACGCGGCGGCGTGGCATTCCCGCATCGCATTTGAACGCGTCTGCGCCGCGCCGCGCCGCGGTAACCCAGCCGTCAATTTGGAGTCACCGCGCCAACAATCCCCAACGAGGAAGGGCACTCGGGCGCTCGCGGGGCTAACAGGCGCGGCCAGCGCGGCGGCGGCAGCGGCGGCGGCGGCGGCGGCGGCGGCGGCGGCGGCGGCGGCGGCGGCGGCGGCGGCGGCGGCGGCGGCGGCGAAGTGGTGCGGCGGGTTGCAGCGCACGGCCTCGCGGGCGCGAACGCGTGCAGTGTCGCCGACCGCGCGCCGCGCCGCGCCGCACCGAGCCGCTTATCGAAAGCGGGCATCGGACGAGATGCCCAGGGGCGGGTGGGTCTGGCGGAGGGAGGGGGCAAAGCGGAAGAGAACAGCCGGCGAGTAGAGACGAGCATAACAGACATGAATGCGCGCACATGTCTGTGTGAGGGGGAAGGAAGTGAGGGAGTACGGAGAGCTGGAGAGAGCGAGAGAGAGAGAGAGAGAGAGAGAGAGAGAGAGAGAGAGAGAGAGAGATATGGGGGGGGTGTCCATACATCCACACGAAGACAGGGAAATTACATAAAAAAAGACAAACAAATACGAATGACAAAAGCAAAAGGGAAGACCAATAAATAACAACCAAAGAGAAGACACATCATCAGTGCACATAAAAAGTGGAAACTCAAAATGTGGTCACTTTGCAGAAGAACATATCTTGAGCGGAGCCGTTTATTTGACGATTAATATACGCTGCTATTTACTTCCCAATTACCGGGTGACTTGTGTACCTATATCACATTTTTACCAGTAAAAATATTTTCTAAACAACCTTCATGTAACTAAAAAATGACGATGTTTAACTTGAGTCAATTTTCTTGCCCGAAAAATTCAGAGAAGAAAGCTACACGAACGCACGACACACAATACTCGCAGAAGAAAGCTCCATCTACGCCCACACTATAAAATCCGAATCACAGAAGAAAGTCTACAGATACCAATGACAAAAACAAACCGATGATCCAAAACGAACAACCAATGAGAACCAAATAAGCGGATTTGGTTGGTTGGTTGATTAGTGCTTCCGAGCCCGTCAACGGCCAAGAACATTAGTCCCATTGTGTAGTGCATGTTTTAGCGCTAGAGGTGGAAGTGATCTTCCTCCGCTGGATGGTGAGATCCGGCGCCGACCTACCATCGGCTACCGGGGATTTCTCCAAGCAGGTGTTCCCCTCCAGCGGGACAGGCTCTAAGCTCCCGAGTGGTCTCCCGGCATGTGTGGTAGACGTAGTGCATGTAAATGTGTGTGCGTGTGTGTGTGTGTGTGTGTAAGGAGTAGGATAGGGATGGGAAGGAAAGATCGCGCGCGGTCCGTGGTCCATTTGTAAGGGTACTGCTCCGACATTCGTATGGTATTGATCACAGAAACGAAGGAAAACTACCAATCAGAGCAGTCGGCCGTTAGAATTCTCTTCCAGACAGCGACTGAATTCGATCTAGCTTGTGTCGAAAATCCTGGCACCATCGGGACACAAACCTAAGTCCTCTCGGTCAGAGGTACAGCAGTGGCATCAGTGAATGCCCTGAGCCACCTCTCCTGGTCCAAATCAGCAGTCAAACGAACCAACCGAACTCAACGAAGCCAAATCGGGCGCTGAACCCTCCACGCCGTCACCGCGAGAGGAGGCTCGGGCCGGAGAGGCCCCACTGCAAGTGTGTCGCGGAGCGGCGCGGCGCGGCGTCGCGGGCTCGGGGCGTGTCCGGAGGAGCCCGCAATTGTTGGCTGCGCGCGGGGCGCGGAGAACCGTTGCGCGGAGACCCCGGGCGACGCCGGCGCTCGGGCGCGCCACAAAGGCCTTATCTCCCGCGCGATTACCCCGCATCCGCCCGGCCACACGGCCTCTCACGCATGCGCGCCAGGCACGTAGGCAGAGGAGACCCCATGTTTGGAACCGTTAGGCCCGACGCCGTGTTTATCGACGACTAATGACACGTTTATTGTACTACCATGCGGAAAACTCTCTTAATAAACACTATTGGAACTACGTAATGACTCTTAGGTCGAAGTAGGCATTGAGACTAACGCTACAATGCAGCTACGCACGATAATGGTGCTAAGGCGGGATTACGTCCTGTTGGTTGTTCCTTCTGTGATCCCGAGCACTCAAAAACATCTTCAGTCTACGTCAAGCGTTTGAATATTTATTTATTTTATTTTCTGTCTCTTCACGTCCAAAGGTGTAGAGATGCATGAAATCATTTGTTATTTTCTTTGTTTCTCTTTCTTATATAAGGGGCATTCATGTCTGTGTATCCGCACAACATACAGACTAACAGTATAAAATGCACGACAATTCACGAACTGAGTTTAGTTACGGCACAGCTGTCGTCCTCCTTGATTATACGCTCAAAATCTGTGCAGCGGACATGTATACAGCACAATAGCTTTTTAACAACGCCCAAGCCTTATGCGACATTTATTTTCCCATGAATTCCGCGCGAGAGTGGCCACCTCCTCTCCCTCCTGCTCGTGGCCTCCATCCGAAAATTTACTAGAGGAGTCTTTGTAACAACGACATTGATACTCGAACGTGGGAATACCTGAAAGAAAGGGCTTCTTCATAGCGGCGTGTCGCCAGCGACCGAACGGTACAGAGAGCGCGCACACACTCGACCGCTGCGCCGAGAGGGGCGATGAGGGGAGGGGAGGGTCGCCTGCGCGGAGCGGCGTTGTCCCCATCGGAGCGCCTGGGGCCCCGCGGGCCGCCTTCCATCAAGAGGCGGCCGGGGCCCGTCGTTATGTGTCATTAACTCTTATACCAACAGAGCAAACGGCAGATTACCATCCGATTGACGTGACTGATGACATTCTAATTGGCGCAAGACAAATGTTACCCGGAGAGCTGGAGAGCAAGCGGTCTGGTGGGCTGGCGGGCGGGCCAGCCGGCCGCAACGACGGCCAACGGGGCGAGCGGACACGCCGGCACCCACGGCGGTGGCGGCGGCGTCGTTAGCGCCGAAAAGGGTTCCAGGAGGACCCTTCACCCGCCCCCTCGGGGCGCCCACCCGCGCGGGGGGTGGACGGAGAACGGGACCCGCCGACCCCCGCCCGCGCGCGCGCTCACAGCCCTCGGCCGCCCGTCAGGAGGTTACTTGATACGCCCTCCGTCTTTTTGCCGCGGCCCTCGCCGGGGCAGATGGCTACCAGCGATAGCTCAAAGCTCATAGAATTATATTCCGGCGGGAGCCCCTAAATCGTCACGGGGAGCGCTGGAAAGGAACTCTTAAGTGTAATTACAGAAGGGATTAAGGTTTTATGGCAGGAAATAAAATGAAAGTACATTTCAGTTAGGAATACAAACAGGAATGGAAAACCAACCAAAGTCGTATATCTACAACCGCGTGTTATAAAGCAATGAACGCTTAATGCTGTAATGCAATAATGCGAAAATTTTAATCATGTGGAGTGTTAAGATCCAGAAGTACCAATTATATGAAAATAATGTCTGCACTCCTAAATTAACGAACCACAACAGTATCCAGCCACAGCACAATAGTTTAGCCGCTAAAAAGATCGATATTCCTAATATCTTTCGCCTAACAACCCCACAAGCCGTCACTAACAATAAAATAAAAAAAAAATCTTCGCAAAATCTCAATCGTTTCTTCGATACCCGATCGGTTCGATACCATTGCTCAACATCGTTATAATAACCCCACGAGCCCCATTGAGCGATCTAGATAGAGCGGCGGCATTGCTCAACGTATTGACACGCGGCAGTGGGAGGGTAAATAGAGCAGGCGGGCCGCTCGGAATACCAAAGGTAGCGCTAATGCCAAGTGCACAGGCGGCGGCGGCGAAACCTGTTCTCTCGGCGCGCCCCGACGCCAACCCTGACGCCCAGACGACGCCCGACGCTGAAGGGTATGTTCGCCGATAGCCGCACAGATGTTACCCACTCGCGTCCTGTTTTCGTCGGTGTAAACTCCCCAGAGAGCATTTCGGCAGGACGGCGCGGCGGCGCGGAGCGGAGCGGCGGGACGAAGCGTCGCGGGCCAGCCGGCGCGACCGACGAAGGCAGCCGGAGAAGTAATGGGAGGTGATAAAGCGTGCGCGTCAAATTTCCACATCTCTCTAATGATAACCGGATTATTTACATAATGACGATCGAGATAGTAGAGCGATGTGGGGCGCCGCCAGCACGACTCCGCGGGACAAACGGACGGGCTGTGGAGGGTGAGGGCGAGAGGATGGAGGGTTGAGGGCGAGGGGGGATGGAGGGGCGGGGCTGGGCGAGCGATCGCGTGGGCAGGACGGCGAGCGACGCGACCGCCTCCAGCGCCCAGGGCGATCGTCGCGCCGCCCGGCGCCCGTGTCCGTTACCCGGTTACTGGACGCCTAACCGCTAATTCATGCAGTCAGCACACTGCTCCACTCACGACTATGGGTCTGCGGTACAGGGGACCTGGACGACGGAGATACTATCCAACGATCGAAATGGGAGCGATCACTAGACTTCCGCGTATGCATACAATTGACGGGGTAATTGTGTGTTGTAACATTTCGTATGAAAAAATCTGAAATGTGATTTATTTTAACGATGGTGAAACGCTTAATTGCAGATGTAGATCGTTCCTACATCTCCAAAGTTGACATACATAGTTGACTTGTAAATATCTCTGCGATTTTTTTCTGATATGCTGTAGCTTTCTGACATGTCGCAAGGTCTTTCCAGCACGACCTCAATATTTGTACAAAAGCAGCTCTTATCGAACAGTACCAAATATTAACCACACACTTTTGGAAAAAAATTGTTTAAAACACTGTTTAAAATTGAATAGACGCGAAATAAAAATTTAAAAAAGAAATTGCTTCAGTTGCATCGCCAGTATTCTGAATTTATCTTATCTCCCTTTAATGTAACCAGTTCTTGGTGTCCGATTCCACACAATAGTCTACTCGAACTTTGTGAAGTGAAGTTAAGAAATGCATGCAATTTTTATTTTAAGACAATAATAACAATTTAAGCAAAGTCAGTTGGAAATGTAATTCGTTTTCTCCCAATTTTTGTTATTCTTCTATTTGTGATAGAAATGTCATGTCTTGCGTCATGACTGAACAAAGGAAGTTTTATGAACATACAAGAAAACGACTTCTAACACCATTTATCACATTTACGGAAGCAGTTGTCACGCAACTTTCAACAAACAACTTATCAACAATATTTTCAACAAATAGCCTCAGCGGTATCCTTGGGGCACACGCCACATGCGCATTCCAGCACGCAAGAATTCAACTTAATGCGCCGCCTAAGAGGTAATGTACTTATAATTGCTGCGACAGAAAGAGAGGAGGAGCTGGACGCTACAAGGACGCTGCGACAAACATCGTAGGTGAATAGTTATCTTTGTCCTTCCTTCCAAAAACAGCAAAGAATGATGAATACAGTCCCATAATTGGGAAGGTTGATAATGTGTGAAATTATACCAAATCCAGGTAGAATTAGAATGTAAACCTCTGGATGTCCAAAAAATCAGAATAGGTGTTGATATAAAATGGGATCACCCCTTGAAAAGCAGTTCACTAAAATGGACACTACATTTGTATGGAAGGAGGAATGAGGATCCAAGAACGACATTAAACTCAAGATTGCGGAAACTCGATCAAACACCGCAGTGTAACCATGCGGTCAATTCATTTCAATGATGACTTATTGTACGTGGCGAGAGTCAAGCCATTAGGCCTGCTCTTTCGTCAGACCACGCAATTTTTGCCACGCTTCTTTTGCCATCTAGCGGAGAAACAATATATCACATGGGCAACGTAACAGGCGATTGGATTTAGCTCAGATGATTCTTTTAGGCTTCAGGATCTTTTACATGCAGTAAATCTACAACACTGGACAGCCGGTTTCACTTCCCTCCCCAAAGGGAGGCGTACGAAGAATTTTCTGGCCCTTAAAAATTCACCGCTTCGATCAGGTATATATCCGCTGGTACCATGAGTATATAAATAAGTCCGATACGCTAATCGTTACACCACCGAAGACGCGTTTGATAGGTCGCAAGCCACATGAAAGTCATTTTTTAAACCTTCCGTGAGTTTGATTTGTTTCTCACACAGCAAAAGTATACGAAAGGAGTTGCTTCAGCCTTCAAAAATTTACATAACAGAAGGGAGTTTCCTTGGAATATCAAATGAACGCGGAAACTTAAGGTGAAACTGATAGAACAAACTTTCGAACTCCAGCGTGCTGACTTCGGCAATGGCATTTCACGAACTATCATTAAAGTCCTGTTGTGGACACTACTAATGAGGATTGTATATTCGGCGTTAACTGGATAAATGACAACCCTACAGATCGATGTGAGGAAAATACGTCACAATAAAAACATTTAGATATTCTTTTAATCATGCGCCTAATTACATCTTTTAAGTTATTAGCGATGAAAATATTGTTCACCATCCACATTACTGCTTCCTTACACTCAAAATCCACTTTTCATTATTTCTACCAGTGAATTCATTCGAACTATCAACTTCAGCGCACGAATTAAGACTTTTTTACAAACCCTGGAATTGACGACTTAACAATTCGCAAGAATATGCAGTGCTTAATACTACAACATTTTTAGAATTTTCATTTTCTAGAGCTGCTGAAGCGAATGATAATGTAATTATATTATTATGAAAGCACACTGATTTCGATTTTTTTTTAGCTTCGTACCACATAATTTGGCAAACGCATCTCTTTTTTTTTCTCATCTTTCGCAAAGAAAATAAACAGGCATAAATTTTTATTGAAGTATAATGATATACTTGCATAGCAATGGGCGTACCCAGATAACATGAAAGCAATTTTATTGAATAACTTAAGTCAATATTTTTATATCATTTTCATTAAAGAGCGTTTTCTGCAATCAACATGAATATGTTTATGAGTAAATTTATTACACAACGACAAGGAAAGGGAGGGATATTAACTTCAGAAGTGTTTTGTCAAGGGCAACTTGAATGTGAAGTCCTTTTATTCTGTAAAGCATTTGACGATAATTGCAGTCATATCGCAAACTCCGTGCTGGGGTCATTAAATGTCAAAAAGGAGATCAATAAATGACAACGACATGCACATTAACCATTTCCGAGAAGAAAGTGGTTCAGATGATAGATCGGACACTACGGAAACATCATACCAATCTACCCGAATTATATTACTAAAGCATGCACGCAAATAAAAAAAGGTTCACACAGCCCGCCATCAACAGAATAAAAGTTTGCAAATAACTAATTCAAGAAAATCACCGAATCAAATCCTTTACTGTGTTTTAATTACAAATCAATAGGAATTAAAAAAGCATTTCTTTCTCAAAATGTACTTATTTTTATTAACTCATCTGGAAATTATAAGTTTCCGCGATAAAAGTTCACATTAATATAATAATCAACAAATATTTTTCATTGTTTCCGACTAGGTTTAATATTTTCTACGAGAAATCTACACACTGCAAAGCAAAAATCAAGACTAATATCAAAACTCTTTATGAAGCTATAACTCCTAAACTCGACTTCTGTAAATCGGAAACGGAAAAGAGCATTCATTTGTTAGTAATTTTAACAAGAGTTTATTCAACAATTCATGAAGCTAACCCAAAGATTTGCGAATTCAAAAAGAAAAATATACTACGTCGGCGAAGGACAGTATATCAGTATATCCCATGGTATCAATTCATACAAAGAAAGTGGAAAGCAAGAAGATGAATCCCTCAGTACGATTCGTAAGATCAATCCAGAAGGTCAGTAACTCATTTCTAGTAGTATACGTACAAACGAAAAGGAAGAAAAAAAATACTAAAAACATTACTGAAAGACAAAACGTGTGTGACTAATATGAATCACATATTTCCAAAATGTGTACACATATGAAAGGAGTTAATGGTAAACATGTCTTAACTTCTCTCCACCGCTTAAGAGATACAATTTAGCGGAGATGCATTCGCAGCCGCCAGCGTTCAAGAGCTTCTTTCTTCGATCGCGAGCTCGAGCATTTGCGGCGATTCCTTACCGACACCATCTCTTCTACCATTGCCATCGCCGTCTCAGTCGCGGACTATTCGCCGCCCCCACCGTCACCTCCACCACGATCACACCGTCCATTACCGCCATTACCGGCGCCGCCTCCGCCCGTTTCGTCGACATTTTGGCGCCGATTACTACCCCCACCGAGGTTGTCACCATCACAACCATCAACTGCTTCACCTCCATCCCCTCGACCACAAGCATCTTCGCCCACGCCAGCACGGCCGTCACCAACGCCTCCGCCCCGTCCGCCCCTCCGAGCCGGATTCAATTCCAGCCGGCGGCGGCGGCGCGGCACGCATTGCGCATAAAAGCGCCACTGCCGCCGCCGCCTCCGCCGCAGCTCGCCCAATTACGAGGACGCGGCGCCGTAATAAGACCTACACCCGGTTAAATCGCGCTCGACCAGAACCAATAACCCTCCCGCCTCGTTGCAGAGGTCGAGAATTCAATTTTCAGAGCTCTTTACGGCCCATCGGACCGCGGCGCGGCGCTCGCCGCCTCCGCCCACGACGCCATCGGCGCCTCGAAAGCGCCCGCCCGCTCACCTCCAAGTGATGCTGAAACCGCGACGGCCTTCCCGCTCGGTTTGTAATGGTGACAGTAGTTAATGGTGGAATTTGATTTAAACGGGCATTCCAGCTGAAGGTGGCTTTTTTCGGGTGGTAGGTGCTAGTGCTGGTAATGGTTTAGGTAGTTAGCGGTGATGCAGAGGATCGGTTATCA
The DNA here is from genome assembly GCA_031308135.1 of Acheta domesticus. Lineage (NCBI taxonomy): Eukaryota > Metazoa > Arthropoda > Insecta > Orthoptera > Gryllidae > Acheta > Acheta domesticus. The sequence goes on from JAHLJT010000631.1 coordinate 65,707,497, forward strand.
CACAGATTGCACTGATAACACATAATTACAAAGTTGTATATGCTCATGAGATATAGATCTAAAGGAATCGTCAAAAAGTGCGGGTAAAAGGAAACATGATATCGCCTTTGATGGCTGGAGTACAGCTAGAATGTTTTTGTTAGTTTATTTTAATAAATTGGTTAACAAGAAATTATTTACTTTTATTTTATTATTCTTCCTTGCTTACTGTGCTTGACAGAGAAAGAGAGAGAAACAAATAAAGAAAATTAGTCGTTATCATACACGTTAACACAGTCTTAGGAAAAAGGTATTTCTTTCACACTATCGAGTGATAATATTTGAGCTAACAGGAATGTGGAACTAGAGAGCGGAGTTAGGACGGCCCAATTTCAATCAAGGAACGTAATGGAAAAGGGGACTTAATGCAGCGGAGCCCTCTTCGCCCACCGGACCGCCCCTCACCGGCGCCGGCCGTTTAACAACAAATGGATCCCGAGCGTGCAATCCCTATCCAACAGGAATCATTAAGGCAAGCCGGGTAGCGATTAGTGAACTTAATGCACGTCGCTGGGCGCTGTCGCGAAGGAAAGACGTAAAGCTCTTTTATTGGGGGGCTGGTCTCTCGCTTTATGTCTTCATCTCCACCCCACGCTCATCTACCGTCGTAAAATATCACTTGAGTCCAATTTGCCCCGAAATAGATCAACTCCCTAATCTGGGCGCCGAGTTAACTCGATTTTATCAAACGTAGACGGCGAGGTAGGTAGTGCGGGGGGGAAGTGAGAGAGAGAGAGAGAGAGAGAAAAAAAATATAAAAAGCAAGAAAAAGAAGTGGAAGCTCCACCCGGGAGCCCATTAAGAATTGAGAGCGACGAGAGGCGGCGCGGCGGCGGCGCTGCACGGGGCGGCGCGGCACAGCGCAGGCGGCGGGATAGGGAAGTGACTGAAAGGGGCTGCAGGGACGGCAGGGAAGGGGGAATGTTTCACTAAACCAATCTCCCCAACTCGTTTCTAACGCTACGATAAATATTTGACTAGGAGGCCGCGCGCGCGGTCCCCCACGCCGCCGCCGCCGCCCCCGCCGCCGGCGTCGCGACGCAGAGAAGCGCAGAGCGACGCGGTACCGCGCACGACGCGGCGGTGGCGGTGCGGGCCGGCGCGGCGGCGGGCTGCGGCTAGGGCGCCGCGGCGGCGGCGGCGGCGGCGGCAACGACGACGACGTCGACGACTTCAAAGGGAATGCTAATGCAGATTTAACAGGAGCCCGCACGGGTAGGGGTCCCCTCAAGACAGGCGCACAAACGGAATACTACAGGAGAGCGGGCGGCGACGCAGAGAGAGGGCGGTGTGGTGCGGCGCGGCGCGGCCCGGCCCGGCCACGTGGGGACAGCGAGGGGAGAGCGTGGGCTGGTGAGGAGAGATGAGGACGCGGCAGACTGGTGGAGAGGCAAGGCGGGGCGGGGAAGGTGTGGTGAGGCACGTCAAAATACCGCACGGTAGGGCAAGGCGGATCGGGATGGTCAAGCCGCGATAGAGCGCGGGGGGTGAGCGGGCCGCGGCGTGTTGGGCGCGTTGGTGCGTCGAAATATGGGGCTAAAGTCATAAATATACTGCGAGGCCCGGGATATGTCAAAACTCTAGACAGCTTGCGCAAGCTCGCGGTTTGTGAAGGATGAGATGTTTGTTTACAGAATATCAGATATCAAATGACGAATTCTCTTTCAACATATGCTTTTGCCATTTCAACTTGTAACATGACTAAAATTTCCCGTAGCATAATTAATGCATCGTGATGTATTTACGAGAAGATAAAACATGATTATGAAATTATCAAACGGTAGGTTCTTGATGAATTAATTGTAGATATCGCCAACCATAATTTTCAAAATAAGTAATTAAATCAAGCATAACTATACAAGATACCATTCAGTCTTACGTTAACGCTGTTGCGGACACTCTCAACATGTGATTACGCGACATGAATGACGCAACACACTTTTCCACATGTCACTAGGAATATAAACTATCACAATTCGTCGCACTAAACGGAAAAACACGACAGAAGTTTCAATTCATCTCTATGAATTTTAAAGCCTTTCTCCAAGCCCCTAACTAAATTTCTCTTCTGCAGTGTCGGAGCTTGGGCAACCAAGCGTTTCAAACCACATTTGTAGCCCAAATGCCTTACTGAAGATTGCAAGCTTTGCAACAACAAAGTTTAGATCACAAACAGGAGTGTACAGAGAAAAACGGAAGAAGAAATGAAAAATCCAGATCAGAAACAGAACGCAACACCAAAAACAAGTAAGAAGTAATTTGAAGGCCGAAACAGAACTCGTGCAACGAGGTAAATTAAAAACCGTCACCGGAGCTACACAACGAAGCGGAAAATAAGCGCGGAAGAAGGTATTGCGCAGATTGTAGGACTAGAATCGGAGCTAAAAGCTTTATTATATTTCAATATATACTAAACGAATTAGACAGGAGCGTTAAGGAAATCGAACAATGAAAAAATAGAAAATAAGCATTTTCCAATATTAAAATGGGAAAAGTCAAGGCAGAACATCACTACTGGAATACCTGGAATACAACTAAAAATGGAACAAACGTACCCTACCCATCCTCACCCTTTCCCGTACAGCACGCTTTCCAAAATTGAAAATGTCGACGACCTAATCGAACAGTTCGAGAGTCGCAAGTAGCCTGAAATCGCAGAAGCAGTACCGCCCCGGAAGCCGGCAAACACCGAGCGATCAAAGAGGCCCCCCACCATTTTAATTCCCCGAATGGCCGAAGCACCCTTTACACCCACACCGCAAGCACGCGCGTGCCTCGCGGCGCCTCCACGCCCCTCTTCAAAATCTGCTCATCCGCAAATCCGCAATGGCCAACGGGGCGGCTTGACCGTCCTGCCTACCGGGCGCGCACACACACAGACACACAGGATCGTCCACTGCCGACGTGTTTTCGAGCTTGTACTAACATGGTTAAACCCATTTAGCTCTCGTCGTCAATTATATTTGTACAACTACCGCGCGCGCGCAGGAGCGGGCGCCGGGCTTGTTTATGCGTCGTACAAACAACGACGACTCGGGGACAAACATCTAAAACGGGCTGAGGACGGGCCGCGAGCACTTGCGTCTCCGTGGCCCCGGCAGCCGCCGCCGCCGTCGTCGTAAGGGAATTTACGTCGCACAATTGAGTCAGACCCACCCGCGCTTGAGGGAGGGCGGGACTTTTGATACCGAGAACCGCCGCCAAGCAGCGAGCTTTGACGGCGAAAAGCAGTTGCCACTTTGGACCGCGGTCACCACACGCCGTTCAACCGTGCACATAAAAGGGTAAAAGCGAGTGCGCGTTCCGAAAATTAGCTTCCCGCGACGTAAAAGAAGGGAAATATGTTTTAATTATGAGAGTTAATGCGTATTAAAAATATTTTACTGAGTAATACGAATAAAACCGACAGAAATGACATTCTGAAAATGCGGCACCAAAAATAGTCATTGGAAATATAATTTTTTTTAAAATAATGCATAAATCTGATAAGGGAAAGAAAAATATTGTAATGCTCCTTTTATCATCTATGTAATCATTGAAATAACTACGCACAAAAACTCACGAAAATAATGTTTAAGCTTGCAACTTCCAGCCTGCAGCTTATTACAGAACCGTTAATCCTTCAATGTCCATGAAAATAATATAAACTCATCGAAGAGATACATTGCTTCTATTAAATATGCCTAAATTTGTAAATTTAACCAATATCTCGAACTAACACTGATATCGTGAATGAAATCTCAAATATTCGATGAGTTTACGTGTATAATAAAAGCATGAATTTAGTACAGGTGCGGGGGAGAAAAATAAACGTATTTTAATATTTAATCAACTTCTGAAGTATTTGTACTGTTCTTAAGAAGAAAATCAAAATGTCTACTGAGAAGCTAACAGTTTTGCACACCACTACTTGAAAAATATTTCTGCGTCACGTCGTTGGACACAATGCAAACGTCGTTGGACCCATTCACAATGCAAACTTAAACATAAACATAACGCATAGTCATAAACATTAACATATGTGATAGACCAAAGTATTCACAATTTCCAACATTAAAGTAAGTAAAATAAGATTTTCTACTGTCTGTGAGACATTCTAGTTTAGTATTTTTTGAATGTGAGAATCGATTTCGAGATATAGACTGTGTCCATGACCTACGGGTTCCCTTTATATTATATTTTAATTTCAATAAAATGAAAACTAAATGATACTACTATGAATACTACAACAAAACTAAATTACAACAAAGTAATACGCTACAAAACAACACAGAAAACCGCCGAAAATCAACCAGGCGATCTAGAAAACCAGTCCTTTGTTCGAACTATCGACTTGGATCCTATTTCTATACTCGATTTAGAGTTAACGTAGTGTGACTGGTTCATTTCTTATTTCTTAATTAAGCATAAGCATAAAAAAGTTAACGTCTTAGGTGTTGTGCTTATTCGAATGCATAGTGAATGAGTCCGCTTATAGATGTAGTCCCAACTTTTATGTTCACACCATGCTTGTTTATGTTTGCATTGTGAATGAACCTTTACGCGCTATTGCAGAATTGTCTGCGTCACCGCGAGCAATCTACGTCACGCTCCGTGCCAGAGGGCGGGCGTCGGGAGTCGCGCGGGGCGTGAGCGCGTGTGTCCAGGGAGGCGCCTGGGTCGAGAGGACGGCGAGGAGGTCGTGTTTGGACGTGGCGCGGGCGGCGGCGGTGACGGGCAAACACGGCAGCGCGCGGCGTCTGCGTCCCGAGGCGTCGCGACGCGATGCATCGGGGCTCTGGCTGACGCCGACGACGATGCTGACTGCACGCGTGTACTGTCTGGCAACCCTCGTGGGAATAGCGAAGATACGCGTTCAGTTAATGGAAGGGATGGCATCAGCACAGTGGGGGCGTATGGTTTAAAATTAAGTATGGTGTAAAGAAAGTGCTAGTGGTCGTGTAAAGTGTAACTAAATAATTATATTATCGGTAAAAAATAAAAAAAAATTGCATTAAGAAATGAAAAAAAAATCGTAATTTCACTGATGAAACTAATTCCTTGAATTCCAAAACCCACAAATAATCTTTTGTTTTTAAATAAGAGGAAATGTCATAGATTGGAATTGAAGTTCTATAATAAGGAAAAGAGCCTTTATATCTGGAAAGATCCTATTCAGCTAAATGACGACTATCGACAGACATTTCTAAAACAATATAAGTTTAATAGCCTCGGTAATGCAAAATTCGTGTGAGGCAGTAATGCAGAAAACGGATACGGTAAAACGATAATAGAAATGCTATTCCAATATGTACAACTCATCAATCAGCTTTTCATATTGAAAAGAAGTAACTGCGTGTCCCAAGTAATATGGTTTGGAAAATTAATTGGTGGTTATGCCTGACGGTCGTGACAAAAACACAACTGACATTACATAAATCAGTATAAATAAAGTTTCATAATATATCAAAACATACATTAAAAAACCAGCTTATTTAACATCTGAAATACAATGTTACAACACTTGTACTTTTCGGAACCCACCACCACTGAGTCAAACTCCTGCACTCAAATTGACCTCGACGGACTAGTACATATTTCGAACGCGCGGAAACGCACTAAATTTCAAGCCAGCGCCGGCGAAAACAAAAAAGCCAAAACAGCGGCGATCGTACATGAACCTGCGGTGCTACGTGTCTGGGTGTCCGCAAGCGGATTTAAAATACGCCGCGCGGAGGACAGGGCCGACAAATAAGAGACACCTTAACACCTCCGCCCCGCAGCCCGACCCAGCGCGGCCCGGCCCGAGCGAGCGAGCGCCTCCCCGGCGGACGCCGACACGAGGGCGGACGGCTCGCGCGGAAAAACAATCGCGCGTGCCCCCAGCCACTTTATGAGCGCGCCCCGGCCCCGCGACCGAGGCGTGGGTCGGCGCTGAGCTGGGACGCGACGCCGGGATTATGCCCCGCGCTGTGCAGCGGGGCCAACGTCCGCTTGCCACGCGGAGGGTGTGTTTCATTCCGACTTTAAGTACATCGATGGCTAAATTTTAACAATGCACAACCCCCAAAATGTGGCCGTTTTAAAATAATGTCACCTGAAAGATACGACAATCTTTTACAGAATTCTAACGACATGTAGCACAGATATTAAGAGGGAATTAACTGTTAAAAGGACATAAATTAGTCACATTTTTATTAGCTTGCAATGGAAATTTTTCTCTCTCACAAAAAATCGCCATTTTGAGGTAGATATTGTTAAAATGTATCTATCGATATAGAAAACGACGTAATCGCACAAATACACAGATCGATAGTACTGTTTTAATTGAATTGTAGTTAATACATAATATACTAAAAATATACTAAAATACTAAACGAATACGAATATACTAAAAAAAAGTTTGCTCTGAACAACTATTTTAGAAATATCTGGTCTGGCAAGATATGAAACAAATAAAAACGAATAAATAACAACTTCATGCAGAGATCTTTTCGACTGAACAGCATTTTCAAATACGTTCCATGACAGATAATCATAAAACGTTCGCACAAATTACATGGTCGAATGAGCCAGTAATGTTGAGATTTTGCTGAAAAACAAATGAGTCATTCCATACTCGGGAATGTAGCAATAATAGACCATTTTGAAGTAAAACTGCGGCGACGACAACTTATTAACGGCTATTTTGGCTTATTCACAAAACCTCATTTAAAACCCGACGCAATACTAAGCAAAGATGGAACAGAAGAATCTCTTACTAAGCTACGTTTTAGCCAGGCATTCTTCTAACCTTCTCAGTTGACATGAATAGGAGACCGGCGCGCTCCCGAGGAGACCGTGTTTACTTTGCCTACTTATTTTTTTAAATTTAAATATGAAACAAAACTATGTGTTCAACGTAAAACTAGAGTGCTGTCACTGAAATTAAAGATACTACCCACTAATATCTTATTAATCGGTGTCTGTATTTCTGAGAAAATGGGTATGATAAAAGAAATACTTTTCAGGTTTAGTATATTTTCGTCGCCAGGCTTCTAATCCGGTCACCTGCTCTCCCAGTGGATCATACACTATCCATTGGCCAATTGCGGCTCCTAGACGCCACTCAGATCAAAGGGGCGGCCTTTGAAGTTGTGTAAGGAGCGAGTCGTCCTCCAGCGGGGCCGCTCGCGTCCTCGCCCACGCCTCAACCCAAGCGGGCTCTCCGGGCGGGCGGCGAGTCCCCACCGCCCCTCCCGTCCCGCCCCCTCGTCTTCGCGTTGTCGACTCAACGGTGCGGAGTCAGACGCGTGTTCGCCGGCAGGTCGTAACTCAATTCCACGCGTTGGCAAAAACAAGCGAGTACAGCTCGGGTTCAGCAAGCGCCGGCAATCGACAGCGCCACTCCGCTCCTACTGCTCAACGGAGGACTTCATACAAATTGAGGAATGGGTACTGCGTGTACAACATTCTTGGCGAAAAGCAAACTACGCCAACACAAACTGCTAGACATGTTCAAGGCTCTTTCGAGTTAAAGATATTAACGGAAATTGTGAAATACTACACCGTACATGTGGGTGTAGCTTTCTGTTATCTAATTACGGATTTCGTTATGTTTCTAGGCGTTGAAACGAATCCTGATACTCCTCGATCACAACGATTAAGGTGTCAGTGGCCAGTGCGCTGACGCATACAAGGGATCAATAACTGAATCTCCGTGAATGATTTTTAGAAAGAAAAAACTTTAAGCTAGTTTTTTTGGTAGCTAATAGAATTAAACATGAAACGATAAAATTGAGAAATAAATATCTTAGAGAGATGCATTTTTTATTGAATTTGAAATCGGGATTTTAAAAACGAGTATTGCAATTGTAACTTGTCACTAGAAGACTTGGAAAGAAATAAACTTAAAATAATGATAATAATAATAATGATAATAATAATAATATAATATTCCCTCATAGGCATTCATATTGTGCTATTTAAATAGAATAATTTTTAACAGATCATCAGCTGAAAACTGTTATCCAAGCAGGAGCTTTGTTACGTTTTTAATTTTTGATATTGAAGCTTCTGACTAGGTAACTGCGTCACAGCTTCTGGTCTGTCGCATGTCACTCTATTTAAATTGGACAATAACATTTATTTAAGTATATTTATTACATTTAATGTAATAAATATACTTTCACATTTAGTTATAAATTTAAAGAAGATTACTCAAACTTCTACCTCGCCGGAAACCACCAACAATCAAGTGACAAATAAAGTATTTCCGATTTCTCTCACACGCAGGTAAATAATTTACGCATTCCTCTACAATACAGCGTCTCCCAGTGCCCCCATCACTTTAAGGAACGAAAACCCAGACAGGTTAAAAACAATAAGCAATAAAGACAAGGATATTATTTCTCTTTCTCCATGCGTTGACTCGGTCTAAGCCTTTACGGCCCCTATAACATCTACCACGAATATAGCGTTACGGTTAGCAAGAACTAATGAATCATTCCCCCTACAAACTCAAGACGAAAAAGAAATGTTTATGAGGTCAGCTGCTGACCGCGCCTAGTGAAGAGCAAACCCTTACTACTACAACCACCCTATAATGCCATTTCCACACCTTTCTCCATCAACCACACCATCCCCACTGCTAATAATAGTAGCACCAGCGGTCACTGCTAGCATCAGCCCTCCTCAAATTCGACACTGTAGATGTATAAATACGCATATAGTTGAGCATGAATTAACACAGCATGTAAACACAATATTTACATATAATCAGAAATAGATAAACAAGAGCTTTTAGTTAAAATATAACAACCAAATAATTAAATATCTCATAACTAAGTAGCATGTAAAAAAAGATAGGAAAACGTTATTAACGTAGGTATACGTTATTAACGTATGTAATGCAATGTAGGTATAAGTCTGGCTAATGGGCCACCGCCCGGGCGCCGGCCTCTCGTCTGCAGCAAAGGCCGACGTTATCGGTCTACTTTGTAAGTTGGAGAACAAATAAACACATATATTGTTGGCATCAATTACAAATATCATGTTACTACTCTCACTGGTACTAGTGCACTGCGGGCATCGACATTACGCAACCATTAATTCAAAATCATCACAACTGCCGATGAATAATATTCCCACGCTGTTGCTCCTCTACATCATCACCATAAAACCAACATCGTAAATACTATTCGCGATATCATTTTAACCGGAACAGTATTATCACAATCGAAATCGCAGACTACGTTTTTACTCCACCTATCACAGTCATCAATTCATCGTCAATCCTTCATTACAGTTATCATCTCAAGAACAATCCTGAGACTCCCACAACTGCCACCACTACACTGGCCATCGCGGGCGCCACCCCTTACCAATCGCCACCAGGAACCAGCAAGCTTTCGACCTCCTGGTGCCCCCGCTACTATCACAACTACAAATGACTTCCAGACTGCGGTCCCCTTCAATATCATAACCATCACATGCACATTCTGAGTATGGCCAACGTAAACGCACACACTCAACGACCACCACTCCATTCAACAATTCCATCCATTCAGCAAATACTACATTCATTCCCTACCAACTACATCCAGCGTCACCGCTCAGCTGTCACCGCCTCCGCATGGAAAGCAAGTTTCCGAAATGCGGTCAGCCTGGCCAGAACGCAGCCATCATAATGGTCATCACTAGTGAGATTTATATGCCCTAAAAAATCTTGAAATATGCTTTTAAAAATATGCAATATGCACTTTAATATGCAAATAAAATTAATATTTCATTTCTTGTGTAAATCGTTCTTGCTAAAATTCAGAAGAAGCATTGGAGTAAAAAGATATATTTCTGTGCAAACATAACGTAACCTATATTACTTCTCTGGATAAATAATTGAAGTAAACATCCACCTTAAGATATTGTATGTCTTTCACAGTGGCGGCTCCTAAACTTCAGGCCAGGTAGGGCACGAAAAAAAGCTAGAAAATAACTAATAAAAATTTTATTTTTAAGTTTAAGGGCTTGAAATTCCTCACTGGTTCCTCACGTATTAACTCGGATGAATGAGAAGAGAAAACAATTCAACTGAAACAACAAACGCACACGCTCAAGAAAAAATAACTCGCACAGAATTCACAGCTGCTGATGTTATCAAGATTACGCGTGCCCTGAGCTATTAAGCATTTCATTTCTCAGACACTACGAGCGTTGTTTGTACATCTGTAAAGTGGCGCTTGCAGTGTCAGTCACAAAAATCTTGTGACCGTGAAGGGCCTTAAGGGAGCATTACCCCCTCCCTTTTTTCCTCGCACTATGGGGAAAAGCTTTGCTGAACGGGAGGGAGCTGGTCACACGAAGCTTGCAGACTTCGCCCTGTTGCCACAACTACCTCGTTATCAGCGCTGTGAAATAGTATCGATATCGCCCGTGAAAATCTTAACGTAAATTCTATAGACGTATTACTCGATAATATGACACGCATTTCAGTCCACTATTAATATTTTCCTTTACAAGTGGGAGGGCACGTGACCATGTGACCTTATGGTAGAGCCGCCACTGGTCTTTCATTTTTTTCTGCCTGGTTTAAAAAATATGACATCAAGAAATGTCCCTTATTAGCACACGTATTTTATCACCTATAGAAAAGAAGAAAAATCGCAAATTGTGACAAGCTCTTTGTAATCAAAGAACACTCACAAATAAATAGATTCTACGAAAACATGAAATGTTTTTGAGATAAGTATCTATTTTAACGAAATATGCAAAATATGCTCCTATAATTACACGAATATGCACCAACAGGAAAAATCGGCCAAATATGCACTAACATATTAATCAACATAGCATCCAATTCCAACCAAATATCAAGAAATTTTCACTTAGCTATGCACTGAAGCAACAAACAAAAACATGCAGAATCATAGAAATCTGCACCCTAGTCATCACTATCACCATGACGATCAGATTTCATCACCACTCCAAAACCATCAGCATGGCAACCATCACCTCCCCGCTTTCCCACCGCCCCAACCCCCACACCCGGCGTTCGGCCGGCGCTGCCACCTCCGCCGCAGCATGAGAATTGGGAGTCGTAAAGCGCAGCGGCTGTCGTAAAGCGCCCGCCCTTTGCCCGCCGCCGCCGGTGCCCACCCGCGCGCGCGTCGCTGCAAGGTAAACAGCGTGACGCGCTCGCGAAATACGACCGCAGCCGCCCCGGCGCGGAGCGGAGCAGCGCGGCGCGGCGCGGCGCGGCGCGGGAGGAGCGGCGGGTCAGAGGGCGGCAAAAGCGAAAATTCCGAGCGGCACGCGAGAAGCTGGGTCGAGGGGCAGCCACGCGTTCGAGACGCAGCCGCACAGTTACGATGCACGCCTTCCACGCTTCGGTTCGCGGATGTGCTGCGAGGGCGCGCACGCAGAGTGAAGCAGGGCAGGTACGCAAAGACGATCCAAAACCATGGCTTCAGGATGTTTTGAAATTATGCAAACAATGCCAGCAGCGGTTCCCATTAAAATGAGTTTGAGGGAAAACTATCGACCTCACTGTAAACCTCTGCAAATGATGCACTCAATTCTGTTAAAATACTAAACTGAGAGACGAAAACATGGGACATTTATTACGAACTTTAGTAACAATATTTTTTTAAAATGCATAGGCTTGAAGAAATAGTATTAATTCATAAACGCATGTGAGGGCTTTCCTAGATACATGAAAGTCAGACGAATCCAAACCTACACCTGAATAGCCGACAAAGGGCTTCCAGTCACAACTACCATTGAATTCAAGAATGACAAGTGCAACAATGAGTTTGAATCCCGAAGGAAAGGAATATCCCAACTGACAAAGGCATTGCTTAGAAAAAAAGGTAGTTTTCGAGGGGTAACGAACTCTAGTGAAAATTAAAATGGGAGCATTTAAAACAGACGAATTTCAAAGTGGAAAATATATTAAAATTTCATGGAATTAATATAAACTTACTCTATAAAGTAAACATTAAGCATTAAAATACAAGAACATTACAGTGTATTTTGCATCCTTCATTCAACTCTCCGACTTCATATAATTCTCGATCATCCACATCACATTCTTCCCGCTCGTTTCACCATCACGCCTTCATTTACTCACTTGCTACTTTTCAATTTAAAAAACTGAAGCTACATCACAACTTTCATCCAGCGCCGTCCCTCAAATAATGCCGCCCGACTCAACATTCTTCTCTTTACGTGCGTGACCTACGTACTGCCCGTCGCAGAGCACAGGCAGCTCCCGGCGCCGCGGATGGCTCTCGGCCTGTGAGGACCACCGCGTCTACCGTCGCCCGGAGCGCGACGCCCCTGCCGCGCCACCCCGCCCCGGCAGCTGCTTTGTAGCCGCGCCCGCGTATAAATTCCATTATGTACAAGCCATTAAAAGCCCTCGTCGTCCTTATTCCGGCGCGAGGAGCAAGAGGAGGAGCAGGCCGCGGTGAGCAAACGCGAAAAGAAAATAAGAAAAGAAAAAATTGTTTGGGCGAGACGCGCGCCGCCCCGACCGGAATCCGCAGCACCTTTTTGGGTTCTCGCACCGGGGCGGACGGAGACGCGGTGCTCAAGCGGTTTAACACGAGAGCGGAGCAGACGAAGAATGAGGAAGAAGGGGTGGACGAAAAACTGGATAAGCCAACGTAAAGAGGGATGAGCAGCAGGAGAAGGAAGAGAATGAGGACGGAATAAAACCCAGGCAAAAGTCAAATGAAAACAGACGGAGGAAGAAGAGCACATGGTTAAGGAAGAGATCGAGGAGGGGAAGGAAATAAAAAATAGTTCACAATAATTGCGCAGAGGAATGAGTAGGGAGGGAACGAGGAAGAAATGAAAAAGGGATGGAAGGAGAAGTTAAGGAGAAGAAGATGAGGCGCAGAAATATGAGAAAAAGAATAAGGAAAAGGAGTAGGAGGTAACTAGAAAGAAAAAAATATAATTATAATAAAATGGAGGAGATAGACGGGGATGGAGAGAATGAGGAGAGAGGGACGTTGTTGGTATACACTTTACCTGGCTTAAGTACCCCGCGTTCTACAAACATTTGCTTAGAATTGTAGTCAAATATAGTTCACCACGTGAGAGCACTCGCTCAGCAGAGCAAGAAAGTGGTCAGCTTTTGCTTCCGAATTATTTGTCCATTACAATGCAAAGTGAACACGAAGCGCAATATGGTGAACTCACAGAGCCTAATCGATTAACTTGATCTCTTCAATCATGTTTTAATGCACGCCTGTGAGAAATGCAAAGTTCAGCACCCACAGGCCGTTTTCACGTACACTTGTACTACAAACTTGTTCTGTTCTGATGTTTTTTTTGGGGGGGGGTTGTGTTGTTGTGTTGTAATATCAGCGCCTTACCCTTTTATATTTAGTACGGTTCGAAGACACAATTCAAAACTATTCACTAACTTTTAATCATGACTTTTAAAACAATAATCTCTTTTCAATTTCGTAATCGGAAATGAGACCTTTCACATTTTCAGTCTCTTAAATATCCAATTGTTTCACGAAAGCGACAGGTATTCCTCCAGTCTGATGGAAGAGAACACTTCTAAGCCACCGTAATTCGCTGATGCATCACAGGCGAAAATGCAAATGCACCATAAATTCCCAGCCAGAAAATTGTGTATCCGCACTCATACGCTACACGCGGTCAACAAACAATCCCACCCAACCACCACACAGTTCAGAGAACACAGCACCTAAAGCGTCGCCTTCCTTCAAGACGGCAAACGGTGGCGTCCCCGCCACGTCGAGTGGCCCGCGACGCCGTTCGGGGCTTCCCTGGCCGGCTGCAAGCCGCAGCGCAGCGGCTCGCTCGGGGTCCTCCCGGCGCAGGCGACCGCCCATTAGCGCAGCTCAACAAGCAGCCGCAATACGCATACATTTACATATAATGAATGCCATTTACTCATCGCCCGCAAAAATACATTCTGTTAACATCCGCTATATTAAACACGATGCGAGCGAGCGCGCCCCGTGCCGCGCCGCGCTGAGCCGAGCCGAGCTTTCATAACCGATCGCGCCCCCCCGTTCGTCCCCGCTTCCCTGCTCGGCCTCGCCCCTCCCCGCCCTGCTCCACCCCGCGCCACACACACACACACACACACACACACACACATGACTCCCGCGGACGCGTTGCGCGCGCAAAATGCGGCCGTGTTCCTGCTCTGATTACGGGTGCACCGGACTGGAAGAGAAAGAAATGAGTAAAAGCGGGCAATATGCGGCAAACACAATGTCGGACGCAGTGTTGCGTGAGAAATATCAACATAATGCCAAAGCTCGAAAATGCGTCTGCGGAAACATTCATTTGTTGCTCGCATGTTTTCATGAAAATCAGAGTTGTGAATATTTCCATGCGGAAGTGCGGGGTGTGAGGGGGAGAGTGAAAAACGTTGGCAATTCTGCCGCCAGGTGTTAAGTGAAGTTTGTGCGGTATAATATAGTAAATGTACCACAACGATTTGAGAACAAGTACTCATTCGCGGAGCTGTCTGTTTCCTTCGTAATTACAGCTTTATAACATTAGTAAACATGTCAATGTAAGTTTGTATACGATCTGGTTACCTATAAAATGTATGCAAAAACTATCGTACTATTTTACAAGGCAAGGACAAAGTCGTTGATACGTAAACCTGATGTACAATCTGAGTAACTTGATACGGCTTCTCGGTGAAAATCAACTCTTGGTCAGAAGCGAAAAAATCAACTGAGAGTACCACATCGAAATACAAAACACATGAAAGAATACTGTTTCCCGTTTATTGCGGGCATCGCAGATGCGGCTCGCTGCTCGTATTGCCTTTCCGTTTCCCGCAACAATTATCACACGTCTTCGCCCGAGTAAGAGCGCAGGCCGGACAGGCTGGGGCTGGGAGGCCTGAAACCGATCCGGCTGCGAGCAGCACCTGGTGCCCGGTCGCCCGATCGCAACCCACGCACGGTTTCGACCTTGTTTATTTTGCAAAACAACCACCGCCGGGCCGCTTATTTATTTTCGTGCCCCCTTTATAATAAGGATCGAGCGCGAGGGGGGCCGGCTAAGTGGCGGGGAGCGCGGTGGCGACGCGGCGGGGCGGCGAGGAGGGGAGGGGACGGCGTTAAACATGGAAACCACCGGGTTGCGCTAAGGGAGCAGAGCCAAAGCCGCGGCGGCTTATTAAGCCGCGTGCAGGCTTCAATCACGACGGGCTGGCGTCAGGCGGCGTTCGCCGCGCCGGATCGCGCTTCGGGCGGGCAACAGACAGTGGGAGCGGCGCGGGCGGGCGCTACCGGTGGTTGGACGGTAGGCGGTACGCTCCAGGCGGTATGCTGCAGGCGGTTGCTGTAGGCGCTAGGCGGTACGAGGAAGGCGGTACGAGGAAGGCCGTACGAGGAAGGCAGTACGAGGAAGGCGGTACGAGGAAGGCGGTACGAGGAAGGCGGTACGAGGAAGGCGGTACGAGGTAGGCGGTACGAGGAAGGCGGTACGAGGAAGGCGGTACGAGGAAGGCGGTACGAGGTAGGCAGTTCTAGGTAGGCGGTTCTAGGTACGCGGTACGCGATACGATGTGGGCGGTACGCGGTAGGAGTGGCCGATAAGCTGAGGCGATTAGCAATGGGTAGAAGGAGACGAGGATGCGGCTTAGGGCATCGATTATAGGCCGCCGACAGTAGGAAGCGGACATTGGAAGCTTCTGGTGGATTGGTGGGCGAGCGGTGGATGGTACGTAACGGGTGACGGCCAGTGCGCTGTAAGCGATTAAAAGGTAGGCAATGGTTGGCGAGCAGGGCGCGAAGGGCAGTGAGTAGTACGGTTACAGATGTAGGGAATGAGCGATTTGTGGTCGAAGGTAAAGGGCACGAGAATGGTGCACAGTGCGAGGTGAACCGTATTAGTTGGCAGAAGAACGACGTCAAATTCATACGTCATGAGCTTACGAAAGCAAATATAAATATTTAATAAAGGAGGAAGTGGCTGTGTCTAAATTACGTAAATTTTGAATTTAAACACTTTCGTAGAAGTAACAAGTAAGAAGTAACAACATAGTTTTCTTCATTGAAGAATAGCAAACAAACAAAGCAATAAGACATCAATACACATATAATATCTTTTCTTTTCATGAAGGATACATGAGCGGTTGGGTTATTTTTGCTTGTTTATTTCATACTGAACATTTCATCACGAAAATCCTTGAACTTAAGAATAAACATTCAAAACTACCTATGTTAGAGAAGGAGCAATTGAACTCAGCCGGAAAGCTTCCTTCAAAACGACAAATATAAGTTAGAATTACGCTAATACGATTACGACAAATATAAGTTACGACAAATATAATTACGACAAATGTAAGCTAGAATTACGCTAATGTTATGAATGAAGAAATGCAAAATGAAGTGGCAAGTGAGCTGAGAAGTCACAACCAAAAAGTCGAACTATTAGAAGATGTGCGTTAACGACCCTCGCTTCAGGAAAACCAGCATCACAGACATAAGACCGTATTGAATTCTTCACAACCTCAACGAAACACGTTATATCTCCCGTTTCCAAAGGCAAACCAGCCACATAGAGCAGCCAACCGAAATCCTTACGATATCATGCAAACGAGCAAGGAAGCGAAGACGGCGCAGGAAACGCGAACACGCCAAAGGGCGGAGTGGGGGCGCCTTCTGGCCGCGGGGAACGCGGCGGGTGCTCGCCCACCTGCTGCCCCCGTAGCATCTCCCGGCGAACGGAAAGATGCTATCGGGAGCGGGGTGGCCACCGCCGGCGGCGCCGAGCCGCGCCGGCCGCAACAAATGGGCGCGGGCCCGCGATGTCACTGCGCCGCTACAGAGCCCGCAATTAAGAGGCCGCTTCCGAATGCGTAATGCGCCGGGGCAGACGGCCCGACGAGGCCGGCGAGGCGGGCGAGAGGGCGGGTGGGCGGACGGAGGCAGGCATCCGCCGAGAACGGCGCGGCGCGATCCCTCGAGGCGAAGGCCGCCGGAGCGGAGAGCGCTGCCGCTCAGGAGGGGACCAACGCACAAGACGGCGAACATCTTAGCTGGGAATCCTTAGTAAACAGGATTGAGAATTTGCTGGTTTAATTTCGTCTTCTGCAGACAAGCCACGTTTAAAAGCCAACGAGACACCTTGTGCTGGATGATTTGGCAAAACGGAAGGAAATGTTGCATTTCTGGAAAATAAAGCAAAATAATTTCCAAAAACGATGCCTCAATACCCACTTCTAGTTCTTTTACCCTATACAGTGAGAAAACGTGTGTTCGCAATACTGAACCATTTTCCTTCCTTAGTGTTATTACTTTTTAATACCATTTTTAATTGCATCATTTAAAGATCTAAAATTGTGGGATAAATTGCATTGAGAAAAAAATCTCGATACCCACACCTCTCTCTTAGAAGTGTAAGTATCTTTATTAGAGGTGCATTATATGTGTAGATTAATATTAAAGGTGTAGGGTAGGCTCAAAAATAAATTTGAACTATTTTTAAAATTTCAGAGGTTTTCAATGAAACTCGAAACCACATAATTTTCCAAACATTCCGATTTTCGTGCACAAAACTACACCAATTTTAACCATATTTGAAACAGTGGCAATACACCGTAATCCTGGCATGTAAGCGAAGTTACAGCTCAAAATATACTAAAAGCGGATTTTACGACCGCATTTTCGAGATCGTGTTGTTGAAATGTTTCCAATACTTTTCCTCCCTATACGATAGATAGAACGGGCTTTCTTTATCCCTTTTGTCACGTTATATTATTTAAAATAAATTAATGATTTCATAATAACTCGAAGGTTACATTTATAAGAAATGTACCATTCTGATTTTCCTACTTTTTTGTGAACAAATATATCATTTTCTTTTAATTGATGTGTCATAAATATGCAATTTGAAAAACAAGTATTCAGTTTCTTGAAAATGCTTTTCTATAAAAGGAGAGAATATATCTTACGGTAACACACATCAGCATTATCCAAGCATGTTCCTTTTTCCTCTCCTCATTAACTGAAAGTTAAAACACTTATTCACGTGAAATTTATTTCAATAATATCTATATTATAAATACAATTCTTGGTTGCAGAGGAATGAACAGACATCAATATCAATTTTTTCGTATTAATAAGGGCACTTACATGGGAATTCGCCTGAAAGATAAACAAAAGGGATGCACATTCTACATTAACTTCCCACACATAGATAAGCAGGAAAAATCTCACGAAAATAACTTAAACCGGCACTCGATAAACGTGTATGTACATAGCCTTAAAATAAAAAGGAATAATTACGGTGCAGGTATAGTCGCTGCGAACTCGAAACGTCACCGCCCCCTTGCGTCTTGTACGGCGGCACACGCACTTAAGCCCAGGAGAGGAGGAGGAGGAGGAGAGGAGGAGGAGGAGGTGTAGGAAAGGTGAGCGTCGCCCCCCACGCGCCGGGCGCACGCTCTGCACGCATCACACGCGGCCGCCCGCCGCACCACAGACGTCGCGCCATCACCGCCATCGCCTTCGTCGCCCCGAGACAACGCTCCGCGCCGCCAACGCCGCCGTCCGCTGCCTTGTTAGCGTGCACGCCGCCCCACCCTCCCCTCCCACGGGTCTCCTCCGCCTGCCCCCGCCACACTCGCTTCCTCCCTCTCCCGCTGTTCCTTGCGCCACCCCTTCCTCTGAGCGCATGACCAAAAACGAGCCGCGAAAAAAACGAGGGGAAATAAAAATAACACTAAAAAGCCCACCGCCCCGGCTGCTTCCCCCTTCCCCTCCTTCCTCCTCCACCTCCTTCGTGGCCCCTCCCCGGCTGCTTCTTCTTCTTCCTCCCACCAGGCGGCGCGGCTCGCCCGGCCCCCGCGCGCGCTCTCGCGCGGCCCGGCGCTGCATGCACATGGCTCGTATGCACGCGATACACTCATTTTTCACCTTTGCCGCCGACCGCCGTCGCCGTCGCCGACGCCGACGCGGGAGCTCCGCCGACGCTAGTGCCGGGCGTAGGCGTTGGCGTTCGGAAGAGGCGCGTGGCGCGACGCGCGCGCGCTCCGGCGGCCGCCCCGTGCGTTACGTCGCCCTCGCCGCGCACCCCCTCCGGCAGAGGAGACAGGCGTGGCAACAGGCACGGCGACGGCGCGGCGTCGAAACTTCTAAGGCTTCCTACGTGCTATAGAGTGTCGCTACGGTATATCGATTAATTTAGGAAAGAATCTTGGCTGTATTCTAATAAATTTACAATGGTTGTACATTCTAATAATTTCAACGAATTATAAGAAGGAAAAAGAAGAGAGGTAAAAAAAGGCCAAATCAAACAGTGTCATGACTGTTTTGGAACCCCTTGTTAGGACAATAAGAGATCGTAGGTTCTTCTGCGTTTTTGACTTCCTTAATTTGAACCTGGCGATATTTAAGAATGCCATATATTTGCAAAAGAATCATCATCGTAAGTCAGCTACATTGTGTACTTTCGTATATTTATAGGAATACAATGCCTCAATAACAACTCGATTGCTTGATCTATTACGACCCTGCAATTAAAAGACACTGCTTCACAGAGAATCCATACCATTATTAACGTAGCATGAGTGGTTTTCCAGAAAACGTTGCAACTCCACATGATCTAGTCATCAAGATCATAAAAAAACCCAACCCAGAAACGCAAGTCCAGTGTCGAGAAATGCTATAAACAACTCAAGATAAACAACTATGATCTCGCCGATCAATGAGAACAAAACTTGCAAATGATCTACTTATACATGTTATAAAATTCGAACGAAATTAAATTTCCGCGTTGATACTGAAGGTATATTTCGAACTCCATGAAAAAGATTCCAACTCTGTGGTGCCATCGCGGCTGTGATGCATAGTCTAGACGATCCGCCTGTCCAGGTGGATATCCTCTTCATCCCATCGCCTCCTCCAGCGGCCTCGACGCCGTTCCGCTGCACTTGAAGGCGAGAAATCGTGACTTTCGCGAAAGGCTCGGCTGCCTTTCTGACGAGCGTCTAACGATCACTTGTTAATGACGTGTCGTCGCCCACATCGACATATGTATCAACAACGCTCTTAAAGCAGCATCACCCCGGTCCCTGAGACTCCGAGACGTTGTGAAACCTACACCCTCGAGTACTGGATCGACATTTTCTCCACCTCCGTCCTCCAGCATATGGGTGGAAAAACGAACAGCTATCGTATTGACTACGAGATGGTTTCAAGTCGTGATACATTTCCATGATACATACATGAAAGGTCAGTAAACGACCATGATTGACTATTAAATTACATTCTAGTCATGCGATCGTCATTCACAACTAAATCAACAGCACACACAACTTAAAAATATGTCTTCTTCATTTGAAAAAAATGATAACTTTCACATAAAATTAAGGGACTAAGGAATGTTGTAACTAACTTCGATGCTGTTTACACCACAAACCACGCAAATCTAACGCCGCAATTATTCCATACGAAAAATTTCGAATAAACAGAAAAACAAGACGCCATTTATCTTTGTTTCCGCGCACAAAAGGAAAAAAAATGCGGGCACAATGAACAACCGCGCATAAATAAACGCGCGCCGGAACAGCCCGCTTGAAAAACACCTGCCACGGCGGAGAATTTTAACTCGCTTTAACTTGTGCGTGCCGCCGTGCGGGGCCGCATCGCGACGCGTCGCGGGAGGAAGGGAGCATCGGCCGCGTGGCTGCGAATCGCCAGGAGAGTTGCGAGCTGGCGGGCGGGCGGGCGGGCGGCTGCGCGGCAGTGCAGCTCCATCAGTATGCATAGAGAGGGCCCCCCCACACCTCCGCCTCCGTGCTCCTCCAAAGGCAACATGATAATCTGGCATCGCGCGCTGCGGAGCACGGAGGCTCCGCGGCGGACGCCGCCTCCTCCGCCGGCAACGCGGCCGCCCCGGCCGGCGCGACGCCCCGCAGTCCAATGGCCACCCGCGCCTGCACGAATCGTTTCTTCATAAGTGATACCGGGAGAGGTGCCTCAGGGCATCAACATATGTCACTGCAGGGACTCTGCCAGGTGAGAGGATTTTTGACACTAGCTACACAGCTATAGGTCGAATTCAGTCGCTGACTGGAGGGGAATTCTAGCGGCCGGCTGCTCTGATCGCCGGTTTTATGTGGATTCTCCGATCAATTTCATGCGAGAATCAATTAAAAAGTGATGGTATTCGTATTGGCCATAGTTCCGTTCGCATCGGGTAGGTAAGCGATTGCACAGAAGATGACTGCTCCAGTAGTACTTCTACATCCTCAAGTTTGGACAAATTACAATACTGGCTGCAACACTATACTGCGATTTTCTTAACTGTGCCCCCGACAGGAATCAGCTGTTTCGTTGTCATCCAATCGCGAGCTTATATATTGCCACAGTGACGTCACTATGGTGACGTTCAAGCCCCGATTGGATGAAACCGTCAACAGCTGATTGCTGTCAGAGGTACAGTTCAGAAAATCGCAGTATAGCAGCGGTAACACTCAGTGCTGGTGGCGCTGCAGCGGAAACAGTAGCAGATAGATAAATGCAATTCGGGAAGCACACTTGTTAACCAAAAATATATGTCGTAGAATGAAAGTTTTGTTTTTAGCAATGTTATTCACGTTTTTTTCTTTTTACTTTTCTAAGCGCTGTCTGTATTTGTTAGCACATTTGCTCGGCGCGGACAAGTTCCTGCGACTTCCGCCCCACCTGGGCACTCTTTGGGGTACTTCCCGCTAAATTATGGGAGTTCCATGCTAGACCAGGGTGTCATGGGGGCGCCAATTCCAAAATTCGCGCGTCCCACTTAAAAAAATCCATCATCAATCAATCAATCCATCAATCAATCAATGAAATGGAATGAAGACATTAATTAAATCATTGTTTCCCCGCGCCTTGATGCATGTGACAGTTCTTCCGCCGCCCTGCCAGGTTGCAATTCAGCTACCCTCGCCGCCGACACCGGTGACGTCACTACATCACCACCGTCACCGCCGCCACCAACACCAACGCGCCGTCGCGCCAGTATCTCTCCCCCCACCTACGTCCGCCCCCCGCCGCCAGCTAGCCGGCTGCCCGCCCCTCTGCGCCCTGCCCGGGGTCGGAACCCGGGGCAGCGCCAGAACACGCGCGGACAGCGGGCGACACAGCTGGTGGAGTGTGGGCCAAGCGGAAGGAGCTATGGTGGACCGGGAGCATGAAGCATCCACGGCGGTGAAGGGCATTTTTCACGCTTTCTGCATTTGAGACCCTCTACTAGACAGCGGTGTGATTTGTAGGAGCGGCGGTGGTGCTGTGACAGTGGTGTGGTTCGACAACCCAGCCATGTGTGCCTCGTAACCTTTCAATGTTACATTCATTTGGTTTTTGCTTGCTGTGTTAGTCAGGTAGCATCGCTTGGTCAGTGTGTGCCTTTAACTTTGTGTTTCGCATCACTGCAAGAGTTTTGTGAAATTGTTAAGTTTTTTTTTTTTTGTATTCTTTGACAGTATTCTGTAACTCAAAACAATCTAAAATTTAAATCGTTTTCCAGAATTTTTGTTGAATAAAGAATGCATTCGAGTCAGATTGGAAATGGGCGGAAAGAATAGCACCGCTGCCCTACACAGTTGGGAATCATTTGTTGAAAAAATACTGATTTGTCCCTTCTAGGAAGACTATGCATTTTTCGATGCTTCATTTATAAATTCCACACACTAAAATGTTCAAATCAAGGTATCCCAATCTAATATATTAAATTATCACTTTGGTTATGGCTAATGATCCATGGCTATGAGAATGGCTAATGATCCATTTGCTTTGGGTTTTTCTAACAAGATAACAGTCTGAGCTCCTATGTCATTCGTCACATCCGTAGTAAAAAATGAAAACCTTATATCGCCTCTGACTTTTGTAAAGCCCACCCTCCCATAGGAACAAAACTGTCATTTCAGGTCCTGCTTGTTCCGTAAGCATCCGTCCATGCTCTGTCCGCACTATGCCATACCTGCACTATATGAGAAGTTTCCGAGGAACCTGCGATCTAATACTTGATGTGGTATTTGACGACAAAATACATAATGAATATTGTAATTTACGACACTTGCTGGAACACATTCTTGAAACGAAGGAAGAACTATTTTGATAGAGTTGCTGTAATAACTAATCTAATCCCCACAGTACCTTATGATTAGATCGTTATTAAATGTCTTTTGTTCTATATTTTTTTTGGAAAGAATTTATGCATTTATTTCAATCACCATTTTTCACTTTGCTACACAATATCATTATATTTTCATTTTAATTTTCTTTAATAATAATAATAATAATAATAATAATAATAATAATAATAATAATAATTCTCATTATTTGACAACTTTGATCTACATTTCAAACCATTCATCAACACGATGAGCAAAAATATCATAATAACAAAATAAAAATAAAAAAATCCAACATATCATCATATCCAGCGTATGATCAACAATCCCGCGATGAGAAAGCCCGCCGAAATACACATGCCTTAGAAAAACACGCCGGAAAATAAAGATAAGCGTTACGGCAGAACGAGCGTTGTTTCCATTCGCCGCGGTCTCAGGAGCGCAGCGGTCTGGATGCACGGCTGGGCGGCGGCGGAGGCAGCCGGTACGAGGCGGAGCTGAGAGCTTTTGCGTTTTCCCCTCTCCAGTTACCCTGGAGAAGCGGCAATTTATTCAATTAGTTCTGATACAATGCGCTGTAGACGATAAGCTTTTGCAGTGAGGGACGGGCCTCTCTTAAAAATACTAATTAAAAACCATCTTAAAAACTAGCTGAAACTACTACAGCATAGCCGCTTTGCGCATTGCCCAGCTTTATGTACAAGATTTCATTAGATTTCATTTCAAGTTCTTTGAGATTGTTCATGTTTCTTCTTTTTCATTTTATCATTCATTCTCACATTCCCTCTTAAACTATATTTACAAACTCATTCATACCGACTTCACTTCACAATCTACAAGCTGAGAGCAGGGCCAGGCCCAGACGCACGCCACCGCCGCGCCGCTCCGCCTAGTCGACAATGTCGGACTATAAGGACCAATCGGAGCGCGGAAAGAAAAATATATCTTCCTTCCGCGAATAAATTATCAAAACAGTGTCTAGACGTTATGCTTTGATTTAAATAGAGTGACTTCTGACAGATCCTCAGCTGCAACGCGGTTATCCAATTACATTTTTGGTATTGAAGCTCCCCACTACATAACCTCATCGCAGATACGTTCTGACAGAAGCCACTCTATTGAAATCGGAGAACCTAATATTGAGACATTCCACGTCAAATCGCACAAAAGTAAGAAGAAAATTTAATTTCGATGTACCAATGTTGTATTTCACACTAAATTCTGAGAGTGAACAGGAAAAAATGCGATTGACATGTAAACTTCCCTCAGCACAAAAATAAACTTGGCACACATAGCAATTTCGTGAAAAATTAGATTCAGCAATTTCATACCGTTTTATTTTTAACTATACATACGGAACACATTTTTCTTGTTTGTTTTTATACGTTGAGAACGACAGCTTAAAAATCACAGAATACATTACGCGCGCTTTCGACGCTGTTTAGGAGCACTGCGGTTCGACACGATGCGGCTCCGACCCGGCCCGCCACTCCGGCGAGGCACCCCGCCATTAAACAATAAGCAACGCCTGGCAAAGACACGACCGCGTGGCGAAGATTTCGCTGAATTATTTCTTCATCACGCCCGCCGCCTCCGCGCCACGCTCCGCCCGCCCCCGCCTCTTCCCACTACGCCCTCCTCCGCCTTCGCCCCCGGCCCCCGCTGCAACTTCTCGGTGCGTGCTCTCGCACCCGCCCAGCGCCTTCTGTAACCACTCATTCTCTTCCCAACAGGTTCAACGGGTCATCCGTTAGGCGGTGGAATTCTTCAGGAATTATTGGATATTTATTTTGATATCAATGTACAGTAGAGAACTCTAGAAAAGACAGAGTATTTCGAATTTAAGAACCACGGATAAGCGGGAATTATGTCGAGAAGAAATTAAGTAGGTGTAGGCAGTAAAGAATGTAAAACAGTAATTCACACACGTACGAAGTGTCGCGTTAGAACAGATACCTACAATCTCAAATATTTTGAAAGACCAATGCTTTCCCTGGGAATTTTTCGCATCGAGTTCAGTATATTTCTGATCTCGCAGATACGTTCATCAACATTTTTGGATGAATTGACCAATCTCTTCAATCAAGGGCAATGAAATTGCAATACAGATTTTTCTTGGAGCTAGAAGTTTCATTTCCCTTGCTCCGCAACTCTAATGTTTGTTAGCAGATTTAGCAACTCATCACTGCACATCGTGATACAACATTATTTGTTAATAACTTTTTAATGCGTGGAAATAACAAAAACTTATTAAAATGTCGAGAAAAAAAGAAGTGAAATATCAGCTTTGAAACGATACAATCAGTAAATCCATCTCGCGGTTATCTAGACCTTACACCTAAATTTTACCAAATTTATAATCCTGAAGTGTGAATTTGAATAATTTCAAATTTGTTTATTAAGTAGTAAACTACGCACGAAGATACACAGGATCGAGAGTTTATTTTCGATTTTTACAAAATGCTTTAATCTACACTAGTTACAAAATACTGTTCACCAATGGAAACAAATTATCAGCATCAGAAATTGGAAAATTACTGAGTAGCGTAAAACCGAATATTCACGAAACACTGTATGTATCTTTAATTTGAACGTTTCCAACAAATACAGGATAATTTTTGAACGGAGCGTAGAGCATGCCCAAATACTTTTTTCGACTGCAAGCATATCACTAAACGCTGCAGGATGTATGCTACACAACGAACAGCTCTGCTTCTCAAATGGTGCGTAAGCAAGGAGAGAACGTGCTCACACGCCGCACCTTGGACCCATCAAGAGGCGATAAATTTCGCCGTGCACCAGTCCATTTTTGCTGACCTTATAGTTCTATTCTTTTTCTCTCTCTCCTTTATTTCGCTACCACGCCACAAAAAGAAACTCACAATTACGGTTAAACATCCGGGAACTACAAAAGACACCGGAGCAGCTCATTCAAGATGCCAAGCCGTAGCAGCAGATGCATCTTGCTAGAGCCTCTATCGGATAATTGGCAGTTTCCGTGGAACAACATACGGATAGATCGTGAAGAACGCAATATCCCCCTACCAAGCAACTTGCCACGCGATAAAGCGGCAACAAACCAGAAGATATGCAACGCGACGAAAGGAAAACAAATAAAGCAAACAATCTAGTCACAAAAGAAATAATCCAAGAACAAAAAAATAAAACGAAAGAAAACAAGACGAAGAAAAAAGGCTCACGCAAGAAGTACGCAAGACTTGCAATTGCGCGGACACGACCCGAAGCGGCGAAATCGTGAACGAAAAAAAAGGAACTCTTTTGGATGCGGTCATTGGAATTTCAAATCAACCTTCTCCACACTCGATCGGGCGGTATAAACCCGCGAATTCACCGGTGGAGACGGCCCTCACTGCAATGCACTGCAACGCGCCGCGCCGCACTGCACTGCGTGAGGTGACGTCGCCCACCACTTTATTGCTCGCACGCGCGGATTTCATCACTCTATCTCACCTCCTTCCTCGGCAGGCGGAGAGTACGTCAATCGTCCACGGGACGCAGGGAAGCAGTTTTGCCATTCATCGGACGGACGGATGGACGTCGACGAAGAAAAACTGTCGAATCAGGTGGTGCGCTTCTCGTGTTAGACGTGGAGCGCGCCCGCGGGCAACGTAGGGACGCAAGCAGGCAGATAAGCAGGCAGGCAGGCAGATAGGCAGGTATTGAGAGTGTGGAGAACACAGGTGAAGCCTCTAGAGTCTGAATGCAAGAATTGTCGCTCCTGGGGGTTGAGACGAATTCTCGATAGCTCTACTGGCAAGTGACAAGGAGAACGCTTTGATAGCACAACTCAAACTGGGCAACAAAAAATATATCATTGCTCATCTCTCCCTAACTTATGCACAACACCAATACACTAATCGTGAAAGATCGTTCATTTAAAAGTGTTCTTATGCATTTTACAGACTATAACCAGCAAAATCGACACTTTCTGACGATATAAATTTACCTTCTTGAAGTTTTCTTACACGTATTAAAAATAAAACAAAATTCGGATATTGATATTTGTCATTTTTTTAAAATCTTCTAGCGCGATTATTGTTTATGCATTTTCTT
Source organism: Acheta domesticus (assembly GCA_031308135.1). NCBI lineage: Eukaryota > Metazoa > Arthropoda > Insecta > Orthoptera > Gryllidae > Acheta > Acheta domesticus. Next base: position 65,734,702 of record JAHLJT010000631.1, read on the forward strand.
CGAACATAAGGTTTTCATTAATTCACTATTACTCAATAAATTTGAAGTCAGATGAATTACAATGGCACCACGCCAGTATCCTTGCATTGAACTCTTCAAATCAATTATATAGCATTAATACATGTGCCAAAACCAAAACTGAAAGAGAGATCCAGCAATTGTAAGGGTATCGATTAAGTCAATATCAATAACTAAGGTTAACTGAAAATAACAGACTGTTACGTTGATAAACCAAAAAAAAAGGTAAATAGTATTGAACAGACAGAGGTTTTAACAACATTCGTAGCGTTTGATAACTCGAACACGTGAGAATAGCAAGAGAGAGCACGAAACGAACAACAGGGCTTCAATGGATAACAACCGAGCGCGAAGGAGGCAGCAGATACGGCTAGGGCGACGGCGGAGGCGGCGCGATCGCAAAAAGGCGCCGGCGCGCGGCCGGGAAACAAAGAAGCAGCGGCGGCGGCGGCACTGCAGCACGTGCACCGAGGCAGGGGGCAAGGACAGGCGCGGGGCGGCTGAGGTGGGATGGCGGGGTCGCGGGGCGGCGGCGGGGAGGCAGCGGCGGCGGCGGCGGCGGCGGCGGCGGCGCGCCGGCCGAGCAACCGGGCAGGCGAGCCGGAGGCAGGCGAGCTGTCAAGGAGGCCCCACGTACTAACAAGAGCGGCGTAGCCTGCAGTTACGGAGAGCGCGGCGGGCGCACACATACACACACACCACACACACTCTCAGCCCGCCCAGCCACCCGGAGTCTCCGCTCGCGCCGTCTCCCCGGCATTCCACTCACTTTTCGGCGGGCGGAGCGGGGAGCGTCGAGAGTCGGCGGGCAGGTGGCGGGGGTCTTTTGACGGCCTGTGAGGGGCCCGCGAGGAAGCCGGCATGCCGCCTCCACCACCACCACCACCACCACCACCACCACCTACTGCTCCGCGTGCGGCCGGGAGGGGGAGGAGGGCGGGGCGCGGCGAGGAGAGGCGGGGACGAGCAGGGTCGGACTGGGGCCGGGGCCGGTTGTCCGGTCCCGCGCCGCCGCCGCCGCCGTCGACTCCCTCCCCCCACTTTAATTGCGCTAATAGGCGGGTGCGCGGCCCGAGAAAGATAAACAAGAGTGCGCGAAGGACCCCGCGGCTTCGCGGGCGAATTACGGCGGCAGCGAGATGAGCCGCGACCAATGGGAGCGCGGGGAGCGGCGGCCCGCGCCCGCCGCCGACCTGCCAATATCTGCGGCTAACACACTAATAGGTGTAATTATGGAGCGGCCTGTCCGCGCGCGCGGCCGCCGCCGTCAGCGCCGCTCCCCGACAGCGGCGGCGGCGGCGAAGGTGGTGCAGGCGGACGCGGCGGCGCGGGATCTCTGACGCGCGCGCTGACCCGCGTGGCGAGAGCGACTGCGGCGGTGACGGAGGCGGCAAGTTTAAACAATTTTGACAAGAAATTCGGAAGGATAAAGACAGAGCATCATCAAAAAAATGCATCAATGAAATAAAATGATTTGTTTTAGCAAATGTTCAAAATTATTGTCTTGTTATACATATATATTCATTTGTGGTTACGATGCTTTCTGATAATTGTTTACTGGGGCCAAGGAAGCTTGGGTCAAGAGCACCGCAGAATCGACTCTGAAAATGAAGAGTTATTGTAATGACGTTTGCTGTGATTGTGATGGTCCCTGAGCAAGAATAAGTACTAAAAAGACAACGATGTATTGAAACTCTGAGGTTGGGGAGGGACAGACGATGGGAGATGTTGGTTTTAGAGGTTGCGGTGAATAGCGTCGGAGACTGCGTTGGCGATAAGACTTACGAACAGTGAAACGTTGGTAGAGCTGGTGACGTTGGCGGAGGTGACGTGTGGAGCAGAGAATATGGAACGTTGGTTGCCTGTGCTGTGACGGCAGTGTTGGCGTTGTGTTCAAGAATATCAACAAAAGAGATTATAGCTGTGCTGATGCTGACGGAGACGATGTAAATAAAAGAGTATAAAAAACGAAGGGGTCAGAGTTGCAGTGTCAGAACTGGCGGTGATTATAACTAACGCAAAGTTGGTGAAGACGGGGATTGCTCAGAAGCTTCGTAAGATGCGAAGCGCCTTGAGTATGTGGTAAATGGCGTCGACTGCGATGCGTTGGCGATGGTTGCCTTCAACGTTGGCGAAGGTGGTGATCAAGGTGATATTGGCGACAAGTTAAAGAGCCAATTTGAGACGTTGACTTCAGAATCCGTAGTGACTATCGTAGCGGCATTGACGATGACAGTGATGATATCACGATGTCAACTAAGACGACACCAGAGCTCTGGAGAAATGGACGGCGGCAAGGGAAGGACGAGAGGAATACGAGACATAGGCGACGGCTCCGCGATAGCTGTGACGGCGGTGCAAACGATGACTGTGACGCTGTCTAGCTGTGGCTACGTCTAGCTGGGACGAGGGAATTGATTGATTATTTCGTGTTTGAGGGAGCTACACCAGCTATGGTCGTTATTCCCGTAAGTGTAGGACTTGTTTTTATTGACGAGAGTTGGCGGTGATCTCCCGATGGATGGTGAGATGCGATGCCGACCTACACGTCGTGTTGCGATTTCCCCAACCAGATACATCCCATCAGCGAAGCATCTCCTCAGATGAGAGAAGGGGAGGACGAGGGAAGAACCAGTGGATACCAGACGCGGCGGCGAGACTGTGGCGACTGTGGGCACCGCGGCAGCTGCGGCGGCGGTGGCGTCTCTGACGCGCGGGAGGCGGCGGCGACGGCGGCGAGGTCTGCGGCGGCGCCGAGGCAGGGGGCCGGGAGGAGGAGACCGCCTTGCAATTAGTGTGTAAACCCTTTGCAAAGCTCATTCCCTGCCCGCCGCCGCTGTCCCCCTCGGCGCTGCCCCGGCGCTGAGGTGGAGGCGGCGGCGGCGGCGGCGACGGCGGGCAATAACCAACGGTTAAGTATTTAAACGGAATGTGGGCAGGGGGGTAGAGGCGACAGCAGGATGCGCGTTAGGAGCGACGCTACAGGAGTTGAAACTTGTTGAGTGGAGGTGTTGAGGTTTCCTAGCTGCAAGACGAGGACGATGTTATTTCGAAACTACGTATGCACACTACACATACCCCGCAAATGTCTGTTTTCTTGGTTATCGAAAACAAAGAAGAAAAACAATTATTTCAGCAAAATGATAGACATAGTTTCTGAAACAACTCTTGTCTCTCTACAGAATAAAACCAAGTTCTATGCATCTACATGCACGTAATATTATTTTAATGCTCTATAAAGTCTATTCCAAATTCCACTTTACATCTCCTTTATATATTGAGCTATAATATTTTGTTCTGACGTAACTTTCTGTCTTCCAATCCTCTAATGCATCGAAAAAATCAAAATGCAGTAAAAAACCTTTTGCTCTTCACAAGAAAACAAATAATTAATTGAACTTTTAGACAATCCAACAGACTTTGAATCAACGAAAAACAAGAAAATTTGCTTTAATCCATCACGTGCAATGCTTATCCAGTTCGCTTTTAAAACATGACACGACCTCAGTGATACCGGGACCAAATACCTAAACAACCAAATACGCTAACACCTGCCTTCGCCGCCCAGGAATCCAGTAGCCAGGTCGTCCGAGCGGAATCGCGTCATGTGAGGCGGCTACCGGAAAGTGTGAATGCCGCCGGGGAACGGCACCGAGGCGAGACTGTAAAAGCGCACGGGCTGGTGGGTCGGAGGCCGGCGGGCGGGCGGGCGGGCGGGCAGGCGGTGCGGGGGTGTCGGGCCCCAACACATTTCCAGCGCGCAGCGCGGCGCAGCGCGGCGCGGCGCGGGGCGGCGCAGCTTCTGCGCAGTCACCTTGCTTTTGGGCGCACTAATGCGTAACGGCGTCGGCCCGGCTGCCGCGCGGCTGCTGCTGCTGGCTGCTTGGCATGAGACAGGAGGAACGGGCCGAGCTGTGTGGAAGCGACGGCAGCTGACAACGGGGCGATGGCTGCACGGGGCCGTGAGTCGGCTGTGTGAAGACGGGGGACTCTCAGGCTGATGAAGGGGTCAGCGACAGCGAAGGGCAAGGGACGAACTTGAAAGGACAAACAAGGTGGTAAGTTAGTAGACAGTATTCATGATTCTTTGGACTAAAGCCCAGAAATATACGAGTTCCCAAAGCACTTGATTCGCAACTCAGTCGTGACATATCTGTGCATTGCTCTCACAGGATTTGTCTGTTTCGCAAGCACACGGGAAAATTTTTGGGATCGCAATCAGTAGCGGTTCACATATCGGTACCCACTAAAATATTTGAGGTATTCCACACGTAAAGATTAAAAATTGATTAATACTAGGAGCAAGTAGATAAGCCTTTCAAATTCTGAAAGTAAACAGGACGAAATAAGTATTCTCCAAAATGAAATGTAGCGTATGTAGTATGACGGGATAAGTACAAAACAAATAGGCTTTGCCGATTAAATATATCACAACAATTTGTGCCATTCTACTGAGGATGAAAAATAATATTTGTATGTACAGTCGCAAGTGATTCGTCTTATGAGGTGCACAATCTCTTGTGAATCTTAACTCTTTGAGCCGACATATAACAACGAAGTTGTTAATAAGTACGTTTCAAATAGAGTTAGTAACAAATTGTTTGCCGAAGTCATCAACACGACGAAGGTATTCTCTTATTACAAGTCACTCGATATGACATAAAAATTACAAGCCCGTGGAGCGTCAATTGGTAAGAGAACCTCAACACTGCTCTTGACAACATTTACAAGGGATTTTCCTCGTGCAATTTTGATATCTTCTCTTCCTATCTGTGACAAACGTTCACGTTGTTAGCCTGTGCATCTGTCTTCCGTATCTACCGTCCACAATCGAGAACTGATGTCACCTCGACTTCTTCCTTGCAGATACGTTACCTCCTGACAATCTTTTATTACTATACATCCTCATTCCATGGATTTCAAAGCCGAAATGTCAGTTCTTACAGTTATGTCCCGAAATATATCTTTGACAAGAGTATTTTACTTATGAAATAGCTTGGCAGAAATCTCCTGTCCTCTGGATCATTATCACGCCACAAAAAGGATATTAACACTGTTTGTATAAGAAACAAGAGAACAATGCCTTGGTTCTCAGGATTGTTGAACTAAGACACACTAGCTCTTGATTCATCTAAGTATTGAAAAGGAAAGCCAAAAATTCAAAGCCTAATAGAAAGTGTCGGCATACAAAATATTTCGATTATAAATTTCACGTAGTATCCTCTTCAATTGAAATAATAATTTCCGAGGTGCACTCTAATTAATAAAAGTGAAATGTTTCTATGATTTCAAAATAACTGTACTTTTATAAGCTCATTTGGTCACTCACACGATATCAATCCAATTGGTTTAACAATTTCTTTCACTCCGGACAAATATTGAGAATGGACAAAGACATTTTAAAAGGGTTATCATTAAAAAATAGAGTATTTTTCCGGGCGTAATACAAACTATTTTTTTACAAAATAAAACAAGTGCCTAGTCTTTGATTTCAAGGAAGGCACAGAATGGAAGGAGGAATTGGAAGGAAGTACAGAATTCATTATTTCCCTAATAGACGCCTGTAATAAATAAATGTGAGCTAGTGTAGCAAATAGACTACAACTACGTTAAGACTGGACAACATATATGTTGAAGATACACACACACAGTAAAAATTAACGAAAGCAACAGGATTCCCTTTTTATAAACACTGTTTTGTTTACAGTATTTGTGAGTATTTCATTAATGAACGTCATGTAAGTTCGAAACAAGAACAGCTTTCAAAAGGAAATCAACCGAACGCCACTCGATCTTAGCAAAAATGTGTCAACAGTGGAAGTGATTTTCATCAGTTAAAGGACAAGAAGGAATCTCATCATAACACGCACCTATCTATTTTCAATACTATTTATCCTCCTTCCGACACAAGCTTGAACTGATGATGGATGCAATGCAAACGCAAAAGCGATTTTCTGAAATAAATACTTATCATTACGTTATCACTACTTCTATTCTTCTTCATTCAAACAAAAAATAATCTCGCCGCGCCGTCACTCTTCAGACTCTAATCGAAAATAGCGAAAACGACCCCCATCCTTTCTTCCTCCGCTAATTCGACGGCTCCTCCGCGGCGAGAATCGATCACCGCGACGAGTCTCGCAAGCAAATGACTCGGCGCGCCGCGCCGCGCCGCGCCGCGCCGCGCCGCGCCGGGCCGCGCGTACCAGCACGGCGAGCATGCGAGCACGACCACTGCGACGACGGCTGCGGTGAAGATGAGCACACTCCCACACCGCGTTTACGACGTCCTTCTTCGCCTCGTAAAGCAATCGACGACGACGACGACGACGATGGCGGCGGCGACGGCGACGTGAGCCGTGCCACGTGACCGTCGCTCGTCGCGGACACGGCCCCAGAGCGCCGACGACCGCCGCGCCGCGAAGCGTCGGGACGCTGACCAACCGCGCCTGTTCTATCTCGAGAAGAAATTTCATGCCGGGAAACGGCCATCGCTTTAACGGCTTTACGCTCGTAAGAAAAGAATATGCTCCATTCTATATTTGGCAGTTGCAACCAGTAGGGTAATGAAATCGCCGCCGTATTAATGGCGCTGAGAAGGGTTTCTGGACGACTGCTCCATCTTAGAGGGTTCGTCATGCCGCAGGAACTGCCTCCGAATAGGGGGGAATGAACGATCGTGACGAAAGCAGACGTAATAAGCAATTGCCAAGGTGACTCTGTCAGAATGTCATTGCGCTCGTAAGACTCGTAAAGTTCTTTTGCTCCGCATTGCGAGGTCCGTGGAAACGAAGAGAAATGAAAGCATCATACAGTCGTTTGTGATATTTATTCTTATACAATTTCTTCTCACGTTAGTTCAGCATTCAAATACCCGGAATACTCCAAATATTATGAATACTTGAAAAGTAAAGAAACAATGCTATATTTTAAGTTTATTAGTATATGAGAGAAATGCAAAAACATAACTAAATATATTTACAATTTTAGTAGGACAATCTTTCATTTAAGAGTTATTATTTTGAAAAACGCTCTTTCATGCACAATGTAATAAAAATTTACATATATTTATCTTCACTAGCAAACGTACAGAACGGAAGTTAATACTCTTAAGAACATGATCTGATACACCTCACGCAAAAGTCTCACTGAATAGCTGAATATTCCCTATCAGCACTTACTCTACAAAACAATCAACCGCGGCCTATCTACCCCCAAGGGAAATCAAGCGCGGAACATGCAGCGCGAGCGCATTGCAACTTCGTATGCACGCGAAGTGCGCGATGCGTCACCGGGCTCGACGAACGTTGACCTGGGGGCGACCCCAGGGCCCGCAGGTGGCAGGCAGGGTACAGGAGCGAGAGGCGCCGGCTGTCGCATTCCCACGCGGGTCATTAATATCGGCGATCGCCTCCACGGCCGGCGGCGGCGGCGGCGGCCCCAGCGCCGCGGGCGGCGGACCTCGCCGTGCCTTCGCCGCCACCGCCACTGCAGCAGCATCGTCAATATTTGCATTATTAAGCTCGGATAATCGTCTTCGGCCGATCTAATTAAGGTCCGCATCGCCTTATCGAACCGGACGCCAAAAAGACGGACCCCGCGGCGAGTCGTGACGCCACCGGAGGCGGAGACGGTAAAGGCAGGGGAAGCCAAAGCAGAACCCTCATGATGTGATCTTACCTATGTTAGTGGCTGATGGCAGTCATGTTAAGATGATAATATGGAGGCAAAAGGGCCGGCAATAGTCATGGCTAATGGAGTAAAAGGAAGTTGTAGTGGCAACGACGGAGGGCGAGTCGTGACACAGGCGTATTGAGAAAGAAGCGGTAGAGCCATCAAAGATACAGAAATAGTGTACTTGCAAGGATTTTGGTATCATAAGTACACGTCCTGGTAATGGACAATAGGTACTAACGAAGAGGTATTTAGTATGTTCTCAGTTCTGCGACACAGAGGCAGCCATTAGAGCGTCGGAAATGAGTGAACATCAGGATTATGAGAGAAACATATGATGTAGCTAATCTTGGGGTGAAAGCGGTTGAGACCATCGAATGATGGCGATACGATATAAGAGCATAAAGGAACGCTAATTGCAGTTTAAACGAAGTGTCATAAATTTGGGAAATGTTGGTCGAAAAAGTGATCCTTCCGCAGATGAGATAGCCTTGAAATACATTTGAGAGTAAGCCTCTAGCAGTAGAAGAGATGGCCTAAGTATCGACTAACACGTCAGAGCAACAGAGCGGGGAACGAAAGGGTGGGTGCACTAATAACGGAACTCACAGGCATCGTTAGAAACCGTAGGACGACGTATGACACCGACGACGGCGAGGCTAGAGCAGCGGCAACGGCAGCGTAGTAATCTCCTCTCCTGAGGTGATGGCGATGGCGGTGCGTCGCAATGGCGGTGGCGTCATCATAGGCGACGGGTCACCCGGACGCTATTACCATTATCATAATGACATTTGCGCGGGGCCACCGGACGGGGCTTGTTTATACGTATAAGGGGCCGCGAGGGGCGGCGGGGCGGGAGGGGGGTGACGGGCGAGGCGCTGACGGCCGCGCTCTGCTATTAGCAGCGCCACCTCCGAATACGAAATCGGCGCGGCGCCGATTAGCCAGTTAGCGGCGCGCTGGGAGGTAGGTGACGGTGCCCGCGGCGACGGGCGGAGGGGCGGGAACGACGCGCGACGGGACGGGGATGGAGAGGAAGATGACGCTCCGGACGCCGTGAGCAGAGCGATGTTCTTTCGACTGTAGCGGAAGTAAAGCAGTCGTCGTTAGCGGTGGTTGAGGTGCGCTCGTATTGTAGAACAACCGCTTCCTATTTCGTTAATTACGGCGGGATACTAAAAGAGTAAAGAATATAAAGGACACTTTTTGTCTTTGAGAAGTAGGTTTGCAATACTGCTGTAGAGGACTTAATGCGCATGAAACGGAGCCAGGCTTGCAATATCACTGTACCATATGAGGTTCTTGATGTGGTCGAAACGGAATGAAGTACGTTCTTACGATGTCCTCCAATTGCATGTGTTTTTAACATCTCTATTAATCACATTTTGAAACTTAGCACTCCTTTTACGTTCAGCCCATTCCTGCAAGGAAGGGAGCAGATGGCAACTGAAAGCAGCCAACGAAAAGTTAGGTAGCACAGAAACAACTGCAGAAGCCTGTGAGACGAGCACCAGAAAATTCGAAACAAGGGAAGGCACAGTAAAGAGAGGGCGGGCAAAATAAGATAAAGACATAGACAAGTGCGCAGTGCGGGGATGGAGGTAGGGGATACGTGTAGCCAGTCGATCAGGTGATAATGCGAGTGGGCTACAAGGCGGGTGAGAAGACGAGAGAGAGGACTGTCGAGAGGGTGGGCAAGCAAGCGCGAGCAACTTAGTGAACAAAGCGAGCTGGTGGAAGAAGGCCGGCGGTTGGCAGGCGAACGATTGAACGTGCGAGCGCGCGAGAGGGTGGACGGGTGAGTGGACGAGTGAAGGGACGTGCGAAGGGGCGAGAGAGCGGGCGAGGGAGTGGACGAGGGAGTGGGCGAGGGAGCAGGCGAGGGAGCGGACGAGGGAACGGGCGAGGGAGCGGTGGAGGGAGCGGGCGAGGGAGCGGGCGAGGGAGCGAGCGAGGGAGGGGGCGAGGGAGCGGGCGAGGGAGCGGGCGAGGGAGCGGGCGAGGGAGCGGGCGAGGGAGCGGGCGAGGGAGCGGGCGAGGGAGCGCGCGAGGGAGCGGGCGAGGGAGCGGGCGAGGGAGCGGGCGAGGGAGCGGGCGAGGGAGCGGGCGAGGGAGCGGGCGAGGGAGCGGGCGAGGGAGCGGGCGAGCGGGCGAGCGAGCAGGCGGTGGCCCCCGCTCCAAGGCACACGAGCCGAGCTGCCGGCCCAGGGAAATCCCTACGCTGTTAATTACTGAGAGCCGGAGACGGCCATCGGCCACTAGACAAGACTGAGAGCCACCTGTCGACGTGCGTCTCGGCCGCTCACGAGGGCGTCCACGAACCGTTGTGCCTTGGACACATTACTTGGACACGAAAATTACACTAAAAATATATTACATGACGTACTATAATAATAACTTCGTGTACAGTGCGACATCTTATCTCTACTTCACAGAAGAGCTGAGGTTAATCTGAAGAGGAATAGTTAACTGATTGTTGACGATAATAAGTATAATAATTTTCACATCTTCGAAACGTTTATGAAATAAATTTATGTTACCAGGCAAGACGTACAACAAGGTCGATATCCAAACAAAAAATCCTTAGGGAAACATGGCTCACTCTAAATATTACATATCACAACAATAGCACGTGAAACGTGTTTTGTGGCGAGTGTGATCGTATCTGCTACACCAGGTGCACCGATAACTGGCGAGCTGGAATCACAACACACGCAAAAAACGGACACTCGGTCCGAGAATCGCAGTGATTAACGCAATCACATCCATAAAACTTTACGACACCTTTCGGAAGAAACTCACACCTCGTTGCGCTCTGCCACTGCTGCCGCCTCAACTGCCTTCATCTCAATGGCATAACTAAGGGGGCGAGAATACGAAGGCCACAACCTGCCTCAGGCGGCGTACGTTTAAAGTGAAGCGCGTTCTATCTCCTCGCTTCTTAACTCAATAAATGAAATAAATAGTTATTTATGCACCAAGGGCGATATAAGGATTCTAATGATTTCTGATGACAAAAAATTCGACCTTTGGCCCTCGTGCTTTTTGTCGCCCGAAATCATTAGAACCTGTTAACGCCAGAGGTACATAATTTTATTGATTCACATTTACTATTTATTAATGAAGTAGATGTCATTTTGACTAAGTAAGTCTTTTTATTTTTCTCTTCAATAATTCCCTTTCATAATTTTTCCCGTAATAGAATATGTAGCATCATTCAACTGTTCTCATATTTCCCTCGTAACCATGATCCTCTCGATCCAGGTATTCAGGGTATGCAGAGTATAATGACGCTCCGTATACGAAGGAGAAGGCAATAGCAAGCAATAATGTACCAGTAAAAAATACATATCTATAAAAAATAAACACATGCTGACAAAATTCCACAGAAGTCAACGTTCTATTAAAATAGAACGGAGTTTGCTGTATCAAATGAGTGTAATTTGTACTTCCTAGCTCGGATAAATGCAATTCTGGATTACTCTGCCTAACAGTTCGCAACCCACTTCACCCACTTACATGCAATATCGAGTATGCATTTCTCTTTCAGTCACAAAGGGAAGCCTTTAACACCGCCCCGGTCGACACACACTGCAGCTCCACCACCGCGTCATCCCTTTTCCTCCGCGTCATGAGCTTCGCCCTCCCGCGAGCCGCATTCCTGCGCGCAGCCTCCCGCGGAGCATCGCTTCCCATCGCGCGCGTTCGGCATCGCCTCGCGATGTGTCAACATTGACAAAACGGCTTCCGTGCGCGGCCCAGCCGGTTGGGCGGCCCGGGCGTGCGAAGGTCCCGCTTCACCCGGAAGAAGAAGAAGAAGCCCGCGGGGCGAAAGTCGCCCAAGTGAAGTCGTGAAGCTAATAGCGAACGGTTATGCGTGTTTCTCCCACGTTCGAAATGTACTTAATTGAAAAATGAATTAACGAACTTTCAAAGAAAAAACGAGAACCTTTTATTTGCTATTGATGGCAAGCGATCCCAACTGATTTCAAAACGGGGTTGATCCGAGCCAGGTCAATACCGATGACTTTGGGACTTACGAGAATGGTCTCAAAGTCTGCTTTCCCACGCAACAATTACAACAAATAGTAATTTTAGAATGTTTTCTGAATCCTGCAGTAATTTCATACAAATTAAATTATATAAAAGTTTGCATTTTTGTACCATTAACGAAAAAACTAGCAATACATTCGAAAGTGAAAAAGAATTAAACACACTTATAATTTCACCACTATATCACTGAAGCATAATTACAGTAATTTTTTTCTTCACGGCCGACGGAATAAATTTTAACGAACGCTGTGCGTCCATTTTGCTGAGAGATGATGTGATGCATTGTCGGTTCCTTATGTTCATACTTGGAATGCATGCCGAGAAACAGCATCAAATGGACCGCCAGACTGCTTGGAAGACCACCTTTCCGGATATTCTGTCGACTTCCATTCCTTTTACGTTCTCCTCTGAGAGCAGATGCTGGAGGCAAGAAATGCAGCCTCATGACATCACGAAAATAACCGGAGGGCACGAAATACTCCTGCCGCTCAACTAGATTCCTTCAGATCGTAGAAAACACTGGTTTTGCCAGCAAGCAAAACAAATATGCTCTCAATGGGATTACGAATCGTGAGAACAACGTAACTGAAAAATAAATAATTCCGATATCCTTGAAAACCTCAAAATAAACATTCAGAGCGAAGAATAAAAAACAACTTTGTACCAGACAAAATTCCCTTACGTTAATTTGCCTAAATAATATACAATTTTACAAGACAGTACCCACGTTCATAGTATTCTCTCACACGAAACAATTTGGTCAATGATATTTTTTTTTAACTTTTGTGGCTTTTTTTAAACTTCATTAATGAAAAAAACATAATCTGAGCTCATTCACAGAACTGAACGATAATCCACTCACCGGCATATACAACGCGCTTTTGACTCGATGTCTGTTTGCCCACAAGTAACCAACTGTTCTTTTATTCCTTCATGCTCTATAGTACGGTTGTATGTTGACAAATACAAGAATATGGGAGAGGAGGAGACGCAACTTCAAAACCACATACGAACAGGTTTTCTCCATGCACAGTCACCCTGAAAGGGCACAATGTTTCTTTCACTTCAGTAGGGTGTGTGACATCCAAAAGCACACAGCTCCCATGTACAAGAAACGCTTTTCTGCGGTTCCGACATCCGGTGTACAACTTTTAATGTCCACATGGATTCACTTCATCATATGAGGTGAAAAGCAATTCATTTCAATGCAATGCATGACACTGGATTCTAGGAAAACATCGTTTCCAGCTCTAATGTGAAAGAACGCCTTATAATATCCGACCGTCTTTTTAATTACTGCCGCTGCTTAGGCTAAAGCTAATGAACTCAGAGCCATCGAAATTGTAGTGATCTTCATGCTACATTGTCTTATATCTTATTCGTGTTGTCTAATGTCATAATGTATTAGACATAAAGACAACTCTTTACTACTCTTTGAAAGGTAGTAAAATTGAATGTAGAAATTGGGTTTATGCGTTTATTACTTGACTACCTAGCACATAACGAATTTTCAAGCGAATTTTCTAGTTGCTGCGAAATATACTACAGTCCACGTCCACCTCTCACAAACTAGTAGGAGTTCATTCAACAGTCAGCAGGACTGATTATGTGCCCAAGACCGTTGCTGAGCTGACTTCCGAACGTTTGCCAACACGTTGGGAAAAAAAACCATAACGATGGAAAAAACATGACTTGGCGTAAGCTGTACACGAATACAGCACGACTTGATCTTCAGTTCCTTCTCTTCTGATCTTTTGCTATTTGGCATTCCTTCACGAAAATAATATGTAAATGCGTTTTCAATGAAAGAAATCTTAAACATTTCCGCAAAAATATTACTAAGTAATAAGTTTCTTCTTTTTTTTCGTTCTGCCTTCAGAGGTCCGTTATGTTTTGGTTTCATTTCCTATCTCTAATGCATAACCAACAATTTCCCAAAGATCCCATTTATCTCATGTGTCAAACATCCTTGCATAGGATTGCAACTCCGAGACTGGAGCCATAGCCTCCGGAAGCCATCGACCAGGCCGCCCGAGGCTTGCACCTGGTTGTATTTCAAAGTCCCATTATGAGCGGTAAACAAACACGCGCTTGGCCGCTAAATATCTCTTATATTCCTCGTAAAAGTCAGCCGGATTATGAGCTCCCTAAATTCTCACCAGCGCCGTTACCCGAGAAGGGCGGGGCGGCCAAGGGAGAAGGCGGGGAGAAGAAAGGACGAGAGGGCGAAGAAAGAAAACGGACGGAAGCTGGGCTACTGGCACAGTGGAGCGATGAGACGTGGAGCAAGAAACACACGGAAAGAGAACGGCTAGTAGGTCGAGGGAACCAAAGCAAGCACGGTGAAACCGCTACGGAAAATTTTTGGTACTGTGAAGAGGAGTTCAATCAGAAAAGGTGCCCAAGATAGATCTGGTAATGAGATACCTATAGTAACGAGTGAGTCCAAAATGAAAAATTTTACTCATTAACAGCAACTACTGTGGATTTTATGATGGAACGTTCAGCAACTAGGAGGTGCATTTTGGATCGCTTTTCAGGCACTAAAGCGCTTCCATTCAAAATGACATTATCGCAAACTTCTCTAGGAGACTTCCTAAGTAATCCTCAAAATATTTCAATAAAGAAATTTCACAAATACGAAACAAAGAGCAACGGAATTTTCGTTGATATACAACAGGGAGATTGCAAGAGGGAACTTGCAAAAAGAGATACATTTCTTTCGAATCTTTCCTTCGCGCCAAATTGTTGACGAGATGATTTCGAAAAAAAAATATTTAAAACCAATGCTCACTGTCTGTGGAATGTTGCAGTCACTGCGTCCTCTTGCTCACGGCTGGCAGGTCAGTGACAGACTTCTCTAACACACGACACACGAGGGCATGGCAGCAAGTACGCGACGAGATAGGGAATGTGGCAAACAAAGTGAGCGAGCAGGCTTCGCGAGCTTCTCTTACGAGTTTCCACTCTATTATCCCCGGCCAACCATGACGGGGCCATAAAATAGCAGGTCGCAAGCACTTGGAGAGGGCGCGCGGCGGAGCGGGGGGAAGATACGCGCCCAGTACGTGAGGAAAGAACGTACATGGCTACAAAAACATTACGTGCGGCATTCGGAGGTGGGAAACGGAAAAACATGAACTCAGAATTTGTATTCAAACTAAGAGAATAATGTAGCAGCGGAAAGCTGACTGGTTGATCAGCAAATGAAGTACATTATTTATAATCGAAAGTAGTTGCGCCACGTGTAAAGGAAAACTTCATTTCTATTCCAATTACAAAATGTATCTTATGAGGAGAGGGATCGTGACAGAGGGAGATTCAAAGCAACAGAAGGGAAAGGAGAGGGAGGAGGAGAGATGAGAAAAAATACCAATCTCAATGTTTCTGCACAAGCAGACGGGCACTTGGAGAACTTATGGAATTACGACAGTTCGGTTTCTCCGATCAACACCGGGCGAATGTCGGAGCAGTACCCGTACCAAACGGGCCACGAAGCCACCCTTTCACTAACATGCACTATATTATCATACTTGTTGGGAGACCAGTCGCGAGCTAAGAGCTTGTTCCAGCTGGAGCGGTGTCACACTGGTGGGAGATACCAGTTTTGGGAAAACTCTGCTAGCCCGCGTGCAGATCGGCACCGGATCTCGCCATCCAGCGGAAAAGTTACCACCACGTCTCGCGATAAAACATACACTACACGTACGGCACCAATGACCTTAGCAGTTGAGGCGCCAGAAAACCTAATCCATCATTCAATCCATCGCCCACTCCTTGCGCCGGATCCAGTGCCTTGCGCGGTTTCGCAGATCCGCCCGTCCCCCGCGGCCAAGCATCCGCCGCGCAGTCCGCGCCCGCTGCGCGCGCCGCAGGTGGCTGCGCCTGCAGGTGAACCGCGCTTTACCGGCCGCCTCCGACCCTTTCATGCGGTCGGCGCCGCCGCCGCAACGAAAAAAAGCCGCCGCTCGGAAATTTATCTCGCACGTCGTCAATAAAGGAATCATATTAACAACATTAGCCGGGGGAGGCGGCGGCGGCCGCGGTGGGAACGCTGGCGCGAGGGTAGGGCCGACCTCAAGAGCGCGGTGAGAGAGAGGATGTGCAAACTGCCAGATGAACAGTAACGGCTGCGATGAGCTCATACAACGAAAGGGTAGATTATGTCTTTTTAGCTGCACCGTGAAGGCGAATATCAACAAAGTTTTTTCCCCCTTGAAAATAATATAAACTTACTGACACAACATTTATAAATCATTTCAAGAAGAACGTTTTCATAAAGTAGGTGGTATCCATGATTTGTGTAAAAAACCAAATCATGCAACAGATTTGAGGATCAGAATAAAGATAAAATACGTGTTCAGACATGGAAGATAGTTACTGGTACAGAGGGAGAGTGAATGGAAAAGTTGCAGATAATGGGGGCAAGGGGTCGGAAAACGTGTTTGCTTCGCAAGGTTGAGATGCGTACGTAGGAAGGTGAGAATTGTGGAAATATACGAGAACGAGTGTGAAAGCACAGTCGTGTACGCACAGTCAGTAAACGTGAGAATAAAGTCATGGCCGAGAGTGAAAACACAGTCGTGAGCAAGTGTTAACTGTGATTTAGAGGGCACTAATAGGTAGAAGTACGCAAACGACCGCTACGAAAAGTGGATGTTCCATAAAAGAGAATGCAGGCAGCGATGCGACTATTCCGCATGGTCGCGCGTCAGAGACATTCTGCCCTTCTATCTCCGCGCTGTAACTCATGGTCGCCGCTGAACGTAGGAGACTGCCACCGCAGCAGGGGTAAAGAAGAGCGCAAGCTCCCATTGAGCAGAGTCAAGCCGAGAATAGTCTCTCGAGTATAGTCTCGAGAGAAGCACTCTTAAGACTATTTCGGAATCGCTAGTATTATTGGACTCTGGCTATCAATAAATCCTGTATGTGTCAACTACTGTATATGATTATCCTGTTTGTTCGGCATGTCAATGAAATAAAAATCTCGTCACATTTTTTTTACCGTTGTTGGTTCAAGCAGTTTAACAAACTAAGGCAAACTTCCAGAATTTTCTATGAACTTTCAATATTCATTTCGGGAATAATAATATATTTGTCTCGATATAGTTTTGTACAAAACCGTATATGTGCATTCCTGAGTGCTACGAATGTCTTATGCAAAATAAAAGCAATAAGAATGACCGTATAAAAAGGTGAAATCCCGCGATACCGTAAGGAGGTCTTCCTCTTTTATGTGACATTTATGTCGAATCTATATTATACTTGCAACGGATAGTATCCCAAAAAATATATTCCCTTCAAATAATAACTGAATCATAACACGGATGCGTAGATGGCACGTTCCTTAACAAGTGCGTAAATTACCTCGTACACGTGTTGCATAAACTACTTGGAAACATTTTTCACGCCGTGTGAGAAATAGGTTTCGCACCTTATTAGAATAAAGAACAGCCGTTCCGGACATGGAAAACAATCACGAGAAACCGGGTTTCGCGCACGGCGTGTCAAAAGTAAATTTTAAACGCATATCAACATTAAAACCCCACAATTATCTTTGGAGTTGACGAAAAAGAAGTACTTTATGAACGCCCTCTCAAACGTTCGCAAATCCCGATCTCTTCACGGCATCTTCCACTGGAACGTCCCAACAGCACTGAACAACATCACAACATTCCACGATTTACCCACCCCTCGCGAAGCGCAGAAGGTCTGCGCGGGCAGCGGAGGCGGCGGCCTGGAGGCACACGGTGCCCAGCGCCATGCATGGGAATCTTCCTCGGGCAGCACGAGGTGGCGGGGGCGGCGGGGAGCGGAACGGAGCGGAGCGGAGCGGCTCGGCCGCCGCAAAGGAGGCCGCCTGCGCTAAATCACGTGCCGCAAGATGGCGAACATCCCGACAAGAGGCGCGGCGTAAATCCCGCCGTGCCCGTCTGGAAACTGTAGTAACGACGACGAATATTACGCGGTTAAGCAATAAAACTTTAATTACATGGAAACCGCGCCGCGAGGCTCGCACGGGCGAGCGCGAGAGAGCGCAAACGCGCGCGCATATAGCAGCCGACGCGGGGGTGGAGGCGGTGGAGGGGGCGCGGTGAGTACCAGGAAGACGCCAGGAGAAGGTGAGGGTGACGGCGCAGGCGGACGGGAGTTAAAGCGATCAGGTGGTAGCAGTCGGGAGACAGGGGTTTCGGAGAGTCGATGGTGGATTGACAATAAGGTTTGGAGGCCGTAAGCACGGCAAAGGGGTGGCAGTTCGCTGGATTGATAGAGACACATTAAAAAGGGGTGGCGAGATGGACATCGCCGCATGGCGATCTAGCAGTGCGGTGGAATCGGTAAATACCGAGGTCACGAAGCAGCAGGATGGAGTGTTGGTGCGCTACAAAGGCACAGGAATAGCAGTGCTTTTGACATAACTTGTCGTAGCCTCGTGTGGAATTCTAGCAAATATTACAGAAGCATCGGCCATGACTTAAAGGAAACATAGAGGAGAGAAATGATGAGAACATCGAGAGTCGCAAATATTACTCCAAAGATGAGAACAACCTTCTAACCCTCGGCAACATCGGCGTTTGCGTTTGCAGCGGCAGATTCTCGTCCGCAGCGCCTTCGGATAACAACGCTATAAAATCTATTACCGCGCTAAGCGGAAGGCGCGGGGAAGTAACGAGCGAGAAATCTAGGGGCAAATATTTTCTCAGCAACAGGCGAGGGCGGAGCACGCAGCCGCGCCGACCGCGCCTGCAGAGGCCGCTTTCAGCCGCGCACATGGGTAAAGAGATAATCAAAGGCGCGCTTCTTTGATTCAACGCCGCAGTTTACGCCGCTGCCGCAGTCGGCGACGGAAACTTTGCTCGCTGGCTTAACGGCCGGACTGCGCGGGGAAAAAATCGCCGAGCCAGTAAATGCCAACGTCGTGAGGCGCGCCGCAGTGCGGGCACCACAACTTTTCCCCGGGCTTGGAAGAATACCTCCCGAAGGAGCGTAGTCTTTCTCAGTGTTTTTGCATAGCCTAACGAGATCAGAGATTGACTGAAACTTTGTGAACGTAACCAAAAAATTTTCTTCATTGCTTTCAAAGAGGTTTTTATGTCTTTTTAAAGTAATAGATCGCAATACCACCAATTTCAATGTAGTAATCGACAAACATTTTGTTTTGATTTGTTAATCCGCTGCTGTCTCTTCACACCAACATAATATTCTTTATGATCATACTTAAGAATATTATAAAAGAATCTTAAATTATTAAAGAATAAATAATTCCATTAATAACAGGTATTACAATGAATTTTGAGTTGTAGTATATTACACAATAAGATAGTAGTAGAATAGGAAATGGTGATTATTCACTACGATTCCTTTCTTGTAGTTCTATTCCCACAAATTCTGGTGAAGAGAACATAAGCATGTGAAAAAAATACAAATTGGAATTAACACAGTTTTTTCCAGAATTCCAGATATCAAATACAGCAGAGTAAGTTGCAGGTAGAAGTAGGGTCATTCCATGCAAAATTTCAGGTTTTCTGACAGTGAGTCTCAGATTTTTTTCATATTTTATTACATTAATCTACTAATCATGAACAGTTAAAAGACATTTTATGGAATTAATATCTTCAGCAGTTTAGCAACAATTACGGGTTAAACATGGACGATGACACAATGTACTCAATAATGATAATAATTATGACGTTCATAAAATGAATAAAACTTTAAAAACGGGCACACTATTTTGAAGATAAATGATCATATTTTAAGCAGTTGATTGAGACATTTGTTTATAATAAAAATGCTAATAAATTAAACAAATACATTTTTCTTCAAAAATAATATTTTATTTTATTTCATATTTTACACACTGCAGGAAGAACCAATAAATAACCATTCTGCAAACTGTCGCGATGGAATCTTAAAAAATGCGTAAGTTATTAAATAAAAAGTATACGCGCATTTTGCTCTTAAGGTTGAAAGTCGCGTGCCTTTGCCCAGCGAGGGATGACGCAAGGTCGTAGGCAGGCACCGCCAAGTTCATTCCCTAGGGATATCCATCGATGCCTTCGAAGAGATCCTGACACCAGTTTACAGGCTTAGTTTTCGCGTGTTACTGTTCAGTGATACATTGTGATAGAAAATGCCAAAGATTGTGAATACGTTTAACAGGCTTTGGTGCTGCAATCCATTCGGACTCGAGAAGCACAAAAGTCGGGTGGGTAAGAGAAAGATTACAGAGGCGATGCGGAAGAAAATATCGAATTTAGTGGTAGGTGAAGCAATATGCGATGTGTCGTCACAAAATATCCAAAATGCCCAATGCAGATCTTAGTGACTCAACTGAAACAGTGAAGTGAAAACGTCAAGTGAAGAGGAGTACGTAGCCCCAGGAGTTGCAGAGGAAGCCACTATCAGTAATGTAAACATTTTGTATCCTCTGGGTCAATCACCATTGTCATTGCGAAAACAAACCCGAGAGATATCGTAGGCAAGGAGAAAGGTGAGTGCCGTAAATAAAGCAGTTTCTGAATTATTTCATGTGAGTACAGAAAGCAATGATGGAGAAGCAATGTTGACACAATTCAAAGAAAAATGTTCAAACGTGAAAACAGCTAATGAGAAATACATGATTTTAACGTGTTTACCAAAAAGTTGGAGTGAACAAAAAATAATGGTCGAATTTGGCGTATCTCTTCATGTAGCTCCTACGGCAAAATTAACACCTAGAGAAGTAGTTTTGCGACATCCACCATCGCGCGGCATCGTAACAGCCGAGCGCTGACGAGGAGCGCTGTGGCGCGGCGGCTCTAGCAGCTGAGACGAGTTCGTTAATGGAGCGCCAGTAAGATACTTTTATTCATAACTTTAAAACCATTCAAGATTCCATGATGAAATTTACAGAGTAGCTTGAAAGTAATTTCAGCAATTTTTCTTCCAAAATTCAAGAATTTAAAAATATTATTTAAAAATATTAATATCATTTATTGCATTTTTTAGAATTTGTTTACTTCCTAATTGTTAAAGACTCACGGTAAAAAAATATCTTTAGCGTAAAATTATCCTTTATATTTCTTCTACAAATGGTGTCACTTTCATATTTTTGCTTGTTTGCATATCATCGGAAAAAAATCATAACGGAATGTCTACAGACTGCTAACCTAATATTTCAAGTGCCCATTGTTGCTAAACAATGGATGATGAGACAAAAATATTGTACCTGGTTCATGCAGGTATCATAATAAGTAAGGCGGCAAAATATTTTTAAATTCTGAGATGTAGTGTCAGATTTCCTACTTTTTTGCATGGAATGACCCAGTAGTGTTAATGAAAATATTCCGTTTCTCGTACGAGTACAATCCACTCTGCATCGTATCTACCACTATTGCTCCTAAACTAATATCTAACCCAGCACCCATACGCACGCTCCGTGGTCAAGGTCAAATGATTATCTTTGTTTCATGGCACAAGAATTTCACGCTTCCCAATTATTTAAGGAGACGTTCCTGTTCTGGTTCAAGCGAAAGGGAGCCAAGGGAAGTATAAGACGATGAATGAATGTTCGAAAGATCGAAGATCATGCTTCCCCTTTTACGGTGTTCAGTCCTTGCCATTCTCCTTCAAGTGATTATTCTATGTCCCATCTGCGGGAGATGCTTGTTCGTTTATTATGCCCTTTTCAAAAAGTCTCATTCTGAAAAACATGAAATATCAGAAGTTCAAGAATTACGAACGAACTGAACTTCACAAATACTGCACTGAAAAAAATCATTGTTTCCAGCCAACAGAGTGCTGTACGCCGTACACAGACAGTAAGAGGAAGACAACCCTAACAGACAACCTAGGGCTAACCTCAATCTGTTCGTATGTGCATATTTGACCACATTGGCTGAATATATTTTAGATAATAATGTTGCTTGTAACTTTGAAGATAGAGAAATTTACCCTCGTTTGGTAATAAGTTTTTGGTGTATAATGTGTTAAATACACAATTTTTCGTATTCATTGTCTTCATTTCGTATTCTGATTACCTCCCTCATACGTCTATAACCCTAACAGATATTCAATTTACAGTTGTACGAGTAACGTGGACTTTTATCACATAACTGAACAAACAATTCACTTAAGTATGCATCTGTTCAATGTAATATTTCCCCTTTTTCGTAAAAAAATGTTCATTCCAGCTATGCCAAATTTGTAGTAAGTTTTACTTTTTTCCCCACAGAAAGAATTAAGATTAGCTCCAATAGTAGATCCCATGACAGGGGGATCGTATACTCACCAATAGCTCCACGCTGCATGCGCCGCAACCGCCAACGAGACGCCTCTCGGCGTCAGAGACTCACCTACAACAGAAGAACAAGTGTTACGTTCGCTGTCGTGCAAACCCAAGTTGAAGGATGGTTCTGTGACTCCATTATGCTCGACTGCTTTTCGACTAAATACAGCTGTCGTGCTGGTTTCTGTTTTGCGCCCAAAGCACGAAAGCTATTCATTCCTTTTCGTGCATTGTACATTTGCACGGGATATGTGCAACAGGGGACGGCTCATGGATGTGACGCAACGTCGAGTAAGTCTCACGAAAATTTCAAAATAACGCTCTGTCCAAACACTTTTGACTGATGAATAACAATATACACTTTTAGTGTTCTTTCAATGCTGCACTGTACCTTGTTTGGAAACTAACTTTCAATGCAATGCAAGATTTTCTGCCATTCCATTGATAACTACTTTTGAAATGGATCCCTCTTTTTAAGATAACGATCGAAATCATTTCAAGAATCAGAGGGAAAAAATAGCAAATTGAAATTTTTAGGTTACTGATTCCGCTTTGTGGATCATTTGAAATTTTTACTTGCAATGAAACGTGATTTCGAAAAATAATTTGGATCAAGAAAACTTTGAGTAAAAGTGATATGAGTAGTTTGGCAAAATAAGAAGCATGACGCCAGACAATGCACTTATTTAAAACATATACCATCTAATATATCAAACGCGTAAGCATAGTGAATTAAATGGAGGCGACACTCGGCCGCAGAAACGATATTGAATCTTTCAATGTAGTTTTCTTGGTTTCAAGTCGAACTGACTCATCGTTTCTCTCCGATCCCTCATTTCATTTCTTCGAAACTTCATTACAATTTCGTTGTGAAGTTACCAAAAAATTGTTGTTTTTACATTTTCAAAACTCAACCAGTTCTGATACAAAAGTGGACATAATTATTAAATACTTTTCGTCTTAGCACTGCCGTAAGTGCTAATTAACGATTAAATTGATCAGTGACCAATGTGAGATACGTGTCACCACATTTGTTGAATTCACTAAAATGTACATAAGTATACACAGAAAAGCACATCTGAATGTGACTTTGAAAGGAATAATATACCAAACAATCCTTAAACTTATAAGTTTCAATAACATCTGAAAAATAACCTTTGACTACTGAATGCTCTCTTGAATTAAAAATTTAAAAAATGTTTTATTTACACAGGCAAAAGAAGCCAATCTACAATGTTACCCAAGAGCATACCATTACAAAGATGACATTTGAACCACAATGAAATTATTATGTAATTTTTTCTAATTGTGAAGTTGACCCAAGTAATTTTTCTTTTATTTTTTCTCAAACAATGCGACCCGAATGAAAAAAAATCCATATTTTACTCATATTATAGTCAACAATAAATCGAAGATAACAGAAAATATGTATTCGCCTGAAATATAAAATCTTAATAAAAATAGCATTAATCCAAAGGCACACTTGACACAACTGCAATGCACTGGCATTTCATAAAAACCTATATCTCTGTGAAATGCCGCATCATTTGATAACTGAAGAGAACACCTTCCATTCCAACACCACCACAGCGAATAACTGCCACAAAACAATTTGTTATGTTTATGTTATGTTAGTCACCTAAACAATCATTGAAGAATCGTCACAATAGCACACTTGCCAAGGTATTTTAAAGCATTTTATGTACTGTTGCATCTACCACACCAAAAAACACGGCTATCAACTACGTCTAAGACAGTGCCAACAAATCTCTCGTATTCGCTCGCAACAACGCATCTGCCACAGCCTCGAGTAGCAGTCCTCACAAACATCCACGAACGATGGGCATTTCATGTCAGCTTTCATCATCGCCCAGACACGTTCACAGTCTCCGCACGATCTACGAAATTCCGTTCTCCTTGTTATGGCGCTGGAACTGGTTAGCTAGACATGGACCCCCGTATTCACAGAATGTCCCTGGACTTCCGCTTCTCGTGAGGAGTGGAGGTTTCATATTTCTGCAGCCGTGGCTGCCCGCTCTCCAGACCGGGAAAAAAGTCGTGTGCATGGTAGTAGGGTTGTACCGACACAACCACGTGCCGAAACGGCGAATGCAACTGCGTATGTGAGATCAAAACAAGGTTCATGGCAATGCAATATTCTACAGTGCTGGGGCTCAAAATAGCAACAGCATCAACATGGAAAGATAATAATTACTAAAGTAAATTTAAATTGCCAGTGAACATGTTTCACTAAGAATTTCTAAGAACATAAGAGCATTTTGTACAACGGATGCAATAGAGAAAAGTATTTTGTTTAAGCAAACTAATTTCACTTAAGAAACACGGAATTACTACGTTTCACAAAAGCAAATACATATTCTCAAATTTCGATTAATAACTATTTCTCTATGCAGGAAATATAAATATTTCCGTTATAGTGTCGAGAAACACCTTCATTTCAGAAGCTAAAGAATGTTCCAAGAGAACTTTTCACCGAGAAATTTACTCTTACAAAGAGACAACTAAGCAGCACAACTTCCTCCCACACATTGTAAGTACTTGAACGTTGTGGTCGTTAGTCATTAAAGTCTCGTAATACCACTCACCAGACAACAGTCATATTCTACGAAAACAAATATGCCACGGCGTACATTCTTACAACTTCATGAAGTACGCTACCCGCAATGAAACATCCCCTGGATACAATGGTGAGTCTACTGAAACAACGGGACCTTCCTCACTGATTTCAACAACCCACACAAGGTCTCACCGTTTTCGCGGAATACCAACCGCAGAGCCTCAATTATCTCCTTATGGCTGCGACACAGAGCCAATACAACGGCGAAGCAATTCATTCACAAAAGAAAACGCGTGTCCTGACTGCCGGCAACATGCACAATGTCGCCTCCGCCGTCGATTTACATTAAACCACATAAAACTGTCGTCTTAACGTTTCACAAAAGCAAACACATACGACGATTCAACAGTCGGCAATTAAGAACAACCTGTTTATCGAGCGCCATTTCTCCTTTTATTTTTAGGTGTTCTTTTTTTTTCCTCCCCGTGCCGGACGCACATAACGCTCGAGTTTTCAGTTAGAGTCCGTTGCTCGATGCACATTGCTCGTGCGAGTTTCCCCCATTAAAGTCGCCGGCACTCATAAACAATCGGCGAATCGACGCAAAAACAAGAAGGCCGACTTCGGCAAAAACCTGACACCCCCTCTTCCCAAAAAAAGGGAAAAGAGGGGAGAGGGGAGGAAAGAATAACTGCTCGACAATGCAAACACGCACACGTGCGCCCAGATGCGTGCGAGAGGGCGGGCGCGGACCCGTGCGCGTGCTTCTGTCACGGCGACACACACACACAACCGGGGGCGAGCCACCGGCTGCCTGGCCACTTACGGGAAATAAAATCTGCATATCGTTAAGTGATATAGAGCGGCGCATGGTAATAACGGCACGTGCGAATACAAAGGGAGCTTGGAGGAGGAGGAGGACCGGCTGGATCGCCGGAGCGCGGAGGCAGTTCTGGCGTTCATTATGTCAGACGAACGCATCACTTCCACCCCTAGGCCCTCGTCGTGCATTTCGGACGAACGTTCTTTAATAGGCTACACTGGCAGGACGCATTATGTTTTATGTTCCTGCCCTCTTCTTCTTTCTATTATCAGTTACAACACTTCTCGGTTAAGTATCTTAATATCTTATATTTTCCTGTCTTCATCCTTTTATTTTCTTTTACTTAGCTTTCGTCCCTTTAATGTCTCCATGAATGTCACTAATTAAATGATCAATGAATTATTTACTAAAATATCGAAAGGTGTGTATAATACTTACGGAATTAACTTATAGGCCACTCAAAAATTTTGAACTGATAAATAAATGCATATTTTAGCGAAATAAAGGCGGCGTGAAGCAACAACATGTTGAGTTCAAATATTGTGATCTAGTAACAGATTCACAACTAAAAACGAAAGTGAACTATGAGAATAATGGAAACCATTATAATTGTTATAGACAGTTTGAACTACGAGATTGAGTATGAAGCAGTGCTAATTTTGGATAATGCACATAAACAAATAAGAGTGAGCCTAGGAAATGACTGCAGTACGTCGAAAGGCTGACTATAAAAGAATATTTATTTATTTATTATCCATTTATTGAAAACAGACTCCGAGCAAAGATAATATAGTTTTACGCAGAGACGTTTTCTTAATTTGGGCTGTGGTTGTCATAAATTGTAGTTAGCATTTTACTACTTACAATTTTTTTTTCTTTTTGACAATTATCACAACACATTGGTATTGTAATTCAGTCTAGAGTACCAGTTCAGAGTCAAATAAATACAACTCAGCAAACTGACAAATTTACAAAAATGTTAAATAGCAAAATTAATATAGTATTAATTCAGTATATATGTAGTACAAGAAGTTAACACGAAAAATAAACGCCGATATCAAAAAGCGAACGCAACAACAAACACAATGACCGCACCACCATGTAAGTACAGCGTCGTGAGAAGGAAACGCAACACGAAAATAAATCCAGCAAAGTCGGCGGAACGGTTGAGACGGGCGGGCGGGTGGGTGGGGGCTGTAGTTGGCTAAATACGCGCCGTTCGCCTGACGAGATCCTGCTTTATACGCGTCGCACGGAGAGTTATGCACGATCAGAGCGCGGACACCTATCTACCTCCCGGCGCGGGACGTGAGCGGCGCCGCCGGCGCACTCCATCAGCCGTCGCGACGCGAGGCGGTGGGGCCGCCCATTCGAACACGGCCATTTTTTCGCTCCCATCCGCACTGGCGATACGTTGCGCAGCGGTCAGGACGCTAGCTTGTCAGGTCTCCCGCTCTGGGGTTCAAAACCCAGACAACTCCAACCTTTCAATAAAAGAATTTTGTTGTCGTTGTTATTATTATTATGGTTGTTATTGTTGTTGTACACATCTGTCCTTCAGAGCGAGTGGGCGGTATTTTCGGGACTGGTCGTTTCCCTGTTCCTCTTTGCACCACAAAGATTGAACTCCCCATCCTTACACCCCACACAGCTATTCATTGACTATCTTTGGTTCAACCCAAAACTGGAATACAGGTAATGATTATAAGTAAATCCAAGAAAAATAATCACTGCACACGTGCTTCGCAAATGTAGTCAATAGCAATATCACAGTATGTTGCAAATGAAGAATGTGTCGATAATATGCGATAAAAATGATTCAACACGTGTTTAGTGCAAACTCACCGCTGTTCGAAAGTGAGAACACTGAATCTCAAAAACGTGTAAAATTTACTATTGATAAGTGACCAAATAAACAATTCCGATTAATACAATTAGACATGAGGAAAAGTCTCACTTACGGAATACAATTGGGCACAAAAAAAGGCTTACTTACAAATAAAAAATATCTACAAAATTGATTAAAACTTGGAAAACAAATTGGCGAGATGTGAAAATCATATAAACGTAAAAGACGTTACTTTATAGTGATCCAAAAACATGCACTACACTTACGGAACTTGAGACCTAAGTAGTTGAGGTGCCCCAAATGACTAATCAATCAATCAATATCACTGAAATTACATACCGTTATAAAACTTCGAAGAAGAAAGGCAATAATGTGTAATTAACTGATATCGTATACAACTTGAAGAATTTTTCAAACCAATTCCTAGCTGTAAACATGCAAATTTGTCACACGATATACTACTTTTTTCAAATCTGGCACATATTCTCAGTGTGAAATTTCGTCATATTTTTTTTCAAACATCACTGCTCTCAGAAGACAATTAACGAAACCTCGCCACGAATTTTCACATTCTTTTTCGATACAATTATGTCATTCCAAACTCATTCGCCAGAATAATGTCGTCCGGCTGGAGCCTTGATGAGCGCACGAGAACCGCCCGCGCCCGTGCAGCCTCGGGCCCCCGGGGAAGCGCCGTTGACATGTCTTATTTTCTCTGCGCAGCCCAACGGAGCGTGCAGCAAGACGTAACGCTTCAAAGACCACATATTCAAACCTTATCCGGTCCGCCACAGCACTATAGAAAACCGCTCCAGGTGTCGTTATGAATAGGACCGAAGACAAGAACACGAGAAGAGGCTAGGGGGGAAAAAACGTGGAATTTCCTGAAATTTGCCGCAAGAAGCGCATTTTTCCTTTCAGGATTGTGAGGCTTGTGATGGCCGGATGTTGGATAGTAAGCCTAATTTCCAAAAGTTCTTCACGATAGTGACTACGTATATAATGGATAAATTATACCGTTTGAATATCCCTCTTTTCAAGAGTGCATCAGTATAAAGTAATGCTGACAGGTCGAAACATAATTCGAAGTAAAAAGGAAATAATGTAAAATAATAATACTATAACTATATCTTCGTCCACAACCTAGAACATTTACGAGAAAATATAAACAGCAAAATGAATTTATCCAACTAAATATTCGATATTTAGGTCCAATTAGATACAGCAAGGAAAGAAGAAGAAGAAGTTCAATAGATGCTGAATCATGCATTGAGAAATTACTACATGAGCAGTAGCGTTCAAAAGCAATTTGAGACCAAAAACTCTTAGATAATTTAGACAACACAAATGATTTAAAACAGAGAAGTGTCTAAACATTATCAAAAAATATGTAATATAGAAACAAATGCTAATAAAGTATTAATGTCAATTTTTTAAATTTTGTAATTACATTCACAATCCTAACACTTTCCGGGTACAAAGATAAAAATCACACAGAATTCGTAGGTCTCATCCATCACCATCACGTAAAGGATCTCAAACGACAGTGATTCTTTTCCTCACTCATTCAAAACAAGTAATTCACTAATCGTTACAAGAACTACAACACAATGCTGCATTGTACGATTCCTCAAATAGCAAGAACAAAAGAAAACATCCTTGAATCGACCGCAAATCAACGCTGTGACATATGAAGGCCTGTGGGAACGTACCGCAAATTTCTCGACCTAATACAAAGCCTTTTCGTCCTCAAATGAGTAACCAATAAAACGCTCACCATTGATCTTAAAGCATTTCTTCGCGAACCCAACCACTTAGGAGATATACAATCGCACAATCGAGACAAAGCCCGACCAAAAAAAGGAAACAACTTCCGTCGCCCAGTGCGGGCGCCCGGCCCAAAAAACACGCCATAACCGACAGCCCACGCGGAGAACGACACCTGTTACGAAAATTGCGGTATGAACGACTACGAAGACGAGGACGACGACTCGTCAAATCTGTTAACATACCTGATCGCTCCGCCGGGGTTATTGAAGTGGCGCAGAATTACGCCTAAAAGGGGCCACCGTGAGCGCGGGAACCGCAAGCAACCGGTCGAAAAACACGAAGCCGCGGCGGAGCTGGTCGCCGGGCGGGGCGCGGGCGGGGCGGGGACCGGCATCGCGCGCGTCGCATCGCGTCGCCGGCCCCAATGCATCATGGGCGCGGACAGGCGCGAGCCGAGTGCCGCGGCGGCGGCGGCGGCGGCGTTGGTCGAGTGACGATGGTAGAATTGGCGGTAGCGGTGGCGGGCCCAGAGGAGCGCTGATGGCGGCGGGGTGGACATGGTGGAGACGGTGATGGTGACGGCGATGGGGCGACGGAACGGGCAGCGGAGGCAGCGTCCATCACGTCTTTTCGCACACATCGCAGCGTCCGGGAATCTTATTAATGTCCCTTACCCGTAGTCTCGGCGCTCCCGAATGCATGGCCCGACACATGCACGCTTTGAATGCCTCAGCGGAGCGGCAGATAAGCGCCAAAAAGTGCCAAACGTTATGATGAAATAGCGCCGAAAGCTAAACGACAAGGAATGGATAAACAGACAATACATAACAGAACATCAAATGGGCAAAGAAAAATGTTCATTAAAAGAAAGAGGAATCAGAAAAAAAAGTAACGAAAACGTATCAAAGATGATAAATGAAGAAAGAAATTCCAAGAAAGAAAGAAGGAAAAGAGACAGGGCTTAACACATACGTATGGAAGAAAATGTAAGAAGAAAGAAATTAAAAAAGATCGTTCAAGAACAAGAAGTAGAAGACAAATGAGAAGTAAGAAAGGGAAGAAAATGAAATATGCGAATAAGGGCATCCCGAAGAAGGAACACCATTAGTAAGTCTGCAGAACAAGAAAATACAAAACGGGAAACAGAAAGACTGTAAACCGAAAGTGGCGAAGAAATAAACAGCAAATGTCAGAAAACGAAACGGAGAAGAAAATCAAGTAAGAACAGGAACCGCGAGGAGCACGCGTCAGGTGAACGCATTCAAACGACAAGAAGCACAGAGTGGGAGGCGCACCGCCGCCGCCTCTGCCCCGCCCCCTCGCATTTCTGGGAACGGCCGGGCGCGGCGTCGAAAACAGCCACATCAAACACACCGAGGCGGTGCGCACGCCACGCCGCCCTCGTGCACCGGCGTCGACGCGAAGGCCCCAGACGCTCGCACGTCGCGGGGGCAGCGGCGGCGGCGGCGGCGGCGGCGGCGGGGCGGGCGAAAAACGCAAGGCAGCAGGAGGAGGCATCTCGCCCGAGACAACGCAAAACACACGCGCGCGCAGGGGGAAATCGACAGACGGGAGATCATGCGAGAAATGCGTGTTTTCCGTCGTTAAGTACAAATATACTGAAGGGAGGTACACGCGGGACGAGTGGGGTTCGTGCAGATATTCGCGGGAGCGGCCGCGTAAAGGACGGCCGGGAGCGCAGCGATGCGGCGAAAAATGAGGCGCGCGCTGCAACCGCTCCTCCGCGTCTTTTTGCCGCAGGCGGCTGTTTGGGAAGCGGAGGTGAAGACGAACGTTGATGTGCAGGCGGAGGTGGAGGCACAGGTGCAAGTGGAACATGCATGAGAAGATATCAGAGATTAGGAAGCGTAGCGTGATGCGACGTAGCGAAGAAGGAAAAGAGAAATAGTCGGAGATGGAGAGGAAAATGAAGCTGAAGGGGAACAAAGTGGAATGTGAATGTAAAAGAATCAATCATTGGATATACTTGATACCTTCAGATACTTGCAACAATTTACAGTGCCACAGAAATGTGCATTTAATAATCATATTCACACGATTTAGGTAACGTAACACAACATTCGATGACTCTTTTTCTATATTCTTTAATATGAATTTGTAAATTTCAGAAAAGCCAAATTACCCATGACACCCAACCAGTAGGGCATGAAAATTACATTATATAAATTAGTAACAATTAGTTTCACGTGGTCGCTACTTACGTGTGTATAAATGAAACATATTTGAAAAACAGCATCTGAAAATGAACACGATACCAAAAATTACCTTCATCCGCGAAATATTTTTTAAACAAAGTCCCTTAAATTGGATGGCCAAAGGAGTGTGTTATAGCACTTGTAAACACGGATCCATTACCAAATTGCTGCAATATTACGTTCAGCGACTGTTGGAATGGGGTACAGCGTCCAACCACGACTCGGTACTACTCGAATATCTCTACAAAATTTACCCTGGGCACTTCCGACTCGACCTAGCATCACATCGTCAAATTGCAGTCCTCTGCTCCGGAGTACGACGAAGGGGCTTAATGCAAGCAACGCGGCACGCACAGCGCCGCGACGCGTCGCGAACGCAGGGGGAGGCTCAACGCGCTTAGCGCCGTTCAGGGGCGAAATTAACCGCGAACGGCAGCGGCGGCTTCGAGTTATGAAATAAAGATGATTCCGCCCGTGTCATTATGCAAAGCATATACAGAAATGCTAGCTACTGAGGGATGCAAATGCCTATATGGTGACAACTTCTTTGCATAAACATGCATGCGAGATCCGTACGGCGCGCGCGACGCCACGCATAAAACAAGGTGAGGCGCGATGGTCGCGGCGGCGCTCTGCAACTGGCAGACGCGACGCGCGCGCCGGGCCCTCCGAAAAGCTCGCGGAAGGGGAAGGGGGGCACGCACGCGCTCGCCACGGGAGGACCTCGCCCATGCGCCGCGCCCACGCGCGCTCCGTGGACACACGTGCTTTACCGAAAATGTTGGCAGCAGCAGTCGAGACTTACGAGGAGACGCCCGCCAAGAAATCCTTCCCGTACATTTTAGGCAATACAATGTCCAAAGCACTCTATCTCGTGAGAGATGATGGGACAGACATACTAATTAAATATACAAATTATTTTCAAAATACTTCCCAAAAGAACTGTTTCACATCACAAGCACGATATTCAATATACTTTGAACAGTACATTTTTGTGCATATTCAAGATAAATACAGTACGTTTCTTAAATATGTAAAATATTATTACAGAAGTACAAATTAAACATTTTATGTCATGCAGTCCATTCTTATAAGAATATTTAAGTTTATTGCATTTTACGAAGAATAAAATAGAGAAACCAAATAATCCATTACCAATGAAACTACAATGCAGCATTGACAAGAAATAAAGACGTATGAGCAACAAAAATTTTATTTTGAATAAAAAATACTTTTATGAATTAGGTCATCTAAATTTACACGGAAGAATATAAAATAGAATATTGTTTTATTACGTATATCTATCTGCAATTGAATACCGGCTCTCTAAGAAACAAGCCAAAACATAGTTGAACAAAAATTCTTTTACAAAATTTTGAAAAAGTCGCATACGCAGGAATACTTTGTCTATTCGTAGTTGCGTACACCATAAGGAGACCCAATCTCTCGACGTTTAGATTTCTTTTCATTAATAAAGTACCATGAAACAGATAGACGCGCTAGCCACAGTTCTATGATAGAAATCAGATTACGGCCGAGACCTCCCAGCAGTGAGTGGAGGACACCCCTGCGCCCAAGCTGGCTGGCTGCCTGACGCCGGCCGGCGCCGCGTGCCTTCGCGACATCGTAAATAACGTTAAACTTCCACGGCGCGGATATACCCTCCGACGTGGCCGGTGCGGGTGACGCGGTCGGCGGCTATAAACTTGCGTCTTGACCACACTATTACCATACATAGAGTCCTTTCAAATCGCTCTGCTGTTCTGGATCACGGGCATCGGAAGGGGGAGGCAAACTTTTCGCACCTTGAATTATGGAAGACCGCTTCCGGCACTCAACTCAGAAACTCGTTTCCGTTGCTACTATGTCCTCGTGTGACAAATATCGTCCCCTCTGCAACGCTACAAAAAAACTGAAGTATTCACACGAAAGAGGTGATGAGAATAGCTGATACGATTTATTGTCTCGGGTTAATTAAACTGCTCAACAAATACTTTGTAACCGCAAACACGTGCAACAAACAATGCCAACAGCAAAAAAAAACTGGACGACGACCCCCGCGTGTCACAGTAATA
Organism: Acheta domesticus; assembly: GCA_031308135.1. NCBI lineage: Eukaryota > Metazoa > Arthropoda > Insecta > Orthoptera > Gryllidae > Acheta > Acheta domesticus. The sequence continues at coordinate 65,768,025 of JAHLJT010000631.1, forward strand.
GTGATGAAAAGGTGTTATAGGTGTATGCAAGTTCATTGTCTTATGCAAAGCGGACATAAAAACGAAAAAAAAGACGCACACATTAACTACAGACACCAAATGTATGCAGGAGGGCTACAAGCCAAATGCAAAATACTCCGGGACACTTCCATGCCTAAATCACTAAGAATGTCTTCTAAAAATTGTATGCCAGGCAGGTTTGTGCTAGTAAGGGCGTTGCCCCTTATTAAAACGCAGCTCTTCAATATGAATCGATGTTTCCCACAATTCTGCCACCTCTCTAGTGCTTTAGCTATTTCCATCTCCGCATTCATTAATAAATGTTGATTTGCTATGATCCTTTGAGTTGCACGGGCCGAAAAAGTATCTGCAATAAAAACAAGTGTATTTTTTTCGACCAGTTATTCGGAGTTCTACTTCCGTGTTATCATATTCTACTTCTTTTATATGAAAAATTACAAAATATTTCATGTCTACGTTATAAGAGGTTCATTTGGAGATATGATTGGTCACTCAAATCATCTTAAAAAATCGAGAGAGAAGAGACAGATAAAGAGCGAATATTAAAAAGAGAGTGTGAACTAGTGAAATAACGAGAACGAAAGAGAAAGAGAGTGTGAAAGAGAAAGAGACATAGGAAATCAAAGTGTTGGTTCAAGGATGTGTACCCGATTATAAGGGAACGGAGACAGAGACAGAAACGAGAGAGGGCGCGCGCAAATAAGCAGGTGGCAAAGGGAGACGGCGGGAGAGACGGCGCCGACGAGCACCGCCGGACAAACGAGCGGTGTGGAATAAAACTGCGGGGGAATTAAGAGGGCACAAAGAAAATAATGGATTGCACGGGGAATGGGAGTGGACCGCCGCCGCCGCAAGAAAACAATGCATCATGCTCTCTCTGTCGGAGGCGGCCGCTCCGACGGGCGCCCGGCGCTCCTGGGGCTGCTGCGGTGGCCGCGCACAGTGCTCCGAACCAGAGCACACGGCACGAACAAGGAAAACAAATAATAAACGACAGAAAACTAAAACCTGTTAGTTAAAACAATCATTACAAACCAAAGGGCGAAATATGGCATGTTTTACTATACGAACTGTGAACTGCATGTGGTGCAATGTCATCGTGTACTACACATCTGTTAAAAATCTGCTTGTAATAAGACAAAATGAAACTCAAGAAACTCCACACAAAAGAGCAATTAAAGAGGATGAACTGGAACCTTTTGTGAAGACTGATGAACATCACAATTGATTTCACAGATAACACCGCTAGGAGAAAGTATCAACAATTTTTTAGCAAGAAAGATCAATGTTGACAATAAAGAAAAACCTTGGCTCTTTTGAAAATCAAAGACGCACTAATTCATGTTGTTTTACACACATCGCCACGAGATTTCCCACCGCTGCGTCCATGAGATAGAGACTATTGAGGAAATAACAGATCTTGAATAATGTTGTATCGATTACGGCCACCATGCTGCGGGCATCGTCAGGCCGTAATGCGTTTTCCTTTTCCATTCCGATGGATAGCCGCGATATCCATCCACTGCAGAGTCACCGACGAAACCGGCGGCACTGCTAGGGCGAGGGAGAGCAGGGTGCAATCCCGTCACCGCAATGCAAACACTGTTGCATAAGCGTAACGAGCAAAGCGTGGGCGCTGTCGACAAAGAGGCGCCCGCCAACACGCCGACTGCTTCCCAGATGTTCGGTCTGAGACAAGGAGCGAGGCAAAAGTCTGCGAGCTTTCTCTGAAGCTGACGAGCTAATTCGTAATGAACGCGTCACGATCAAAGAGCGCTGAAACACGACTACACTGCAAAATTGCTTATAAATTACGTCTCTCGTGCCCAAAATGTACTTGTATACTCATTTCAAACACAAGAAATGCGTTGGTGTGTCGTGGATGCTTTCGCCAAAATGCGAATTCCAATCTGAAGGAGAAGTGGTGATGAAAAAGCAGGATTTTAAGAATCAAAATCAGGAAGAAAAATAAAATAAATAAATAAATAAATAAATAAAGAATAAGAGGAACCATAAAACATGGTGACAGCCAGATATGTAACTAAATACCATAGATCCGAAAGGTCTAATGAAACCTTTAATAAGCCAATTGGCAATTTGCCGAAGTATTAGCAACATTTCTAAGAAAGTTAAATAATTTCATATTACTAAGACTTTTGGAATAGGTTTAATTACTATTCTTTATTCCACAATAGCGGACGTACCAGGTCTTAGCCATTTTTTTCTTCAGAATATTCAAATGCACTTTCACCAATTTCATCAACGAATTCGCGAAAACTGAAAGAGTGAGCATTTAAATTCTGCATTGAAGATGGGAAATTAGGATAACACTGAATTTTCATGAATTTTCACGAAATTTCATGCAGAGAGTACTTTTTCTTGTGCGTGAAGGTCATTATTAAGACAGATATATACAAGATAGTTTAAATGTGTAGGTTTGTGTAAAAACAAGCTTTATTATTTACCTTAAAACAGAAGAGAATTAGCTGAAAAAATGTAGCGTAAATTATGTCCGACAAAGTCTCCTTTCCGTGAAAGTTCACTCAAAATCGATTTAGTCATTCCCCAAAATAGCCCGTACAAATAGAGGCACACAACATAATTTCCAAAAACAATTACAAAGGTTTTATGTAAGTAAGCATTTGAACTTAAAAAGTACAGTAATTTTTAAATCTCAGCAAAACTAACACAATATCAAATTTTAGATGAAATGATAAAAATTATTTTCATTTACTTTTTGTACGCAGGGGAAGTACAATTATATACTCACTAACAGTTTTAGCTGCAACAAAACATCGTTTTTTATTAAAATGAATACACGGATAAAAAATTACACAAACGTTTTTTCATTGTGTTAACTTATAAACTATATGTTAAAATATCACCGTAAATATTTTTTGTACGATTGCCGAGACAACTTTAGCAAAGTGTAACACACCTACCGGAGCTACTGTGCTCTGGAGCGACTGACGTGTGCGAAGGCAAGGGTGGAAGCGACGGTGAATGTGCTTGCGGAGACGGTGCAGGGTCGGTTGGTAGCGGGAGTGGAGGCGGGGACGGCGCTAGAAGGCAGGGCAGAGGCGGGGGCGGGGGCCAAGCGGGTAGAGGCGGGGGCGGTCGAGGGCAGCGCCGGCAATTTCCTGGCTGGCTGGCTGGCTGGCCGCCCTGCTCCGCTCCGCTCGGCGCCGCGCCGGGTCGCGGTGCATCTGGCGGAACCGCCGCCGCCGCCAGCCTGCCCGGCCCCGCCCCAGGCGCCAGCGCCTCCGCCCACGCCCGCCCCGCCCCGCCCCCTCGCCCAAGCGTACCACGCGCCAGCGACTCCGAGGGGGGCTTTTGCACTGCATCACTCGCCACAGCGCAAACTACCGTTGCGCTTCACCCACGGCTCTCCATACGCATTGAGAGCGCGGACACAGCACGTGTTTACGAACATGCGCGGATTTTGTTCTTTTCAAAAAAAATCCTTTCATATACGAACATACATTTTTACTCAAGAATAAATACTTACAAGCGCAAATTAAAACGGTACACCCACGGCCCCAAAGCCATTGGCTTTGGAGGCGCGGACACAGCGCGTATTTCGGAGCATGCGCGAACATAGTTTTAAAAAAAAATTTTTTTAATGTTCATTCACATACGGACATTAATTTCCCCATATGAAAAAACTTACAAGACTCCCCCAAAAAAAATTACAGTAAGACCAAACTTAAACTTTAATACCACTAATGTTACCAAAATATTCCATTATTCAATAATGGATGAATGAATTACTCCTTACATTGGAAATTTCATTAACGAACTTTTCTCAGATGTTGAGGAAATGCGCATATATAATGAGAGCGTCATTCTGGACTTCAAATAGTCCTCTGATCTTAGCTGTCGAAACAATGTTCTCAGAGTTCTACAATATTTTTTCTTAATCAGTACTGAAAAGCTTTTGTATTGACGTAGATTTGTAGAGGAGCATTCAATCTTATCCTCTACCACCACGATCCTCTTAATGTTATCAATAATCAATTTCTCTATTCTTGGGTACTCCTGGAATTTGCTTTGTTCAATTTTGGAATTCCGTCGCAGTCTGCTTCTCATCGGAACATCACATGTAAGGGAAAACAATCACATGAATATCCGAGATACGAAGCGGCGCAAATTTATTCGGGAAATCATTTGCTTTCGGGAAAACACACGTTGAGGATTCCGAACGTCGCAGGAGGCATTGACATAACTTTGTCGCGGTCTGGTTCGATTTCCAACTGTAGTTATTCGCTCATTTCCACTAATAGATTTACTCCTTACATCTCTTACTCTTACAACCTACTTAGGCGCCCTTTGTCTGTATCCAAACCAAGTAAATAGTGCGCTTTGGTAAGCTTAGAGAATCAACTGGCGATAATAAGCTTCTGGAAGTTACGGAATAAGGGAATATGCCGAAAAACTGTGCAGAAACGAAGAGTAAATCGGTAAAATGACATCATAAATTTGTTGTTATCTTCATTTTGTGCAACAAGCTGATGTTGTTTTTGTTATAATCGAAAGAACTGTATGGAACTGTATGAAATAGTACTGTATGCAAAAATAATTTTGTTATGCCTTATATCATGTTTTGATCTACACCCGTACTATAAGTGAATGTTTGTCGGAAACATTATTCTATCCTGGAAGACTAGCAAACAAACTCTGCGTGAAATTAGCGTATATTTTATGATGCCTCGAGGGTATAAAGTGCCACATTATTATCTATCTTAATAGAGAACCTACTTAGAAAGGCAGCACTTCCTAGAACCACGACGGCACAGGAAGCATCCGGTAAGCGATCTGGTTTAATGCTACATAGGCTTCGTGCATACAATGGCAGCATATTTCACTATCGATTTCACAATGCAGAGCAACCTCAAGAATATAAATTTCCATTGTTATTTAGACATAAAAAAATCGGATGAAAGATATAACACTTCGCAGAGAGTATATTAAACCCTTGGATGATCATGTAAGTTCACTGAATAGTAAATAAATCAAAGACAACATTGCTTCAGAAAACTTGTGACATTCCAAAAGAAAGCAATGAAACGTTTTAGCGAACGGAGAAGACTGCAGATTCCGGGAAAGAAACAACAAAATGTTGAAATCTCTAGATTCATAAAATTATTAGTTAGTACTCAATGCCGTAAAATGAATTTAAATAACCATTTTATAACTTTCAAAATTAGAATAATGTTGAAAAGTTTCATTTGACGACACCGAAAAAGGAAGAAAAATGTTGGGTTTTTCTTCTCCTCTGAAATTTACAAATCAATAATTCAAAGAAGGATAAAAAATTAATCTGACTGATAATCCCATTGCGTAAATCATGGTGATTGACAATGTGTCATATTACAGACATTTACAAGCCTAGTCCAAGAGCGCAAAAACAACCCGTGCGTTAAACAAGTCACCAAGCGAGATGTACCGCCGCGCACCGTTAGCAAGTCGACGCGCGCGCGCGCTCGCGAGGGTAGGAGAGGGGGCGACTTCAAAGCCGGCGGCGGACCCCGGGGCGCGGCGGCGGGCGCTGGGAGGAGGGCCTGTGATACATGCAAGACGTGTCGGACGAGCAGCGCGGCCGACACAAACGACGCGGCCACGCTCGTCGTGACGACCGCCGCCGTCGCCGCCGCCGTCGCCGCCGCCGCCGCCGCGCCGTCGGTGCAGCGCCGGCCGCGGCGGGGCGCGGAGTCGGACTCGCGCCCAATTAGGAGTACAGCGAGCGAGCGGGAGGGAGGGCGGTGGGAGTCGGAGGGGACGCCAGGCGTCCTGGACGGACTAGTCGGGAGGTACGCGTCGCCACGCCGCGGACGCTTCTGGGGAAGATGGGCAACGAGGCGCGTCGCGACTCGGCGGCGCGGTGGGGCGCGATTGCATCGGAGACGGACACGAATGCTGCAAGGATCGGATAGGGGATTCCGGAGAGAGTCCAAAGAGAGGCTTTTGAAGAGAGAGGTTGAACATCTGCAGATGAAATACTTGAGAAAAAAGACGCTGAAGAGAGGGTGGAGCTTGATCAGAATGAGCCAACCTGAATGGGGCAGGCTTGATTGATACTTTAGTGTAAAACTGGGAATTATATCGGTAAAAGAGAAAATACCTACTGAAATTACAGAGTACTGAATGGGGAAATATAGGGACTACGGCGATATTGGAAAGTGAAACGTTCGGAAAATAGCAAACACTGAGAAATATCACTTTTTCCTTGAGCTCTAAAAGTCTCTGAAATAAAACGAAGTCGATTCATTTGGTCACGAAGAATGCAAGGTATGAAAGCTATAATAATTGGTCGGGGAGAGAAAACAACGTAAACCTAATCGTACACAAGAATTAGGCAGTGAATGAAAATGCCAAAGTTTACTTCACAAAACCGAATTCAAACCGAATCGCCGAACTCGACCAAACCGGCGGAGGAAGTCCGATCTGTAACGAAGCGCAAGCAAGCTCGAGTCGTCGGAGCGGGGATGAACGCGGGGCCGGACGTCCGAGAAAGAGAAACTCTTTGGAAGCGGCGGCGCCGCCAGAGAAATGACGAGCGATCTGGCACGTCACTCGATGGCGGCGCGGCGCGGCGTTCCGATTCTCGGAACGCAGAAGGCGGGCGCGTGGGCGAGCGCCGTGGCGGGGGAGGGGGGCGGGGCAGAGGCACACGTGCCGAGCGGGCGGAAGCGTGCCGTCCATGGCGAATGCGGCGGCGGGGGCGGCGGCGTCCGGACCACCTCCGGCGAAGGAAGATGGAACGCGTTCGCGCCGTCCGGCCCACCCGAGGAGAGGAGCGCGAAGCGGCGCTCGCTGGTCAGCGGGCCGGCAGGCGCGCGCAGAAGGCAAGTCACACCTGTTGCCTGGAAACGCGAAACCTTCTCCAGATTTCATTCCGCTTACTAAACGAGTTTTCTGCCCTATTTCCACGCCGTGTCTTCAGTTTACCGTGACATTATGTACAGCCATTCATGAATTAATTTTCTTTAAGTAACTTTAAGAGATATCACTGCTTTGATAATTATTTAGTACGTATTGTTCTACAAACATATTACACGCACTTATTTATGTCTTTAGAGTGTGAGTGTGTTGTGTGTGCGAGTGTGTGAGAATGTGTGTTAAAATATCCTTAGAAATAGTTTATTTGAGATAAAGAGCATAGAGCAGAAGAAAACATTTCTGAACAATGAATCAGAAAATGAGTTCATGCAAGAGAACTGTGCATCACAATTCATAAGTTATAAATAGTGCATTTTCAACGACAATCATTAGCAGAGCATGTAATGATTGCAAAGATGATAGATGTGAAAAAAATAACTTGTATTTAATTAAGACACAATCACTTGAAAATATACTTTATTTCACTGTGAAAGGATGCTTGGTTTGCTGCGAAAGGCAATTTGTTGGAAATACGAGTAATAACTTCTCATCAAAGAACAAACGTAGGAATTAAGAAGAAACCTTTAAATTTAAAGCATATAATGGAAAATCAGAATTCAGATTTAGCTGTTTTGTTTTCACTTACAAGTAACGAATTTTAAAAACTTTATCAAGGAAGAGCTTGCTGCGAGGTCACAGAAAATTCGCTATGTACACTAACGCTGAGCTACTAGATTCTATGATTCAGATTAATGGTCAACGTGATCCGTACGAATAGACGCATGGGATCGTCTTCTCTGGAGAGTTAGATGTCCCTCCTCTGGGCATTTATCTCCATGCCAGGGTTAAAATTAATCCATGTTAGTTTCTAGGTTCTTTATTTATGATTTCCACACTCTGAAATATTCAAATGAAGAATTTCAAATGAGGGAAATTCGACAATAAAACTATTCGAGAGCATTCTTAAGATTCACTCAGAAGGTGTTGCGGAAGCGAAAATAAGCCTTCGTTTCACTCATCCATTCTTGAGTTCGTCCCCATCCAGGAGTTTTGAATGGCCCGTCCAGGGGAAAATTGCCAATTTGCACACTTGTTCACTGTGCCCGAAATGCACACCCGACATTCCTTGCGCGAAGTGCACAGCCTATTGAGAGAGCAGGATACGTGCCACAAAGTACTGTATGAGTTATTGGTCATTCGTTTTCGGTTAGTTAACCTCTACTTGAACCAAACATGTCCGGCTGAACACCTTTCTGCCCCCGCTCTTCGTTCCAGTTCAATGACTGGCACTTGGGTGCAGCCTGGAAAGAACCTTCATAAATAACGAAAGCGAGCTGTAGAAGTGAAGAGAGCAGTGAGGGCAATGCATTGCATTTTGAAGTAGTTTGAGAGGGCCAGATAGGGAATCAAGAATTCTAGAGGGAATAGAGATCTAGTCTTGCGAAATTATCAAGACGATCGGAATGAATTAGTCGTACAATTAAGTTAAAGAAAACGCTGAAAGCGGACACATCCCCGGAGATGGAACGAGTCAGCGAAATACGTGATGATACTTCCTATAAACATCGCACAGAAAGATAGCAATAACACAACATACTACAAATACCTAGTGACCCATGCCAACAAACATGAGATTTGCAGGTGTGTGACCAAATTTCACTACCTACCTTCGATCATTGATTTCGTGCATCATTTGCAGTAATGTTTGTTATAATAGACATTCCACGTCCATGCACTTGCTTAAAAAATGCCAATTTACGCCGTTCTAGAAGTTGATATTTTGCAATTCAAATTTCGCACCCTTTTCCAAGCCCTTACTGTAATGTCGACACAATATGCAATTATTGCTCCCCCATCAGTGTGATGAAAATCGGGTGATCTACTATATAATTTATTCTTTAGTCGCTTCGCTAGTATTTTACGTGCCACATCGTGATCTGTGTTCTGCACAAGTTTCCAACATTTATCACGCTCCAATAAGGAAACGACCTGTCACCATACTACGGAACCTGATAACTCTTATTCCATTAACTCGTTCAAAGACAGTCGTTCCCCGAACGGGTCAGTGACTGTTGCCGACTGCAGGAGCAAAGGGGTCTCGCCTAGGGATATCGAGATCCTTTATCCGACACGACAGATGGTATCGATACCAATAAGAGAACGCAATACCAAAACCGCGATATCATTAATCTTTATGTATCTATGTTCCCAACATCGTTCGGGATCGATGACTTAAAATTAGTTTAACTTAAAAGTTAAAGAGTTGTGCTCTTTGAATCGCTATCATCCTGCTCGACGCATCCCGCTCGACGTTTAAGCGTTACACGCTCCGTGAGGCGGCGACTCTCGCGAACGTGACAGCAGATCAATATGAACGTGATACCGAGGAGCAGAAGAAGAAGAAGATAGTCCAATACTGTGTATTCCGAATTCATATGACATATCAAGAAGTCTGTAGGTGGGGCCTCGTTTGGTAGTTAAGAAAAAAATATGTGCATTCTTTGAAACGTTTGAGTGTTAATAATGTATCTCACATTTTGGGCAGAGATGAGATTATTGGTTTTTTTTGAACGAGAAGGAGTGCCAGTCTCTACATTCCAAAGGGGTTCTATAGCAGGCAACAAATGACAATCATAATTTACTCATTTCTTAACGCATGTTCAGGTCCTCTGTTCTAAACAGTTCTATCACACATCATCTTTTTCCTTCGAAACTTGAAATATCTCACCCCATGACTTACATCCGAAACGCCTATATACGAGTATCATTTATTTTCCCTAAGATAGTGACTTCACTCGAGAAACGTGAATGTAACTGAGCTGTCTTCATTCTCATGAATTTGGAGAAATTTTACATAACTTACTTCTTACAACTAAGAATTATTTTATGAAATCGATCAACAAGGAGGAAAAAATTCTAGGTCAGTACTAGACAGAAATCAGAAGGACTGAAACACCGAGTATAAATAGCAACTTATGATGGTAATGGACAGCAACCTCGTGAGGCAAAAAATCCAATTTTATGTAACACCGATAAAATATTACATATACTCATTAAATATGCTATAGTTACATCTGTCTGAAAATGAGACAATCCATACATAAAATAAAACATTAAACGTTGTTGCCTCAGTAAAAACCTGCTAGGGTATTGATTCACAAGTTTCTATTACACGAATGATAGGGAACTGATACAGTTGTTTCTAAATGATACTGCACTTACGGTATCGGTAGCCGCGATATTGGCGACTCTTCAAAATGGGTAACGATACCGATAACATCGCAATACGAAAGTATCGATACGTCAATTTTTTTACGTCAATATCGCAACGTCCACAATCCCGGGTCGTCTCCCGGGCGGCGCGGCGTGGCGCGCGCGAAGTCGGGGCCAGCCCATCCAACCGAAACGGCCGGCCGACCCCGGAAAACGCCTTTCCTGCTATCCGCATCGCAGCGTCCCGCACCGCGGCTGGCTTCGATCTCCTCGCACGGGAGAGGGCGTCGCCGGGGCGCGCGCCCGTCCCCGCCCCCGCCCCCGCCCTCGGAGCCCCCCGCCCCCGGGTCGCCGTTACGCCTTTCTGGGACCTCCTCGCGCGCCCCGCCGCCGATGTAGGGCGCCGTGTCTGCGCCAGCGACGCCTCCGGTCGCGCGGAAGCATGGGGGACGGGGGGAGAAGGTGGCGGCATCACGCCGCCTGCTGTACCTCTTTCTTCGACGAAATTTACGAGGTTGCGGCATCGCCGTTCACGCTAGCCGGTTGCCCGCGCGCTAACTTTACGAGCGACTGTTTATTAATAAGTTTCCCTCGGCGTGGATACTTTTCAAAATCGCGACTAGATAAAATAACGGCAACTGCTACACACTCGTGGTAAACAGGTTTAGGAGAAATGGATTTTCTCAAGAGAAGACACATGGTTTGCAGTATTCTTTTGATTTATTAACACAAAATAGATTAGGAAAATAATATTATTCGCTCATTCCTCGTGTAATAGGACACACACCCCGTATAAAGATATTTGACTAACACTAAGGACAAGATCAAGGTCAAGGCCGACCATGCGTTCATTAAGTGTCCACCATCTCGCTTCTCAACCTGAAAATTAGGATGCACTGATTGGTATTTACTGACTGGCCAAGGACAGGATGTATAAGTTGTATTCTGATCAAGGTTGTGGTACCAGCTTTTACGAAAACACATGATCACGATTCACAACAGAAATTAATACAAAAGAGATTAATTTCAAAACCTGTTGTCTTGAACAGGTTGCATTATGTATATTCACTGCAATGAAAGCGACATCCACGCCGCAGAAACCGTTTAGCCATGAATTAAAACACGCTGAAAAAATGCAATCCCGCTAAAAAACAGCTTCCGGTGTTTATACATATCAGCCGTAGGAACAATCCGGCTCTACGCGACCAGCGCATTATCCGCGCCCTTCCTTACCTCGAAACCGCGCACAAAAAACGGCGCCGGCGGCGATCGTTCCGGCTAATTACCTTTCAAATGCTAAAGCTTCAGGAAATGGTTCAGGCATTAACACGTAATTCTCCGGCGGGCCGGGCGGCATTAGCCTGGATGTGTGCGTTGTTAAAATATCATCTTCTTGGGCGTTAAAGACGAGCGTGGCTGCGGCCGGGCTTCCGACCCAGTTCGGCGGAGGGGGTCGGGCGGCGCGCGGCGCGGTGGCGCGGCCGCCGAACCCCTTCATCTGGGGGCAGTTAGGAGGAGGCCGCAGCCCATTTTCACTCGCTCGGAAGCCGCCTCGCTTTACGGGCCGCGGGGCAGTGCTTTACGGCCGAGAGAACGTGCGTCAGTACGCCAGACCTCGTTGCCCGGCTCACTGCAATGGGGTGAGCTCTGAAACAATCTTGAATTTCGTTTTCAGAACTCGTAATGAAACTCTGACACCAAATCTATCATTATATTTCAGTCTATACTACCTTTTCTTGAAATGTTCGTGATCATTAGTGGTGCAAATTGTTACCATCTAATTCAATCCACGATTCGAGAGCTAAGCACACCCATGCTAAATTAAAGACTTGATGTTCTGGTATCATCGGAGTTTCCTGTGACACTGATTTGTTTTAGGAAAGAGTCCAAAACAGATGTGCAAGGGAAAAGGCTACCCACTAGTGCAGCCTTATTTCATCTGATTGCCCCAAAAGAGAGTACGATGAACAAAGAAAAGTGTTTCTAACGTCGCTTTCCACTATAATTCAAGACATTGTTCTAGAAAACCCTTTAAAGGTGAAGGAAGGACTTTGTATAACCTCAGATTCTAAATACTTGCGTAAATTCTGACATGCATTCGTCCCAAGAAACGCAGAAGTTGTCTCGGGAGCTGCTTCCATAGAATACTCTTTAGAAATGAAACCAAGGAGACGTAATGGGCAAAGAGAAGCGAAGTTGTTTTGAGCAAAATTTACTTAAACGCCAGGAAAACCAAAAATTACAGCCAAATTTTCAAAATTTATTTTATTAGTTGCATGGTCGGCAGAATCTGAGATAGTCCCGCGCAACACAATTCAAATGGATTTAGCGCAACGGATAATGTGATCGTCCATACCCGAACAAGTGCGTAAGGGAGCAAGTGCAAATAACTAACAAAGCGAAATGAGCGATTCGCAAAAGGCTGCAAACCAGTTTCGTCGCCGCCGTCTCTCGCGCGCGGGAGCGCGAGGGTATGTATCGTATTCTCGTTCTTACGCGCGCCAGCGAAAGAGGACTTCTCAAAACGACCAACACGAATGCATCGAAGTAAAAGGAAAGCGTCTGATTCAGGTTTACCAGCTGATTTAAATTCTAATTTCACGGTTTATCTCCTTGTTTTCGCAGACAACTGTTAACGTTTCAATATCTCAAACAACGTCATTAATTTCATACCGAGAACTTCGACATCCTAGTCAATACATACTGCTATAAAGAAAATAATTCTCTTTAATCATAAACATTATTTGCACACTATTTGCTCGATAAAACCCCGCTCCCCTAAAGGCTATTTTCTGTCATCATGAATACCTGAATAAGGGAGATTAAAGTAAGAATTGCTCGTATTTATTCCTAAAAACATACTCTTGCAGATGAGTATGTTTAAATGTTTGATTTTCTTTTTTGATTCGTGTTCTCGATGCTAATCTCCTTTGACAAACCAGATTTTAAGAAATCATACCCGGTTTATCCCTAAGAAAGGGTTGGTAGTAAACGAATTTGCATAGTTCAATAAAAAGTAAACATACTTGATATCCCATTCTAAATTGTTACAACAAGCATATTTTATGATCCATATTTCAAAAAGGTTTTCAACGATGGAAACAAGAAAAACACTGAGCAGAACTACCAACTGCGGCTGGATGGCAACTTTCATGGGCTTCTATAAACAGCATTTGTGACAACTACTTAAATGAGAATCTGGCGACGTTTTTCAAGTAATAAACACAGAAACTACGACAATTAAAAAAAATATATTATTAATTTCAATGGCAGACAATCCTAAAAATCCCAATTATGCAATCTATCCGAAGATTCTTGGCGGCAAGGAACTTCACGAGAAATCAAACGACTGGAGTGCGTTCAAGCGGTGAAGGGCAATTGATCCAGCGACAGCGAACAAATTACTTCCCGGGAGACGACCATCAATAGCGCGAAGCGTTCCACCGTTCCACGCAGCCGTCGCGCGGGATCTTCGCCAACGCTCCCCACCCACGTCTTCGGCGAAAGCGCCCTCCTCGTAAGCTTGAGGCGCGTACTCGCCACGAGGCCTAGCACGCCTCGCACGCACAGTACATCCTTGATCAGCGTCAGCAACAACGAAGAAACACACCTGGTCACTGGTGGATACAGGGAGGTGCCATGGGGGCCATGACCCCCCCCCCAGGCCTAGAGTTTTCATTTACATATCTTTATTTAACAAAATTAATTTAAATATTTATGTTCGATTTATGAAATTATTTCAACAATAATATTGCATAGTATCATATGTACAGTATGTAAATAATATACAATATAATAACAAACATGTCCATTATTTAACAAAAAATCTACGATGCCCTCCCCTTCAAATGATCGGCTAAATCCCCCCCTGCACCTGATGGCGCGAGGAGAAAGAAGTCGTTAAAATGACCATTACAACAACAAATAGCGTACGAAGAAATGCATTCAGGGATAGTACGTAGGATTACCTGCTCCCATTTCAACTCATATTATAATCACATCTGCCTCTGAATGGCATGATGTCGCATGTAAACTGCAAGAAACGAAGAGAATAAAGAAACTGAAGCGAGAAGACTTAAAAGACTAGGCAACTTGCCAGGCAGAGCTCTATGAGTTGCATCTCGAAGTGTGTGCCTTCGTTGCACCATGTTTCACTCCTTTCGGCTTACGTTGATCTTTTACTGAAAACAACTATAGGTATGGTAAGAGCATTGTAATATGGAGATGAGAGTATGACTCCAATAAAGCTACAAAATTCCTTTTATGACATATTTCCATGTTTATTCTGAAAATATTATCGAAATCACAATCCACATACTTCGATGAACAAAACGATGTTTTTGTTATTATTTTACCAAAACCTAAGAAAAACTTCGACATACTACAACTATCAGCAATGGAGAAAAAGTCGTAAGTGCATTGGTTTGCAGCGCATGTGGCAAGAGTTTTCTTCGTGTACGACCAGCGGCATCTTCTAAGATGTCTCCTCCGACTACCTCACTCGTCCCAACAGTCTCTGCGTGCGAAGTAAGCCTCGACATGCACTTCGTAAGCAAGCGGCTAGTTCAACACCGAGCATAGCACTAATGTCACCGAGAAGCTCGACTTAACCTTAAACGACAGAAACTGATAATAAAAAACGAAGTTCCACAAGAGGAATAGAATGAAGAGAAAATGGCTGAAAAACAATAGCACGTTAAAGAACGATAAGAGTGAAAGTATACCATTAACAGAAACCAATATCTACTCCAAACTGTAACGTACGGAATACCTAATACCAATGGACACACAAAGGGAGATTTCAACCAAGTAAAGTGAGACATTGTAGCAGACTGCACGCATCATAGATACTCATCCAAAACTTGTATACGAAAACGGCAAATACAGTAGGTTTAACAAAGTACCTACAATGATCTGAACACTTGCAACCACCAATGAATATTTTTATATGTATCCAAATACCGAACTACCTGAACAGTGTGTTCAGCGACCGCCGAAAGAAAGATAAATCCACGAATCGCGCATTGTCACACAGCCACTCAACTTGTACGCACCACAATGAATTCGTTATTCGCAAGGAAAAGGAAAGCAACCATACATAAAATCAACCGGTTATATTTCTGAAAGTGTCGCAAACGCTTTGAACCACGGCCTTCATTCTTCTCTTCTCTCTTCTCTTCACGGCCTATATTCAGGTATTTCCATTCTCATTATTTTCAACACTATCTTTTTTTAAATACAAGTTCTCCACATCAGTAAAAGTTCCGTAACAAAACATATTTCACTTTTAATTACAAAGTGGCATGTGTTTTTTTCACTGAGAAATATCAGTCACAACCATCACTGTTTGATCAGGAAGTTTGTTATTATTATATTATCAATTGTGTATTTTACCCATACCAAACTTAGGCATTTTGCACTTTCACTGTCATTCTAAGACAGTCGAATTAAATGACAACCATCGATTATTAAGAATTTCTGTAAATAACACAACAGAAATATTTTTACATGCAGATTACGGGGATATTTTCTTCCCCCCCTGGACGTCGTCTACCAACCGACAGCTACGACTCCAACAACACCCCCGCAGGCCGGCACGAGCGCACTCGCCGACATCGACGCCCGCCGTGGGAGGCCTGGGCACGCACGCACGCGCGCTAGATCAGCGTCAGAGCGCCGTCGTGCGTCTCCGCGTGGCATAAGGAGGCGCGGCGGGAGGCGCTCCCACGGGTCGCCGCCAGCCAGCCACCTACGGCGCGGAAGCAGTCACTGCAACGGGCGCGCCTCCCACGCGCGGAATGCCAATGACGGGCGTGCGATGCCGCGCACCAATATAGCATGTGACGGGCGCTCACCAGGAAGTGGACGCTTGGCACCGAACATCTCATGAAGAGAAGACGTAGCCACTCAAGAGTTTAACACTTTATTTCATTTACTAAACTTAACTGTTGGTGATAATTACATTTTATGCATAAAAATGGAGCGATTGTAGCAAAAAGAAATTTTTGCAATAAATCTTAGATTACTTTTAGCCACTGAAAGAAAATTATCTGTTACGATTTTTTCGATGGTCTTTTAATGCGCAAGGAAGAATTGTGGAAGGATATTGAAACAGAATGTTAAAAACCTTTATTTTCATTCATTATCATGAATGTGCGCAAAGGCTTTTGAACTTTTCAGCTTAGTATGGATTGCACTTCACTTTCAAATAACAATTATTAACTATTGTATAATTTTAACTGATTTTAACGAATTATCGCGAATCAGAAGCAAAAGTACACATGATTATATAAAATGCATTACATAATTTCTTAATGTCCCTTATTGTTTTGTAGTTTATTTTACTTTAAATATCACTCTCAGAAATGAAATGACAGAAACCTAAACGGTACTCGTACGGTGGTGAAGTACTATCATGCATATAATTACGAAATGGGAACTATCTTGATCATAATGCACACATATCAGAGAACATTATTAAACAGAAAACAATCTGGTAATAATTATTTGCAAATGGGGGACATATAATCGTTCAACCAAAAGCAAGATTGAGAAAACTCCCTTGAAATCTTTAGTAATGGAGACCATATAAAGAGACATCAACTTATAAATGTTTTTCTAAGCAAAAAACAGTGAAGTAATGAAGGAAATTGAATGTAAATAGATAAAGCGTTACTTAAAATAATACTCTTTAACACCATACATATCACCAAAACATGACTTCAAATGTAAAATCACATTTCTGAAGAAGGCTTTTACGTTGCGAAGCACCCCGTTGGCACAGAAAGCGCTACCTGGGCACGTAGCCAGACCCAATCGCGCGACGAACGCAAAGGAGCAACTGCAGTGCTGTAAACTTGTATGAGAAGAATAAGAATGAACGACGCAAAGGACTGAAGGATTATTGCGTGAATACGAAATTAACACTGAGCTACATCCAGTAGACTACAAAATTAGCCATTACAACCGTTGTACAAATTGGGATGGAAAATCGTTCTGCACTAAAATAACGCAAATAAAATGCGACATGAGAACGTCATGTTCGTCTGATCAATGAATAGTCGCAACCACATCTTTACACGACTCAAAAATTAACTAACGTCATACGATAGGTTGTCTTTACTGCTTGACTTTGTCAACCGTTTCACAAAAGGAAGCAAATATATTAATTTGCAGGAATTAGATGTATTCATAATTCACAATAATGCCGTTTTTAGGGAAAGCTAGTTTAATGTTCAGAGACCCTTTGTAAATCAATGCAAGGCCAAGAAAATCAGTGAGATGTCATCCTACCTCTACACGACAAGGAATGTGAGAATGTCATGCATACAGAGAGGGTAAACTTTCCCCCCACCCACAATAACTGAAAAGAGCACTGCTCACAAAGAATATTGGTGTGTTCAACTGGACTAACTCAAACTTTTAGCTTAAGCTGCAACGAACCCCTTCAATGTTATAATTTTAACTTATCTTAATTTGCCTGGTTTAGATAATATGATATGAATAATTTGAAAATTTATTGTACTTCATATTTCAGTTTAGCGTTATTACTTCAGTTTCCTCTAAATTAAAAAAAATTATCTTTAGTATAAATCAATAGTGGTCGCTAATAACCACAGATGTTTTTTAAAGCGACCTTAAATAAATAAATTTTAAAAAATGTTATAAGGGTATTTCCCGCATGGCATGTTAATTTTTAATACATGAGCCAAAGCTTAACAAACGTCCCAAAACATTCCCACGTTACTTCCCCCAACAACCTCCACAAAGCTTTCCACGCCCTCGCCTCCGCATCGCAACCCCAGCTCGGTGGTCGGGCAGAAGCAACAACCGCATCGTGAAGCGCCACGATCTCGTCCGGCGCGCGCGTTTGCGAGCGCAATGCGCGCCACGCACCCGCCGCCGCCACCGCCGCCGCCGTCGGGAGCGCCTCTTTCAGCGCAGCTCGCCCGCCGAGGCACAATGGGGGCCTGCGCCGGAGCCTGGCAGTCGCCGTAAAAACAATTGTTTCCTTTCCTTTAATGACCGCTTTGCGCTTAAAGGGGCACAAAGCCGCGACCACGACGTCGACAGCCAGCAACGGAGGTCGATCCCGTTCCCCGCGCACGCCCCGCCGCTCAGGTCGCCGTTGACTGGTCGCGCTGAGACGCGCAGCGCTGCATGTGGTAAGGACGCGGGACACGCGGTTGGCATGTCATGCAACCCAGAGGGAAAACTGTTTTTTTTTTTTTAATTTCTGGAATGCTTTTGGTACGTACAATAATGTTCTAAAGTAATTTAAATAGCAATCATAATACAGCATCGGTTATTTTTCGATTCAAGGGACGACTTTATCGTAAATAAAGTATCACCTAGGTATCACCAGGTATCACCTAGTCACAGGTTCTAGAAGTTGGAACCCTACTTTCTAACCAACGAGATACGACTAGCGCCTTAACAGATATATCAAGCATTTAGAAAAAGAAATACCTACTCTATAGAACCCACCCAGCAAATGGACTAAAGATATATACCATAATATTTTCCGTCAAAGAAATAACAATTCATAAATGATCATAATTGTAAAAATGTTAGTGATACTTGGAAAATACGTACTTCGTCAACATCTTTTATTTTGAAATAGTCAATCAATTGCAATATATAAATATCCCTTTCTTCAATTTTAAGTACATCTACTTTATTGATTTCTGAATACGAAACAATTCTATATGTGATGCAATTTGGTTCGGAAATGAGTTCTTGGCACTTAGCAACATATCTATCAGAGTAATTATTATCAATTTCACAGATTTATCTGTTAATAGGTTTGAAGAGGATATGACGATATTCCGTCAGTCACTGAGTAATTTCGTTACAATTGTTTCGTAGAAGCAGATAAGGGAGCAGCCCGTCGTCAGAATTAAATTTCTGAACGAAATGAAACTTATCTTAAGCAGGAAAGTACTTTTTAAATTTTACTCAGAGACATCTTTCGGGTTGCGGATGTATTACGTGTACTTGTACCTCATAGCTCAGACTGCTTTAGATCCCTTGCAAAGGAAAACGCGTGAATTAAGAAATTTATGTTCTCAAAAAGTCTAAGACTTCAGGTGGGTCTGAAACCGAGAACATCGGTATAATTTTTCAACATGCTGAACCTGACAAGACTACATCGAACAAATCAGCTAATTTCTAAAATATAAGGCTAATTAGAAATAAAAATTGAAAACATAATTGGAATGCCTTTCAGGTTAGAATTCCGGTTTCTCCTAACTCCTTTTCGCTCTTTCGACGGTTATTTATGAAGTTCATATACACATTTGGTTACGTACAACCACCTTTTCTCATTGAAACGCAACAGTGGTAGGTATTTGCTCAGTGCATTCCCCCAAAACCCAACTTAAAACACAGGAGCTGTATCTCGTTCATTGTAGTCTTGTGATTCCATCGGCAGTTGTCGCCGAGGCCTTCCATGTCGTTTTGTTGGCGACCTGCACGCCTTGCAAATTAATGGGGCTACAGGAACCTTCGTGTACACGCCCCGCGCATTTTCTACACATTCCTTACGTACATTGTTCTCCACTTACATGGGCGAAGTAAAAACATCTTTGTGCTTGTTTTCTAAGGAAACCTATGTGAACTGTTACATCACCATAGTAAGACAACAGGAAGAAAACATGAATGTCATGAAAAAAATTATTCACCAAAAGGGGAAAATTTAAGTTGCAAACGGAAACAATGTCACTTTTTCCAATATAAAACAAACACTAACAATTTTCACGGTTTTCCTTCAGTTTGGTGGAACAATTTCCACCAAGAATAAGCCATAATTTCTCTAACCCAAATTTTAAAGAAAACACTTCCTTTCACTCCACGGTCCGTGATTTGGTGGTTTCGCATTGATTTAATTTCAATTTGTTTTTTGTTTTTTCTGGAACGTATTCAATGTTTGGTCTTTTCATGCTGTCTAGGTGGTATTAGAAAACAATGTAATTGGAAACGTTGAAACGGGAGTTGTGATGACAAAGTGCTATACCGGAAGTTGAATTTGCAAATCTGAAAAGTCATTGAATCTTTCTCTGACGTGAAAAAAATATTTATTTACAACATTTCCTTCTTGATATTTTTATATCATGTAAAAAAATATAACTGTACTGTTATCCAACCAAGCTTTACAAATTGCAGAAAATGCACATTAAATCCAACTTAGCAGTCGCTCTCTGACTGACCAATGGCAGACACTGCACCTATTTCCTTATAACATTAACCAGGGCAATAAATGATGCAGCCTTGATGACGCTTGCGTCACGGAGCAACGACCTTCCAACACCAGCATGATGCAGCCTACGAGAGCATACCATCCCGATTTTTTTCACAGGGCACCGCTCGATCCCAGAGCAAAGGGAACGCTCGCACTGACATTCGTGGATCAGAGCCCACGTCACTGTGGAAGTCGTTAGTAGGGCGGCGCGCGGGCCGGGCCGGGCCGGGCCGGGCCGGGCCGGGCCGTTCCGAGAAGAGGAAGGCGCTCATTAGGAGCGGGGCGGCAGGGGCGGGGCAGAGAGCAGGGGGCGCAGCGATCGGGAGAGACAGGGTGCGAGCGCGCACACAAAAAGCGCCCCGATCGCAGCTGCTCGGGCGATCCCGCCCGACCGCACACCATACCACACCACACACGCAGCGGGTCCGTGTGGGAGGGCATCATGACAGACGCTTCCTTTGCCTTATTGATTACGCTTGTCCTCCTCTGGCCGTCGCCCGCCCTAATGGAGAGTGACGTTAAAAATGGATGTCAGCGTAGCTTATTGGGAACAGAAACGAATCACGAGCGAAATTGCTCCTGAGATGCTATCGCGGTGCGAGAGAGGGAGGGTGTGGAAGGGCGGCCGGCGGCGGAGCGAAGGCGGTGGCGTACTGATTACGTGTCGATCTCTTCGCGCCCGCGCGGCTCTTAAGTGGGCGGAACGTTCGGGTATTTTCCGGGAGGAGGGGAGGCGGCACGAGGAGATACAGATCAACTGTCATTCTTTACGTTAAAGGAAAGTTCTTTCTATAAAAGAAAGTGAAATGTTAGATTTAACTGTCGGCAACCACACTCCGCTGTGCAGCAGGTGTTCTCGATGGAACATATTTAATGTTGATTTATTGAGATACATCTGCTATTTTTAAAACACTAAAAATACACAATTGCATTAGACATTTATCATTAATAAATTATATCTGTCGTCTTTTTAATCAGTAAATGAAGAAAAAAAATACTGTTGCATGTGCTTTATTCTTTGAACACTGCAGTGAATACAAATGTGTTCTATATTTACTTTTCTCTGAAAATGAAATACTATTTATTTGAATTCGCAGTAATTAAATATCGAAACATTAAAGAAAATTGCATATACGTTTGGTACAAGAATATTCATTTCCAAGGTACGCTTGAAGTATCAGAAAATACGCACTGAATGAAAAAATTGAACACAATATGGGGTCAAAGTGGAGATGTTTATTCTTTTTTCTTTCAAAATAGTCGGAAACTTACGTACAGAGTTTTCAAACTCTTGGAGTATTATTTCACAAAGGAATTGAAAACAGTTCTTTCCACAACATTGTACCATATTTACGAAATTAGATCTGTCAAAAAATACTTCACGAATACCTACACTGCTATTATTAATAATATACTGTATTTAAAGGAATTTAATTTCTTGCTGCAATAATACCGAATCCGCTCGTGGCAGAACTATATTTACTTTTTGCCTGAGATTACCAGCCTCAGCCCCAAACATCTGGAGACAGATACATTTTAAAATAGTCCAACCAGACAGACACGACCTTAAGCAAAATGAAGTCACACACGGCATGAATAGCTGCACGCTTTACAACGGAGAATATTAAACACACACGTGCAAGTCTTTTTTTTCCGCTCTTGACGTACTGCGCGGGCGTTAAAGCCGCCACGTGGCGCGCCCGGCGAGACGGCGGCGCGTGTGGTGAGGGCGGCGGGGGCGAGGGTGGGGACGGGGGCGTTGGCGCCGGCTGGCGACGCGCGTGAAGCTGCGGCTTGCGGCCGGGGGCACAACCAGCTGCCGCTGCCCAGCGCCACCGTCGGCTGGTGGCGGCGGGGGGCGCGGGGGGCGGCGGGGCGTGTTTGACGAGAGGCGGCGGCGGCGGAGGCGGCGGCAATCGCACACACGCGCCCGCCAGCTCGTCCTCCCGTCCTCCCGCCATCCCGCGCCGCGCCCAGCCCCCCTGTCCACCCGCCCGCCGCGCCGCCGGCTGGCTGGCTGGTCGGGCAGGCGCGGCGAGACGCGGCTGGCCTGGCGCGGGCGGGGCAGGCGGCCTGCAGACCGCCGCTGGGGGACTACGGCAAACCGCGAGCGAAGGGTCAATATTGGCCGAGCATGCGGTGGATACACCACGCACCGCCGCCGCCGCCGCCGCCACCGCCGCTCTCCCAGAAGGCGGCGATATGCGCCGGGGCCGCGCGGACGCCGGGACCCGCAACGCAGCCGGCGCGAAGCGGGAGGATCTGCCGACACGTGCAGAGCACGCCGAGTGACTTCTATAGCTTCAAATTCCTCTCCTGATCACTGCTATTCCTGGAAAGGAACGCGTTCACACGCTTGGTATGTGATGTAACGTTTTGAGAGGATGTAATATAAAAACGAGAGCAACATCAGCAGCTGTTGCAAGTACGTGCGCATTTAGACTTGAACAAGCTTTAAATTATCTTAATTCTGTAACAGAAACGTTTATGATATGATGGTATTGGATAGAGGAAATTTTATCATACTTTTTTCTAATTAACATCTCTCGTTCTAGTACGATATCTCTGCGACAACATTTGTACGAAGTCAACATGATAATGAATGTATGTTTGCCTAGTATAAACAAGTTGAAAAACATATTATATCTTTTTAAAATTAATTATTAATCAATAAAACGTCTTTGGGTGTAGACTGATTAAACTATCTTTTTCATTCACTGGACTGGAAAACAAATGAGCTCATAAAAACACTCACTAAAAGAGTCAAAAGATCGTGCCAGACATCGAATGCCAATCTTCTGATGAGCCACACCGAGAGAATGCATCTACCGAACATCACGCTCTTTTATGTACTTTTTATTACTATTCATCACATAGATTAGTGATTACGAAAGCTATTAATTACTCAACATCAATTAACAGCGAAATTATTCAATATAATCTACGATACGATAATACTGAAGAAAATACATAAAAACGACCCCAAATTGTTAATCATAAATGTTTACCCCTATCCTTTCCAAGTGACATTGCTCCCCATTCAAACAAGTGGCCGTGTGCAAGAGCACCTCGCTGCGCATCCGCCGGGTCGGCAGCCCGCGAAGTCGGGTCCGAGACATAGGCCGAGCGGGAGACTGGCAGCGAGCGCCTTGTCACGCGGCGTCCGCGTCAGGAGGGGGGCGGGGCAGGGTGGAGACGAGAGGGCGGGCGGAGGCGCGCGCCGCACCTGTCCGCGCGGCCGCTCCACTCCATTCCTCAGCGTCCGCCGCATACGCTTTCCATATCAAGCGGGGCCGCGCGCCGGGGCCCGCGGTGCGCGACAGCCCCGGGCCCACACAATGTATTTATATGCCCTTGCAAAGCAGCGCCGGCGGCGGCAGCGATGGACCCCGCGCGCGAGAGCACGACCGCGATGCGCTCTCGCTTTGAAATACGGCGGCGCCGCGCGGGGCGACGGAGATGCTGCTGCGACGGCGGCGCTGCGGCCGAAGAGGGGAAAGGGGAGCGGGCAACAAAGGTAGCAGGTAAAGGGCAATGCAGAACGTTTATGAGATATGGGTGGCGGCAGAATATCGATGGCGTTCCAATGGTGGTGGATATTGCAATGGTGGAGATTGGAGAAAAAATTGCGGAGGAAAGAATGCCGAGGCAATGACAACGCTGATAACAGAAATGCCAGAGGCATAAAAGAAATAAACTGGAAGATGCTATGAATGAAATGTGACATATACGACAGTTTAAGAGGGCATGAGAAGAAACGGATACGTCGGAAAGGATAGTAGAAACAATGACTTTGGTGACGAAGTTGCATGGAGGAAACATTAGGGGTTAAGCAGGAATTTCAAACATGTTTATTCTCAAGAAGTATGACATGCGTGAGAGATTCAGAAACAAGGAACAGCTATTGCTATTGCTATTGCTATTGCTAAGGAACAGCTATTGCAATGCAGATGCAAACAAAGATTCGCAAGGAACAGCGAGAGGGTTCTGGCAGTACCACTGGAGACGTCTCGCCGTTGTTCAGAACGACACGTCACCGCCGGTGCACGCACCATTAACACATAGTCGTAGCAGCCGCCGCTGGATCACCAAAGCAGAGGCAGGCATATGAAGCACGATAGCTGAGTGCACCAGCAAAAGGTAACAATGGCTAGGAAAGGAGCTCGCCTCCGGTAATCGTTGATTTCGTACGTATTCATTCTTCTAAGGAAAGATGGCTGTTTACGACTATATCGTTGGTAGGAAACCAACAGCACAAATCTCGAGCACGTTCTACGTTGGAGAGAGAATTAACCCCCTCCAGACCTGCTTCAAAAACACTGGTGTTTTTGAAAACTACAACACACAGAAATAATGTTCAGAATCACTTAACAATCGGTGGATGTGTAGAATATTGTACCCATAAGAAGTGATGCGTGACAAGTAGGCTCAGTGTTACGTCACACTCAGTCAGTGTCGAGCCGTCAAACGACGTGGAAACGTTAAGCAAGTGCCGGTATCCCTTGTCGACACCAAGGGGCGCAATATCAGCATCTGAGTGAGTACAAACGGGACAGAATGACCGGTTCCACAGTAAGCCTACATGTCACATTTCAGCAGGACGATCCCCGACCACATGTGGCGAAGAATGTGCAAGCTTTCTGCGAAAAACGATAGGTACCATTGCTTCCCTAGCCTGCACGTTCGCGTCGTGGCATGTCGCCCATCGAACATGTCTTGGAAATGATCGGTCGGCAACTTGTTCGCTCTGGTCCTTCTGCAGTCACGGTCGATGCATTATTGTCACGAAGTTTTCAGTTCTGTAATTTTAATCACATGTATGTAAAAGGTATGGTTTGGTGTACGGCGCTCATGCTACCCGCTTTACATTGCAACATTTACTATCGTGCGTTACTTCGAAACTATATGTTAGGCAATTAAAGTAAGAATTTTACGTTCCCGAAAGGAATATTTATTCTCTTTGTTATCCCGCAAATAAAAAAAAAAGTTTTAAAAATGGTTGGTTTTTTGTTTTTTAATGATCTGTTACATGTTTGTGGGGGATCCTCACTTTGTTTATGGGTTGTCAGTAAAGTTTGGTGTTGGGATTTCAGTATGATGTGATTTTCACTTTTAAAAACCACGGTGTACTAAGTGCGAAGTGTTCTCACAGGCCCAAAAACCTTCTGTTTATTCTTAAAAAGCACAATATGAATTCCTTAGTGAAAAAGAACTGAATATGTTCAAAAACGCTACGTAAGCAAGCTTCGGATGTTCTGGGTGTATCGCAAACACGCTGAGATCGCAGAATTATTTTCATTATATTTACAAATTACTGAAATTTATGTTTCGTCATTAAGTTAATAGAATGACATTAATTCTCAGAAAGTAATGAAAAGTGGGATACACCGAATGCAAATTGAGAATACGATTTTAAAAAAGGTTTGTGTCTTTCAATTTATGTTGATACTGAACAGCTAGATGTTACTGAAAAAAATCCAATAATTACCATAGCCTACATTTTCTTTCAGGGGGAGTTCAACAAGTGAAATTGGACAACAAAACAGGCAGCATTGAGCAACCATTTTTTAATAGGTCACTAGTCCTCCCCCGAACTGCTCCCAATAACCTTCTCAGTTTACATCTTCATTCTCAGATAACAAGAACTAAAGAAGAAGCTTGTGCGCCCAACAGGTACAAGAAAACGCTATTACCTTACTGATTACAAAGACACAAGTCATGCTATGCCAATTGCATCTTTATGAAAGAATCTTCGAAATTACTGAGTTCCGTCCCGACTACATAATGACAGTGATTAGTATTCGCAAAACCACAAGAAGTGTTAAACGCCCAGGAAGTAAATTGCAAATAGCGTCTACACTTTCTCTAGTAATTGAGTTTGCTGCAGGTGCAAGAGAACAAAGCGACTAAACCAGTTGTGATAATCATTCGCAAGCGGATGTAGGTTATCAAGTGTGCAATGCAAAATTAAAAGCTATATTCATGCAAGTACATCTCGTTTCTATTACATTGATACAAGTGAAATCCCTAATGAATATCATTTCATTTCATTACAAATTAGGTCACAAGTCTTCACACGCCAGATCTTCCAATTCCACTCCACAATTACCAATTACCTTCCATTTGCATCCTGCGGATATCCATTCGCAGAACGGCCTAACGATTGAATTACTACACGACCGGCTAACAGACAGCATGAACGACAGGTGAAAGAACTATTGTGAGGGCGATAGGATGAATGGTACAACAAATGAATTATGAACGAATGACATTGACGGATCGTATGAAAGAACAGCAGAAGCGGGGTTCGGTCCAAACGAACGAGCACGACAACTAGAGAACACGGAACCACATCTCGGCGCGACCGGGAGAACTCCGGAGGCAGCTGACAGTCGTCGAGCAGCCGGCGCGGCGGCGGCGGCAGTCGCTATGACGTCTTAATCGGTGGCGGCGGCGGCGGCGGCGGCGGCGGCAATCCCGGGCCTGCCATCCCGGGAGCCCGCGTCCCGAATTACTTTACGACCGCACTAGCGGGAATTCTTCTCCAGCAACGACGCTTCCACAGCTTAATGGGAGAACATTTGGAAACGTAATACCTGTATCCGTCATCTCGAGGCTATACCGGGCCGGCTTATGTTTCAATTTAAGATATACTTAAAGGGCAGCCTCCTTTTTTTTTCAAAAAAGCATATTTTTATTTACGTTGCCGTCCCTCGTCCAACCTGTTCCCCGGGGACCAGCCCCCCCCCCCCGCCGACTTTTCGCTCGTTGCGTTGCCGGCAGTGCTTGTTACAACGAGACGGAAAACGCCCCGCGCAGCGCAGCGTACGGTTTGCACCTGCGCGCTCGACAAACTGCGCGACACAGTCCGAAAAATAACGCGCGGGGCCCGCCGCGGCTCGTGATTCAAAACGCTGCGCACACCGAGAAAACACAACGGGACCGAGCGAAACTAACTTTATGTTCTGGGGCACCGGAGGTCTCCGCCCGTCGGGAACAGGTTTCGAGATGTTAAATTAAGGCGGTTGTTAACAAACGGCGAAGTATTTAACATAAATATCCAATCGGAGAGAATGTAACGTCTAAATGGTGCAGAAAACGAAACATTTAGTCACGGCGCGAAGAGAGTCTAGGCGGCGCGAGCGCGCAGCACTGGGAGAGGAACCGGCTCACTTATCTCGTTAGATAAAACGAAGGATCTCTTTAAGCCATAATGATCAGGCACGTAAAGAGCGTGCGCGGAGAATGACTCCATTGTCACAGCGCGCGCTGAACGCTCGTTGTTGTAAAGAACGCGATGACAGCCGGTACAAAAGTGGTGGCGAGATATACGACGTTCGGATCTCCACACGGCAATCGCACGCCCGATCGAATTAACAGTTGCAAGTGAATGCCGCGCCGAGTCAAACAATATCGACCCTCCGGGCGCAGTCGAAAACAAGCCGTTGGGGTGGAGCGGGGCGGTCGTTTCGATGATTTTTTCCCACGTAATTCGCGTTCCACTTTATTTTATAACATCTGAACTTTAAAACGCGCGTAATCGCCCCCGAGTCAGTGAACCGAACTACATAAAATTCCGTGCCGGGGATCGCGCAGAACGGTGCAAAACACAATCACGTCATACGCAAAGAGAAATTAGGTGAAAACTCGCAACCGAAAGGTCGTTTATAAGATAGCCGCAATTTCTTACGTCACTTAAAGAAATACGCCGGTGCACAATGGACGCGCGGCGAGCTGCGCCGCCCCTTTCGAGAGAGAGAAAGCGAGCAATGACGCGTTGATCTCCGCGAGCCATCACGCGGCGCGTGCGATCTTGCGCCGGGAGAGCCGGGCGTGAAGAGAGAGAGAGAGACAGAAAGACAGAGAGAGTGCGGGTGGTCGAAGAGAGCAGGCTAGGGAATGAATGGGAAGGTGAAGCAGGGCGGGCGGCCGACACGCACGAAGAAACGAAAGAAAGAGCATACGTCTGGACAAGGGACCACGCTGGGATGGAATATGTAGGCCTAGAGAGCGAATAAAAGACGGGTGGGAATGAGAGGGCGGTCGGAGGGACAGAACGGAAGGAAAGGTGAGTGCAGAGAAAACAAGAGAATCGAGAAAGAGTGAGAGCGTGGAAGAAAGAGACGGTAAGCGAAGAAACGGAAAATCACGCCAACGATTAATACCTAATCCATCTTAAGCCGCGGCACATCGCTGCAGCGAAGACGTCTACGATGAAGAAACTACTACTTCAATCTCACGTCCCTCACTCCAACGAGAAAGTTATCACAGAAGTAGAACACCTTCTTGAGACGTGCGGCAAGTAACTCTGTTGTTCACACTGAATCTAGTACTTCCGCATCTTTCAACATCTACATTGGCAGCCAGATGATGCCAACGATTGTATCGCTGGATGCTGTCTTAAGATATGTCAATCGATACGAGGACGTATCGCAGGTATAGGTAAATGTCTAAGCAAAGAGAGCGTATACACGAGAGATGTCATTGGTAAAATGCTGAGGTCTTTAAACTGAAAAAATAAAAAAAAATCAATTTGAATCCTTCTTATCTTTCAAAACGTAATCACTCAAAAAGTAGATAAACAACAAAAAGTAGTTAATGAGAAATATATAGATACGCGAAAGAATCAGCAAAAATATTCATATTTTTATTGAGCTTTCATTACGCACTTAAGACTTAAAACGTAAAATATAAATAATTATAGCCCAAAGAGTGCCACAATTAAAATTCCGAGGCCAAATGAACCAGTAAAAACCAAGCGCCGGTTCCTAAACCCACGTCCCACCACCGCACAAAGGAAGTAGCGGGACTCCTAAGCGCCGACTAAGCGGCAGCGGCGGCTAACGCGATCTCGCCCAGGCAGTGAAAGTGGCGCGGCGGGTCAAGTCCGCCCCGCAGCAGCAGCAGCAGCAGCAGCAGCAGCCTCGCTCCGCTCGCGAGCAAACGGGAGCACGGGCAACCGGCTCGAGCCCCGAAAGGGAGCAGCGCGCCGCAGACAAAACGCGATGAAGAGACCGTCCGGGCGAATAAATCAGCGCGCGGCGGAACCAAACCGGAGCGGAGCCGAGCGGAGCGGACCCGGCCGGGGGGGGGGGGGTGCTACGAGGAGCCCACGACGTCAAGTCCACGCGAACAAGATCTCTTTTCCCCGTTGCAGCCCCGACGACGAGTAAGAGTGGAGCATGTAAATCAAGCGCGTGAGAAGAATGACGCTGGCGGAACGAGAGAGAGACAGAGAGAGGGCGGACCCAGCGCACCACGAACTCGCGCTCTGTGATGATGCGGAGTTTTAACAGACACCCGCACGTTCACAATGAGGCAGTGAATAACTTCCCATGAGTTCGCAGGACACAATTGACAACGAACACGGCAAGTTCACTTTAAATTTCTTAAGGGAATGAGCTAGTTGAAGCCAATCGAAGCGAAAAACACAGACGTAAAAATAAAAGATAAAGTATAAAGGGTAAAAGGTAAAGTATTTGCCAATCGAAGCGAAAAACACAGACGTAAAAATAAAAGATAAAGTATAAAGGGTAAAAGGTAAAGTATTTGAGAGCAGTTAAATGAAAAGGTGTTTAAACATCAGAATAATTACAATTCGACAGATTTCCAGATAATACTTTCACACCCATAGATACACTCTACGATGAGATGCAAGAGAGACTGAGAGTGAAAGAGATATTTCCTTATGTGGTTTCAAGGAGAGTAAAAGTGAACACATAAATCAAGCGCGTGGAGAGGGCGTCGGTGCGAGGGTGTGGCTGGATATGATGCAGACTCACAAATTCCATTCAAGCAAGATATGGAGAGAATAGGACTTTCCGGAACAAGATGAGACCCTTTGATACGGCTGACGAGAGTGCATCATAGTGAAATGAAATAAACATATGGAACTAATCAAGCAGGAATAAGACAATAGCAAATTGCCAATTCCCAAACGCAAGTGCAACATAAATACCCATATGTATACAAATCGAAAACAGGACAATTTGGCTACGAGAAAAGGGAGAAATAGAAAGTGCCAGAAGAACATATCAACAGGGTAGAGAAAAGTGCTATCAGGCAAAATTTGACCGAAAATAAGATTAAAATACAACGGTTGGTGTACTTTTAAACATCTGAACAGAAAATAAAATAAAAAACCACAAAACTGGGCGTGGCACAGTAAGCTCTAAACGAACCAACCAGCGTCAACCGAAAGACAAAAGCAGCTCGAGCATTACCCACACGAGAAAACGAACAGCGTCCCGCTATGCGGAGCAGAACGTCAGAAAAAGGTGTGAGAAGCGCCGGCGGCAAGGTGACGTGGAGGCGGAGCGGGGCGGGGCGCGGGCGCACAGTGCGGAGAACAGGAAACGCGAAGCGCGGGCGGCGGCGGAGACCGAGCTGAGCGGCTGAGTGACCGCGGCTGGTTAACAGGTGCGCCTTCCTTTTGTTCTGTCCATCAGGCGGATGTGCGAGCTTTATGGATTGCATCCTGACGTCGTGCGGTGGCGGCGGCGGCGGCGGCGGCGCGGCTGCAAGGCGTGCTCGGATAATTAGAGGCGGCGAGAGGCGGCGGAGGCGGCTAAGGCGGCAGAGGCGGGCGTCCGCCGGTATCGGCGCCATCTCGGGAACTAACTCGAGACCGCCGCGCCGCCTCCGTCGCCTCTCGCACCATCGCCGCCGCCGCCGCCTCCGTCGTCAACGCGTTCGTTCGCTCGCTCGCAAGTTCGCAGGTTGGCTGGCTGAGTGGCTCGCGCTGGCAGTTGACTCGACAGGCACGCTGCGCGGGAGTGGCGCTGAAATACGACCGGAACGTGGAAACCTGGTGGTATGTTCCCCCGGCCTCGCTAAGTAATCGCTGCTCAAGAAGCACTTCGAACCGGGGTGCCAAACGACTTGTTCCATTTAACACTGGAGATTTTAACGCCGGGAAAGAAAGCAGTCTTCAAGTAATAGCTTAACAACTTCTAGGGAGCACTGAACGCAGATTCATATTGAAAAAAGTATTCATGTTAAATTATTGAACATAAAAATACAATAATACCCACTCAATATTTGGAAAATCTACATGCTAATAAAAAAACATATTCTAGTATAGCCAATAATAACAAATACTTCCAAAGTTCATACTTTCTAGATTTACTGCCCACAAAGCAGCATTTATGAGAAAGATAACGGCCCATAACAATCTTCACGCGATTTGCTCTTTCGTTCTATTTCACGAAGACCTCCGCCAATTCCAAGAAACAACCAGTGCCTTACTTCCTCACAACACATCGTCCTCATCCATCTCCCCTTCCACGCGGCAGGAGACGAAGTATGTAGTGCGCACGTACGGGCACGGCGGAGGCACACAAATCTCACGACGTCCGGCACCTAATAGCACGCGGCGGCGGTCGCCCGGCGCTCTATCCGTCATGGGCTCGTGCCAGAGCGCCTGCGGCCGGGGAGGGCCTCGTGGAGCGCCGGCGGCGGCGCGATGCGGCCGATGCCAGGGCGCGAGACTCTCGCTGCACGGGCCACCACGGACCCTTCGAGGCGAACGAGGTGAGGGGAGCGAGGTGCAAAACGCTCCACTGCATCCATCGGAGGCGATATGCACGGTCATAGAACGCTGATTAGGGGAAGTTGAATGAAGAGAGAAGGGCAGTTGGATGTGGAAAAGTTGCTGAGATGTGTCTTGGAGAGGGAGAGAGAGAGAGACGGAGAGAGAGGAAACGAGAAAACATTTTTAAAATAATGACTGACGAGTGATAATCATTAAGACTATCTTTCATGAAAGTAAAGAGAAATCTTCCGGATGTGAGTGGGCGCGAGGAAATGATGCAAAGGGGCGGAAGCGGTGGCGCGGAGGGCGCGGGGCGCCGTCGCAAGGGCGGGGCCGGGCGCGCCGTGGGCGTCCTGTGTGGGGCCGTTGGGCAACGCTCCGCGGCGGGGCGCGGGGCGGGGCGGGGCGGGGGCCGCGCCAAGTAGTTCTTGCGGAGCAACCTTTGCGAGAGCGAACGGGCGCGCCGGCAGTGGCAGCGAGGCCCCGGCCACCGCTTGCACAAGCCCTTCGCCCGCGGCGCGGCGCGGCGCCGCGCCGGCACAATGCCGTGCGGGCGCGCGCGTGACATTTCTCTGAGCCGCCGCGGCGTTCGGCCCGAGGGGGGCGGACGGTGTGAGGACTGAGGGCGGGGCGGCGCGACACGGCGGGCTTGGGACATACCGGGCGAAGTGGCTTAGTGCACGATGCATAATGCAACTGAACGTGATGTGATTTCTAGACTTCGTATGAAACCCCGTATCCCTGAACCGATTGCGTGTAATACAAAAACTGGAAATGAGCTTTCACAGGGAAGTTAGGGAAAAAATGTATCATGATTTAGATGCAAGTATGAGGTAGGTGGTACATGCCTTTCCATTTCACGTTACCGTCGCAAAGTTATACCAATACAGAACGCCAAATTCGAACATAACACCAAATTGAAATGCTCCAGCAATTGCGCTTTCGTAATAACGTCTCATGATGATTCCGTAGTAGCTTAGGCGCGATGTGGGGGACTTCGATACATTAGGCGAAGTTCTTTATTTCTCCACTAAAAAATAAAAGAAAACAAAAAAATTGGCCGCAATATTTTTAAGAATGTAGGAATCAGAGATATATTTTAGTTATTTATTTATTTGGATACAAGATCCATTCGCTTACTATCGCTACTAGGACTTAGAGGTAAGTAGAAGAGGAGTTTTAGGGCAAAAAATCTTGAAATATGCTTTCAAAAATATGCATTTATGACATAAATATTCTAAAATATGCATTTTAATTTGCAATTAAAATTAACAATATTTCATTTTCTATATAATCCTTTCTTTATAAAATTCAGTAGAAGAATGCTTGAGTGAAAAGATATATTTTTGGCAAACATAATATAATTTACCCTACTTTGCGAGAGAAATAATTAAAGTAAATACACATTCACCTCAGTAAAGTAGGGCCTACATTGTATGTCATGTATGTCTTCTGAATAGTTTAAAAAATATGTTATCAAGAAATATCCTACATTTGCCCAAGTATTTTATCATATACGAAAAAAACTGACTAACTCTTTTGTATCAAGGAACGCTCACAAATAAAAGATTATATGAAAGACGAAACATTTTATAGGTAAGTATCTTTTAAACAAAATATGCAAAATATTCACCTACAATTAAACAAATATAATCAGGAGAAAATGGCCAAATGTGCACAAATAAGCACAAACACATTTATGTAGCATCATAATCTAACCAAATATCAAGCTTAGTTTGCACAGAACCAACGGATAAAAATATGCAAAATCATAGAAATCCGCTCCCTGGTGATGAGTAAATGATAGCGATAATGATGATGAAGCTAATGATATAGAGATGGTGAGAAAAACTGCAAACCGAGAACCCCGCGAAAACCTGCCGAGAACTCGCTATGTACATGAATTAGCCGGGAATCGAACCCTGATTCCAGCGGTAATATCATTTGCTATAGCCAATACGCTATGACACCCACCCCACCTGGAGAACAAAAATTTGGCTTTACAGAGAATTATTCAAAGATAAATGATAATTTAAATTATTTTGAGGAAATAGCGTTACGTTTTTTGTCCCGTGTGTCACAATATCGAGATAAAATTCTCCATGCCTAATGAAGGATGCGAAGATGCCATGTTAAAAGACATCCCAACGGTTGTCCAGCCATGACAGTATCTAACAATTCTATGATATCTGTGATATTCATATGATACCTTTTACAATGGTGGTGATGATGGTTTCTTATTGATATGTAGAAGCAAGTGAAAGAGATATTTCTATTTTCCTGATTTAATGACAAAAATGTACCCTATATCTATGTTCATAAATATTTGTACAACAACTCAAATTGCACTGTTATGTATGTTTCCTAGTTCGAAAATTACTAAGAATGGAAAGTACAAGATTAAACAAATTCTCTGACCTGCACATAAAATATGAATAAAACATCATAGATTTAATAAGTATTCCCGTAAAACATGAGAATGAAAGTATAATTCAAGAATGAAAAGTAAAAGCATACCACCTTACATAAAACATCCCTAAATGAACTTTTCAAATCCTAAGATTTGAAATTAGTGCCCTCTGGGAGTGAAAAAAGATCAATCAAACAAAAGAGAAATCGTTAATTTTACATTTATGTTCCTAAATAAGTAGGTAAGTTGTATGTTTCGCCAGTACATGTAAGGTCATGTCATTTGTGGCCAGCGAAGGATACTTAGAGCAGGTTATATCACAAGCGCATTATGATTATGTATAATAACACAAGTCTCTTACTTCGGCAAAGCCAGGTTGCAAGACACAATTAGACACAGGTAAGCTTCCTTATTACATAAGATTAGCGCAGCAAGATGTAAGGTTCCAGTAAGTCAACACAATTATGAAAGAGTACTTGATTGCCCTTCTAGAATTTCACCACTGGATATAGAAAGGTACCGTGTGAATAACTGCGGTTAGCGCAAATGCCACATGGCTGTGAGAGAGATGGCAATTTTGAAACATCATGTACAACATTCAATTACGAGCAATGTTTCATGATGCTTCCATTTAAACGAATAAAATCGACGGATTATATTATTTCACTGTGTGTTTATGAACAACCTCGCTCTAAAATAATTATTCCAATGAAGGGTCAAGGTTCAAAAACAGTATTCATAGAATGCGGACGTGAAAAGTACAAGATAGATTTACTGTTTCCTTATTAGATCACATAACATGTTCCCGAAGATTAGAAATTAACGACATAACATTTGAGGTCAATCCTAGTCATTTCGTGCGTCATATTCCTTTCCAACGAAAAAGAAAAAACAAAATCGAAACTGTCCCCTTATTAATCCGAACTCACGACACCTTCACTGCAGATAAAGATAAGGCGGACAGCTAGTAACACTCTTAGGGCAACTTAGTTATTATAATTCTCTTTAGAAGTATGAAAAAATGAATTGAATTCAAATGAGATTTCTTGCCAGTGTCTGTAAGTACAATCACTGACGTGTGTGCTCAGCTTTCCATCCTCTCCTGTGACAAACCTCTCGGTGAATTTGAACGTATATTGATACTGTCCAAAATAGCTTGCTTGAAAACCACACTTCTTCCCTGGAATATCACCATTAGATACGTTACGGTATTATTAGCAGCATCATCGTGTCAATGAGCCCCACCCGGGTACTTGACATTCTCACGTGACAACTTCGACACCTGGCACTTATTGAACTCTTCACGCGAAGTGGGACGGGTGTCACGGCCGCAGACGACGTCGACAGAGGACGCGTCGGCGACATTTCGCGAATGGCATTTGTCGGCCGCCCCCGCGAGGGCGCGTCCCGATCGTCGCCCGCGACCGGGCGCCGCCCCTCGCGCAGCCTCCGCCACCGCACCTCGCGCCGCGCCCACGCGCCTCGCGTGCCGAAGGAGTCAGCGGCGGCGAGCAGACCACTGCGGGTGAACTGCATTCTGTGGTTGAATGCAGCAGCCTTGCAAAGGAAATTTGCAATAGAATTTTTTGGAATAAAGGGGTGGGGAGTCTAGAAGCGGCGGCGAGAAGGACGACGATGGAAACGCGAATTTACGAAATATGACATGGATGGCGACAGAATGGTGGTGTGATAGAAACAAGGACGAGGGCGTAACTGACAGTAGGGTTTTGAGGCAGAACGTAGGAATGGTAGTGGAATATTAGTGGAAAATGGTGGTGATGGGGCTGAGGGGGGATGTTGGTGACGGTGCTGGTGGTTGTGATGTAGTTTTCGGTGATGCTGGTGGTAGTGGTGGGAGGCGGCGGCGAGTATAGAACTGGCGGACGAATTGCATTCTGTGGCTGAATACGGCGGTCTTACAAGGGGAATTTGTAATAGGAATTGTTGAAATAAAAAGCGGGGAAGGGGTGAGGATGGCATCACATAAGTGAACGGCGTAACGTCGAGGAGAAGCGGCGGTGATAAGAACGACGATGCTGACGCGAATTACGAAACAAATGACGGCGGTGGCAACAGAATGGAGCTGGGACGCGACAGGGTCGAGGATAAATGATAGTAGGATTTAAGGGTAGGGTGTTGGAATGGTAGTGGAATATTTGGAGTAGTTTTGATAGGGGTGGCGGATACTGGTGGGGATGGCTTGATATAGTTTTTAGTGATGCTGGTGGAAGTAGTAATGGCGGCGTTGGCGGTGGAGATCGCAGGATTGGCGGCGGCTTCTGTGAGGTCGGCGACGGTGGCGGCGTGGGCGGTAGCAGCATTGCTTTCGCGCAAACACGGCTTCTCAGTAAGAGGTGAATCGGAGACAATGGGGCCGAGTGTTTCGTGGAAGTGGCTCTAAGGTACAGTAGAAGTGCATTGAAACGCCGGAGCTGACGGTAGTTAATTCATGGAAGTGGGGCTTTACCCTTTTTTAGTGATCGACGAACACTGCAAACTCAGCCCTAATCTCAGCAGCTAATTTCGTGCAATGCACGCTGCTGGAAGATTCGTAATTACTTACATTCAAGATGGATAACGTGCATTATCTTGGGTAAGCCTCCATTTAAGACCTAGCAAATCTCTCGGAAATGTTTTTGATAATTCCCCAAATTACTGTTAGGAAGCTTAGAGAATATTAAGAAACTATACAAATCCTGACAGTGCGCTACGAAGACAATTCTGTAACGAACCCAATCGCTAGCTCTTTCCATTCTAAAGTTCAATCCTTCAGACTTTCGGAAAAGCAAGTAGAACAAAGAGTTTTAACCAGATTACCTCAAAGGAGCTCCTTTGAAGTGGAATCTCGAATAAAAGAAGAGCTATTCAACGACACACGAAACACAAATATTCATCCGATTTTTTTACCTATATAAAACCTTAAAACGTATAAAATTTTGAGCGAAACAACAAATAACGAATAAAAGTACGACCCCAGAAAATCATTTGACCGAGTATGCTTTATATAATCCTCATTCCATTCCAAAAAAAATTACTTTCAATAAGCGTAACCTAATTCGAACACTTCCCATTCTGTGCTATTTCGCAAACCTCGACATTTATTACCCAACCACAACGACCATTCTATTCTCGAACAATAATCAAATACCCGCAACACGCATCCCTGTTAACAAAATGACCTAACATCAGCCTCCCGAACGCCCACCAGACGATCAAGAAATCGTGCAGCCAACGAGACTCATCCGATCTCCGGCCGGTCATTAGCACCGCATAACCGCCAAGGGCCAGCTTCCGACCCGTGTTCCCTGGACCTTCCAATACGACAATAATGGCTATTGAGGAGCCTACAAAGAGCAGTACTTGAAGCGCGCACACAAGGGCATGCATGGCATCGGCGCACTGTTAAGAAATAGAGCTTGAGGACAAGCGTTAGCCATTGGAGAAAAAGTGTAATAAATACGTGTAATACATTCTTCATAAAAATTAAATTCAATACATGTAATAAATTCATCATATAAATTTAAAATGTTGTTTATACACTCGTTTGAGTAGTTGATTACGAAGGGGTCAATTTTGAATTTACTCGTAGAACACACTTAACACGAACAGAAGTACGATGACCGATTAGAAGTTAAAACATTATTACAGCAAAATAACAAAAGTATATTGTACAACCTAATATACTTCTTTCTTTCATTGTAATACTCAAGAAACACTACAAAACATTTTTTTTTAAATTGTCAACTTTCTCCTTCTGTACAAGAGCCAGTAGTTTAAAATATTTTTATATATTTAAAGTAGACGACACTTTAACGACGTAACGACATGTAACGACACTTTCGGAAGCTTCGTAGTTACAAGAGATATGTTTGAATATACTCCTGAAAAAAGGTAACCAAATTAAATAATAAACCCTCTTTCCACAACAACCTATCTTTTGACGAGGTTATTGGGGCAACATTTTTTTCATGAATAAGGAGTCTTCAGTAATCTGCGTCAGTAGAACGTACCCTAGCTCTAATAGCTCAACAGAGATCCATTAATTTCTTCAGCAAATGTGGATACAATTTCCTCACTAAAATGCTCTAATACTTTTCCCCCAATCTAGACCTCAGAGGCGAAGACTGCGGCGGACCCGTGCGTCGACGCGCGCCGTTGAACGGATGGTTTCCGCTCCGCAACGAGACGAGCGGAAAGTGCGCGCGGGTGCGGGCGCGGGTGCGAGCGAGCGGCCGGGCCAATTACCCCTCGGCACCGAGAAAAAGGACGATCGGCCCGCGGACGGGCGGCGCGGCGCGTCATCAAAGGGCCCGGCGCGGCTTCGGCGCGATAAGAATCGCGCGCACATCCGTTTGAACGCAGCGGCGGCGGCGGCGGCGGCGGCGGCGGCGGCGGCGGCGGCGGCGGCGGCGGCGTCCCATACTTCTCTTTCACGCTTCCGCGCTGCCGTGCAATTAAATACAATTTGTCCGAAATAGCATTTTTGCGGTGCCGGACGTGCGCGTATGTACCGCCAGTGCGCCTTCGTCAGCGGCCGGCCGGTGCGGCGGAATTAAAAGGGGAGGCGTCAGACCTCTGCTTAATAGGCATTCTCCACTTGGGATCGGGACACAAAGACTACAGTAATGCTTCAGGGCGGATTTCAAAGAATTACATTGTTTGCGAGATCCACAATTTGTTCTTTTTCCGTGGGTATAGCTCTTTAAAAATGTGACAATGGAAATTCAAGGGCCTAATTTTCGTTACAAATCGAAGAAAGAATTGCACCAGCTATTAAGTGAAAGCAAGACACTGCACGAAGAAAAAGGTTAACAACAGAAAAAGGTGAAAATTTGAAAAGTTTTTACAAAACGTCTGTAAAAAAAATAATGGAATTTTCTATATGACAATTATTGCCCCCACAGATTCGAACTCAAAAATGAATTTCTTTCTAGTAAACCATTTTACAATTTGCGTAAAGTGTTTTAACAATGGAATTGTGCCTTGAAGAAACTAACATTTCACAAGCAAGGTGAATTTTCTTCCGACTAGCAAGTTGGTTTTAAAAATTCCTTAGCCACACCATACACACCACTTATGGTCACCTCACCAAACTAGTCGTAGATCAAACCTTATGGACTTTCTAAAGGAGGTTTCAACCGTCGTCAAATGCGCTGCACGCAATCCACCTCCGATGTGAACAAGCACCTGACGCGCCGAGATTCAATAACGATACAAATTACTAGGAAGCGGCTTGCTTACCAGAAGCTGAGCGGACTTGAAACTCGCACATCTCTTGTTGAAAACTCAAGCAGGACCTGAAGCTACGACGGCATCCACGCAAGGTAGTTATTACAGGTGAAAGATTATGCCAGGAAGTGTTTCTTCACCTTAATGCACTGGACACGACTTGCACTGCATCTTCGCAGAGCAACGTTAACCGGCAGCATTACTCGAGACGTCAGAAAGCAGCAAAAGTCAACAGAGAATTTACATTTCACACTTTCAAATGAGAAGCATTTCAAACCATTATGAAATTTAGATAGTAAAGGCAATCACAATTTACCAAAAATAAATACGCGATTATTCAAATCTGAGATTTTTAATTTCACACGTTTCAGCAAGAACTTAACTATTTTAAATCGACGATGGTACACAACACGTTGCCACTCACACGTGCTTTTTTTCTCTTCGAAGAGAATCGGAAACGCTCTAGAATGTAATCTGTGAACATTCCATTAGAGTAATTGCAGAGGCACATACCTCCCAAAACTAACAACTGTGCTATAGTCTATTAATTACGTAGTACTATATTAAACACAAAAAACATAAATTATTATCACCTTGTCACAAGGAAGTTTCATTTCCAAAAATCATTCATTCTACTCATATTAACGTTGTAAATAAGTCCCATAAATGTTCCTAAGGAGTAAAAAACAGGAGTACTTAAAATACATTTATTCTGTCACGTCTTTCGAACCATTTCTTCTGAAAAAAAATAACAACAAACAGAGGAAATGCACAGTTCCTAACAGATAACTAGAAATTCATGACGATCACGCTGAAATTACACTTAATATCTCCGATTAAATACACAGTTAGAACGTAGTGGAATTCACTACTGGAAGGATAATGAATCGTCGGTACACATACAGTATACCTACATTAACCAGCACACTTCATCTTTGTGAAACCACGACAATGCCATTCTACTTGGTAGCAAATGAAGTTGGGCGTGTCCCCCTGCTCTAAATCCATAAACATTTCTTCTTTACGATGCCTGCGCTTAAGACTTACTTCCATATCAGGAAATGGGAGATTGAGTTCGATGGCGCGGTGATACGATACGGAATAAATCAAAGCTAGGGAGCATTGGTGGAATGAAACTTAGTGGAAACGGGGAATCACCGAAATACCCTGGCGCCAACCCTTTGACCACAAGTACCACATAGATCGACCGGTATGTGAACCCAGATCTGAGCGGTGGGAGCTGACGGAGCGTTGCTGACCGACAGCAACACCAAGGCTCGCCTCCCTACACGCTTCCACCACGGGTCGCCTCCCAATAAACACACGAAAATTCACATTCGCCACTTTCACCGCATTTCCCTGAGTGTGCTCCGAACGAGGACCGCGCGGAGTCGTGTCCCAGAGGTCGGAGAGTTCCCTGAAGCGCGGCGCGGCGCGGCACGCGGTGGAGGCCACGGGTCCGGCGGTGACCCGAATACAAGCGAGGGGGCGGGGTGGGCGCGGACGCCTAATTAGCCCGACGGGGCCGCTGCGCTCCACCGCGCCGCGTCGCCCCGCGCGCCCACCCACGAGCCCTGCGCGCGCCCTCCGCCCTACTAGGGCTTCGCGCCCGCCGCCCAGCGGACGCCGCAGGCTGAGCGGGGGAGGGGGCAGGTCGCCCACGCAGGTGGCTGGGAGACACCTGCCCTTGCAGACGCCGCCTGTTCCTGCTGCCACCAGATGCCGCTTACAAGTGCCAGAGGCTGGATGGCGAGGGCCGAATGATAACGGTTTCATCGGGTAATTTTAATACAACTCCGAAAAACATGTCTCCACATAAAGACAAGTTATGTAATTAACATTATAGAAACTTGCTATTTATTAAAGTAAGAAAACTGATACATTTTGCTTCGGAGTTTTAGAAATACAATATATCTGGTTCCTTAGCAAGTTTCAGGCAATGCTAATAACTCACATGCATTTTTCTACACTTTCAGAGTCCAAAAGCCAACAATTGTGCCTAAGTCTTAAAGTGTTTCAGTACATTCACGTTTGTGAATCTTTGTTTCTAAATCTAAAATTTTCGTAATAATGAAATATAATCTGAAGAAAAACGTCACGATTTGCCTACCTGACAAGTCACTTTTGCATTAGATCCTATTGGAAGAGCATTGAGTGCAACATGGGTTCCTACCAATTTATGTATTGAACGCAATGAATCAGAAATTTGAACCCTTGAGACTGGGTCCAATGTAAATCCTTTCTAAACAGCCAAAGAAGTCAAATGCAACGTAATAAGAAGGATATTTTGCACTGATATGATATCCGATGTAATGTGTTTGCCTCCCGCTGACGACAGAAAATCAATAAGGGCGCTCCAATGGAGTGAATTAAAAATGCAACGTATCTAGGAATTAAAAACAAAATTCTGCATATCTGCTCCTCACAGTATAGCTCAAAAATATCTTGTTTCAGAGTAGATAAAAGTGTTCCAAATGGCCTAATCTCTAACAGATTTATAACCTGTTTATTAAGGGCTTCCAGATTTCACAGAAGCCAAGAACGGAGAGTTAAAAGATAGCACATCACCTAAAATTCTTGAACATAACTTCTCCAATATAAATCGCGAAACTAACCTCACTGTAAAGCTCTTAAAATGTTCGAGAACTCGAAAAACGCATGAAAATACTTGTCTACAAGCAAGAAGGTGGAAGATGTTAGAAAGCTGAACTATTGATTTCAGTAGAAATGTCACGTTTTACAGACATGAATGACGGGTTGCCTACTTTAGAAACCAAATAAAGATGAGTCAACTGCAGATCTCGATTCGAACATTCTACACGACAAAGAATCAAATTATATTCACCATGATACATTCCTCCCTCTTTATAATGGTATTTTTAAGAGAAAATCTTCCTGAACAAGATAAAATCCACCGTAATATAAAATTTACAATTTACTCTTTACACTGAGAATTCTGTATCAAGAAAGCCAATCACAGCAAACATCTTACGCAACAAGAGGTCAGTGTTACATAGTTATCACGCCAGTACATCACGGCATGTCCTTTCTGTAATGTCAAACGTGCACCGCCATCAGACACGTCACATTACACAACACGCAACGGCACCAGTCACCTGCGCGTTACGGAGGGACCGCAACGGGTCGCTAAGGAGTCCGTCTCGAGCGTCACGAGATAAGCATCCCACCTCACCCCACCCCAATCCCAGACCGGGTCCGTCCAGGGGGATCTCTCATGCGAGACGCTTCTTCGGCT
The DNA here is from genome assembly GCA_031308135.1 of Acheta domesticus. NCBI lineage: Eukaryota > Metazoa > Arthropoda > Insecta > Orthoptera > Gryllidae > Acheta > Acheta domesticus. The sequence goes on from JAHLJT010000631.1 coordinate 65,810,806, forward strand.
CGTTCGCGCCTTCGCCCGCCGCCACGTGCGACCTCCGCCCGCACAGTGGGATGCAACAACGTCGTAAACGACCTCACAGTATCGCAGGTAAGTTCAACCCACCGCTGCAATTACCGACAAAAATATTTGAAATAAAGTGCAACAATTCACTTGCCTCAGTTTCGTTAATTTCTGAAAAAAACTTTTTCCTAAGATTTTTTAAAATTTATTTATTTTAGGTAGCTTTATAACTATTTGGGTCATTAGCGACCTCACTGAACAAAATGTAATTTAAAGTAATAGATTAGAAAAGACTTCTTTTCATAGATATGACTAAAGTGACTTGTAGTATTTCTCAATGTGTTGCGAATAACATGAATGACAATTGGTTGCGTCCATCCAAAAATATATTTTCATCAAGAAACGTAATATGCTGATTTACGGTTACATGGCGGGATTTCGTTAAAATTATTTCAAATTCTGCAAATGGCCAAAATTTAATCTTATCACGCAAGTTAGTGCCTAGTACCGCGTAAAACGCTCTAGACGTAGATCTTTGCAGAATAATAACAAACAGTGGATTCATCTCCTAACATTGAAAACCGAAAACATATGTATTAGAGCGTGATGGATGCAATACGTTTTGAAAGAAAAAAGTATTTCTTACAAGACGCATTTGACTTCCCCACCAAAAAAAATACGCACTGAGAAGTAAAAAAGTTTCTTAGCCATTTTGCGTGGCTTTGGGCTCATTTCGGACCAGTGCGCGGCGCGGCGCGTCGCCCCGCGTGCATCCGAAAGTGAAAGCGAAATTCCGTCTCGGCTCGTCCGTCCGCGGATGAGCCATCTGCGCGCAGTCCACGGCCCCGCCAAGCCCGGCGGGGCGCCGCGGGGTCGCGAGCGCGGGGCCGAGACGCCGACCTTTTGTTTGCGCAGACGCTCGGGCGCAGCGATCGCGGCCGCCGGCGGCGGCGGCGTGGCAGCAGCGGGGGTGGGCGTTAGATGGGCGCAGATGGCCGGAGGGGAGGGAGAGGTTGGGCCCTAGGACGAACTCTAGAGCTGGCGCGGAAGATGGAGAGGGGAGGAGCGCCCCGCCAGCGATGGATTAACGGTAGCGCTGCGCACACGCTAGCGATAGCAACAGTCACGGCTGGAGCAGCCATAGCAATAGATGGCCTTTCGCACGTCAAACCAGCTCCATAATCATTTGATTTCAACGTACACGAAGACTAGTTTTTGTGTGTGTGTGTGTGTGTGCGTGTCAGGGAGAAGCAGTGTTTTAGGTATTCTGATTAATGTTTCCGCCGAGAAGACGTGAACTACACAAGTAAATACAGCCTGTGGACAGCCGCATTATAATAATAATAATAATAATAATAATAATAATAATAATAATAATATCGGAAACTATAAGCTCATTGGCTTCCTCTAAAGTATGAAGTACAAATTGATAAGATACTTTCAAATACGTAAATGCATGAATTAGAAGAATTCTAACAGGCTGCAATATATAAATAAAAATCTTCTCCCAATATCTCAGCACTGTAATATATGAGAATACAACTCCCATAATTGTATTTTGCTGAAAAGACCTGCGATGACCCATCCTGCAGAAGGGAACCACAAAGTTCCCTACGTAGAGGAATGATCAGGTAGTTCCTGATGTAGCGTACTACGTAAGTGCGTACATATTGTAGCAGCTCAGGGTTAAGCTGGGAAGCAGAGGCGTAGCGTCCATGGATGTGGATGATGTGTTACATACCCTGACAATATCAGCTATTTTTATTTTAAAATGATTAAAAATTGTCCATTTGTTATTTTCTTTTTCTACTACAAAATATTTCATTATATTTCAAACATTGCGCCGTTGAGAATTCGATTCTTCACAAGGATGAACGAATCTGTCTGAAATGCCGCCGAGCCTGCGCTGTGAATCAGATGCGCAATGACCAATTACATCCAGGGTGCCCACGAAAAAGCTGTTGTTTTATGAAACTTGATTGTTCTCTTCGGTGTTTGTCAGAGAACGAGATTAATTAATGAACATTGTCGTTTTTATTCAAGTTTATTACCTTGTTTTAATGCATTTAGCAACTATATATTTGTAGCCAATTTAGGTTAGGAATTGTGCTGGTTGAATGCACGAGGGTATGTGACTGTACAATACACATCTGTGCCCTGGAATGGCGAGCACAACGCGATCCAAAGTGCCTACATAATTATGGAGTCGTATTTTGGTTCCGTGGACAAATTACAGCACGTGAGAAACAGTTAAAAATATTTGAAAAAAAAATATGAGAGGATATAATTTTATTTAAACAGCCAACGCAGGCTATATTGAGCAATACAACACTGATAAGGGAAAATAGGGTAATTCTGTCACACTTCATTCGAGTTGTATGCTTTTTTGGGAGGCAAGGGCTTGTATTTTTAGCCATAATGAAAATAGGGGATCATCAAATAGAGAAAATTTCGTGGAATATATAAGTGTAATAATGAAATATGATAAAACTGACAAGGATGATATGGAAAATTCCAGTGTTTCATGCAATCTCGCCATGAATTCAGATTAACTGGATTTTAAGTGTGAGCATGGTAATGTCCCATGACATTAAAAATGAATTTTCTAAAGCCTCTTTTGTCTCCTCGATACTGGATGATACCTTTGATGTAAGCAGCAAAGGACAACTGTAATCTGTTTTTCATTACGTATCTGTAAATTGATTGATTTTCTTTCGTATTATATTTTTATTATAGATCAATACCTTCCATTTTATAAATTATGCCAATTCTAATGGGTTCGAAATGATATGAATTGGACAATTTTGAAAATCATTGGGTTTGATAATGCTCTTATTATTAAAGTACTAGCGTACCCGTGCGAGAACTCTCGCATGTTAAATCCCACCCTTTCCTTATTCATTTGTCTATCCTTTCCATAAAGGAGAGGAACTACTAATGTACTTAGAGAATATCAAACAAAATAACAATGCAATTGATTTTTGAAACAAATTTTCAATTAAAGGTTATTCAATATTATAGAGAGATGTTCTTGGAACAATTCATACTTCTTTAAAAACATTTGAAGAAATTTTTCAATCTTCCTTGAGAGTTAGCTTTTCGCTTTCCTTGGTAGTCAAATAATAGAAAAGGTTTTTTACTCTTGAGAAAGCCAAGTAAAGTAGTGCGAAAATACCGGATCGGGCAAGAACAGACGTACTCATTGCAATATTTTTTAACTTTCCTTGATTTGTTATGAAGAACCGAGTGGGTTTTGGAGAGTCAGGGTGCCAGCTTGCTGGGGTGAGAAAATTGAAAAATTATTTGTATACCAAAAAGTATTGAATTATTTTCTGCGTCCTTACGTACCTCAAGAAAAGGAATTCCGAGCCAAATAATAATCAAACTAATATTTTCACCTTTGAGTACTAAATACCATTTGTTAGCATTAGAATCAATTTAGTAGGCATTAGGAAGTCCACTTCGGTACATGGGAATGTTGCTCAAACGATGTTTGCAGTTTTAATATCTTGACAAACCGACACCTTGAGTTTAATATCAAACGGTGTTTTATTTACAATATGAGTTTGCAGCTGGGATTTGGTGTACATACGTCCAGATACCGCCAACATTTAAATCGTGCGTTTGGACTGCGATCGTTGGCAGTTGTCGGGTGACTTGCACTATTCTTTCCGTAATTTTACATTTAGTTGTTTTTTAATTGATTCACGTAGTATTGTAGGCTAGCGCGTTTTGATTTTTGTTTTCCATTTATTTCAAGCTATTTTACTTTAGCTACTTTAAAAGTTTGTTCTTTGTGTTGTGCCATAGCACAAGTTTTCCCCCAGTACCTCTGCGTACCCGTGCGAGAACTCTCGCATGTTAGACCCCACACTCATCCATATCCTTCTATTTTCATTCTAAGAGGGAAAGTAGTTAACGAAACGTGTTTATTTATTTAAAATATATAAAGGTAACTTGCAGTATACTAACACAATTACAAATAAAAATAAAAAACAATGCAATTAATTTGTAAAAGAAAATTTCAGTAAATATTTATTCAATATCATGGAGAATTTGCTTGGAACAATTCCCAACACTTACTTAAAGACATTTGAAGTACTTATTCAATATTCTTTGTCAGTTAGGTTTTAGTTTTTCGTGATAGTCACAAAAATATTAGCTTCTTACTTTTGAGAAAGCTACGTGTCTGAACCCGTTGACTTGAACATTTCATCGTATGATAACGAAAATATTGGTACAGGTAAAACACAAACACAGTCTTCACTCTTCACTGAACCCCACATCCCTCCACAATTAAGTACACAGCACTTATAGACCATGAAAAAACGTTAATTGAATAGTTCCACTACACGCATAAGAAACAATCTTCATAGGTGTAGGTATCGAGCAAATATAATAGTACTTCTAGTTGTTACTGGAGAGTAAATCTTGAATTAATGATTATGCAAATAAACCTCGTCAGACTGCACAAACTACGGTGTTAACAGAAAGCGTAAATAAAGATTGTAAGCCTTCTAAGCGTGTCGCCACAAAAATTGCTACCAGCAGGAAGGGCTGAAATATTGAGGTGGTCTTGATAGTATTGAAGCGTGGAACCGAAAAATTAATTGAATGGATCGGAGAATGTCTCATCTTGTAGATAATGGTGTGAAAAACGTTTCTTTGAGGCTTTTCGCCTCAAAATTTTACTTTTTAAGGCTCTAAAGCGCGTTGTTTATGAGTTATTTGCCGATGTAGGTTGACATGTGATGCGGATTGCATTTTACATGAATATTTCGATGCGTTTTTTTAAAGAAATCATCCATATTTTTAAAGTCAAAGTGGAATTCGTCAAGTTTCCATAAATTCTCTTTCTTTAGAGCTCTCATTTATAAAGATTGGTTGCGTGTGAGAGCCAGAACCCAAAGGTATACTACTGAAATAATACAGGAGACGATGAGAACACACACATTTATATTTTGCTAGGTCGTGAACTTAAGTCAACTTTTTCTAACTTTCAACCAGTAAACTACATGAAGTATGTGAGGCATTATTACTTTTACTGGATCAGTTTTTATTTTAAATATACAAATTATTTGTGTGCTCTAATCAAAGTGACAGAAATGGTATTGGTGAATGAGGAACATTTAAGAGTTTTAAATTACTTTCTCATTTCTCGAGTTACATACCCTAAGCCAAAACTCAGGCTACGCCACTGCTGGGAAGGGCCAGGTGGCGTCAGGCATCCCGGTGGCAACAGTATTAACAGACGTGCTTCGGCCTCCACAAGGCAGTCCTTGTTCCCAGATCACCTGCAGTTAGCAAGCTGACGTGCGGCGGCCAGTGAAGAGACGAGTGGAAGGTGAATATAGGAATGGTAGATGTAATGAACGTAGAAAGGGTGGCAAAAGTGAACAGGATATTGCTGACTTCAGAGCGGTCTATGACATGGCACTGACGATTGTTTCCTAAGCTTCTGCATTCGCGATAAAAAAGGATGAAGATTTTGCATGCAATTTCTGTTATACTATTGGGATTACTGTGATTTATAAAAGGTGAGGTAGCTTGATGCTGGGTAAATTACATACGGTTAATATCAGTCTACAAATTTACTTCAAATAGTCAATTAACAAACAAATGAAATGAATTATTACGAAGAGCGTAAATAATTGTAACCCTCACTGATAAATTATTTCCGATATCAGCTACAATAACACAGTGTATCTAACGTATCACACGAAGTATCAACAATCGACAGCAAACATTCCATCACAAAATTGAAGTAACCCGTGGTAACTGACGGAAATAAACACTCCTTTGTCTCGGTAATACGTAATTCAAACAAGCGTCCTACATCACCAGAGAGAACCACGGGTCACATAGCCACATACGATATACGTACCCCATTCACATACGTAGCACCCGCTCTACTTTGCAGAGCCGTTCCCCACAGACACATGCACACCCACACGTACAGAGTTCACCTCGTACAAAGCGTCACCAGAGCCTCCGTGTTGAACTGCGACCTCCGATTTGTACGGACCGCCGCCAAACAATGCGTAAGAGAAACCGCTACAGGCGCACAAGACTGTTTCGCGGCACCTGGGCCGACGAGATGACAGCAGCCTGACCCATTTACGGGCGACACCTCCGGAGGCCTTAGGCCACGGAAGCGCGATTCGTTCAACCGGAGAACAATGTCGTGCGGGCTGCGCTGGGACTCTACACGCTGCGTTACCACAGGCAATGTATTGGAAAGCATTTCAGTTGATCGATCATTCGTGTCATATGACAAATGTTGAGTTTTGACCCTTAGACACGTTTCCAAACTACGAAATATGCCTAGTGTATGCGAGGATTGCATGCGATACGACGGTACACAGCAAATTAACAGCTCTCCTTGTATTTTAACACAAAAGAAAATTTATTTGAGAAATCATCGATTAGCAAGAATGAACAATAGAAACATATAAAATGATACGTGTCTCCCTCTTGTAGCTCCTAAAAGCTTTTGCACAGGTGATTCGTTCTTTTTAATGATGAAATTAACGATTAATCTACATGCTGACGAATATCAGTCGTTAATGCCAAATTTTAACTGTCTAATGACAATTTCACGACTAAAAGAAAAAAAATGGAGGTTTTTAAAAATTAGTCAAAGAGTTCTTGCCAGCACAAATTGAATCAATTGTTACATGGATTTTTTATTTTATTTTCTTAATATAAAATGTTTATATGTTGAAGCAATAACATTTTTCGTTTGTTAAATTGCATTAACCGCTTATGCTGTAGGCTGTACGACGATAGTTCAACGACCCATCGCTGCCCTTCGGGGCACACATTAACAGTGCCCGGCGCCCAAGGCGACTACCCTTGCTAGGTTTACAGGAGGGATCGTCTGTATTAAGATGCTGACGAGGCTAGCCCCTAACGACATGCGTAAGCGGAGACTCACCGACGACTGCCTCTTGACACTCGCCCTCCTGGACGCACGTCGACTTCCTGCATGCAACGACCTGACTAATTGGCGTGGCCCCATAAAAGTTGTGTTACAAATGAGACATGTGTGTAGAAATGTTACACAAAGTAGTACGCAGGGGCGCGCTTGCGTTTCAAGGAAGAACGGATGTCTTGATGAAGAAAAAACATTCCTTCAAAAATATTAAACTAGCAGCAAGTTCTGATATTTTCCTCTATAAATACAAGAACTTCACTTCCTTTAACGAACAACGAATAAAAACTTCAACAAATGACTCTTGTGTTAGGAGACACAACACAACTTGAGATGAAAAAAAAATCGAAACAGGAAGCTGAAGCCCAACTCACAGTAGCCCGAGAGCCCAACTTTCCCGAGTTTCACCCGGGAGAAAAATGGTTCGGGCGCCGATCGTAAGGCTGCATCTTCTGTCGTGCCCGTCACGGCGCCGAGAGGTCGCGGGGGGCGGGACCCGCGATTCGGGGGCGAGGATAAACCTCCGCCGGGCGAGTGTCATCGCCGTCGCGACGCTTTCACCGCAGCTGTTTATAGCTGTTTACGAAACGCGGAGTGCCACGATGAGCGGCACCGACGTGGGTTAGAGCAACCGCGGGAGGCAGCGCCGTCCATCAAGCACTTCGTTAACCCGCGCGGTAGCACAGGGCCACTGGCAAGGCTGCATCGGGAGCAAGAGCAACTCACAGCGGCCGGAGCATCTGGTACGAGCGGAGAGAAAAGCCGCGACGTTTAAGACATAAACGGAAAGGGCTTTATCAAAGCCTGCTGTGAAAAAGACTCGTTTTTGAATGAAATTCTCGAAAGGAAAAACGAGATATTTGGTTGGGCATAGCGTAAAACTAATGCATTTCGACTCGTTAGTAACAATATGTATTCATAAGTACGTACATTCTGGGAGACAATTTAAGCGGGAAGAATGCGAATTCCGTACGAAACATAACAGAAACCACGTACCGTGGAAGAGGTACGAGATCCAGGCAAAATTTTAAAATTAATAGATCCAAGGAAATAGGGCAAAGAGAACCGCTTAGGCCGCAGCGGGTTCGGCAACGTACCTCGCTATGACCTCTAAATTACTCATTACTCCACGACAGTTGCCACCGAAAGTAGCGTTCCTGCAGCTCAGCAGACACCCCTAAGTGTAAGACACAAGACCAACCAAGCCGCGCTCCGGAGAGCAAAAACCGGAAAGGCTCTGCAGTAGCAGATGAGACGAGTGCTCTTCACTCAGCTTTGGAGACGATCCCTTGACGGCCTACATGTACGGGAGACAGCAAACTATGCACTTTTGCGCTCTTTTACAAGAATTAATTTGTTCGTGCTTGCGTGCGCGTCAACTGATATGATCATTAATTCCGTAAGTGCAGAGCACCACACAAGGTGGATGTGTTCTTCTACAGCTGGATGGTGAGATCCGGCGCCGACCAACAAATCGGCTTGCGGGGTTTTCCTCGGCCAGGTCCTGCCGGGACATCGCCTCAGTCAGAACAATATAAGCTCCAGTTTGATCTCCCGAGATGTAATGCATGTAGTACGTGTACGTGTGTTTACGTAAGAGATAAGATTAGGATAAGAGGAAAATAGGACAAAGGAAGAGGACGAAAATATGGCCCATGTTCCACTTGTTGGGGGTACTGCTCCAACATTCACCTGGAGCTAGAATTTTCCTCCAGACAGCAGCTGAATTCGTCCTAGCTTTCTAGCAGTTGTCGAAAATCCTGCCACTGACGGGTCTCGAGGCCTAGGACCTCCCGGTCAGATGCACAGGCAGTGGCATCAGTTGATACCCACAGTCACCTCAACAAGTTCACTTTTTAAGCGATCTGCTGTGGCCACATAAAGCCAAAGCTCTTTATGAAGCATTTCGCCTCAATAAATGTCGCATCAAATTATTCGGAAGAATGGCAACATTACCACATGCAAAGCGCCTCCATCACAGCCAAAGTTAATTCTCAACGGTAGCTGTCTCTTTACATCTCCCAGTAAACTTCACGCCTTCGCTTTTGCATAAACCCTGGATACAGAGTTCTATGACTCGGTAAAACGTGTCAAGGATAGAAATATTAGAAGAATGAGGTTCGGGAAAAAATTCTCGTCGCAATGGCCAATGCAGTCACAAGTGATGGGGACTATGTATCTATTTCTCTCGGCGAGAACGGGTCCTCTATGGTATGCATGTATATATGTCACTCGAAGTCAGTAACTATTGTGTAAATTCGTAATTTAAAGACACGCATTGATATAATTCCTTTCGTTTCCCCAATGATCCGATTTTGTTCCCTTTTAACGCTCAAATTTGGGGTCTGGTCCCAATTAAAAAAAAAAAAAGTTGTGAAAGTGGACTGAGAATAACGTCGAGCATACTTTGACCGGAGTAATGAGACAGGATTTGTGGAGAATGCCGAAAACATGTCTACAGAGATCGGGCGATGAGATAAAAAAGAATATCTCATGAAGAGAAAGGAGTAAGTAGAACAACTGGCACATGAAAGAGTACGTGAAATGTTTTCAGAAAGCCTAAGCACTCAGAAGACAACTGTGAGCATATCCTGAAGATCTAAAAAATTTCACACAAAAACTATTAAAGTGAAATCGCCAGATGTTCCTTTGTTATGCTCAACAGCGGTGTTGCAATGGGAGTGTCTGTACCAAAAATGAACACCAAGAAGAAGATCAAATGAGATCACAAGCAAGTGAGCGGGAAAAAGAGAGAGTTCAAAGCAAACATCTTCGGTATCCCTCGCAAAAGATGCCAAGACACAAAATGACGTGGATTTGGTGGATGTACTGAGATGGAATGGGAGAGTGTGGGATGAGGTGGAGTGTG